>JBBBDQ010000592.1:377500-745000 GCA_037127315.1 Ascarosepion bandense | reverse complement strand
TCGCACTTCCCGCCTGTGGAACTCGCTCCCGTATTCTTGCTTTCCTGACGGCTACAACCTCCAGAAATTTAAATGCAAAGTCAATACTCATCTACTAACCACTAGGACTCTAGCTGGACTCTAGCTCTCTCCCCACCCCTGTATAACCTTCTCTTTCTCTCCACCTATGTATCTGTCATCGCACCTGCTTTCTATTGTTCCTTTCTAACTAGCTTGTACTCCTCACTCTTTTCTAATTAATCTTTTTACATTTATGTAACCCCCTGCACATCAGTGGCGTTTCCACCTTGCTCGGGGTGAAATGATTTAAAAAAAAAAGTGCGAAACAGTAATATATCTAGAAATATTGTTTTGTTCAAATCCAGTTAAAGCTAATATAGCTAAGGTATTTTTTTAATTATTGAGCAAACATTTCTCCAACTTTTTTTAACTGAATAACACTTTTAATAAAAAATACTGTGAAATACTGTTACAGTAGTAACTTGGATAAAGAAGCAAAACGCCAAGAACTTCAACGTTAACACGCAAACTGATAGTGATTCATATAACTGCAGGGACAAGCTTAAATGTCTACTGAATAGTGCTTGAAAAAAAGATGTGTATAAGACTGAAGTGGAAGATTTCAATTAGCAGAAAATGGTTTATGCTGGATGCTCGAAAGGCAGTTTTAAACAGTGATGGCATAATCATACGTCTTCATTCAAATTAGAAAAACACCTGAATTGTATCCGACTCGCTAGACACATGTGGGATTTGAAGGAAATGCAACAGAAGTCATAACGTGAAATAAGGTAATCTTTAGAGGGACCAGCCTTACAGTATTGGTGACAATATTTGCGGGTTTTGCCAGGGAGAGAAATTGGCTATTGTAACATACCCAAATCAGAAAAAAATTTTAAAGACGAGGTATGCAGACATACAAAATGTATGTCTTGGACTTGTACAAGCCCGGTTGAGGGTGATTGTATACTTCCCTCTCCTTCGCGTCCCCTCCCATTCTTTGGGATTTCTGGCGGTCGTGAGCGTGAGGAAAGTCCTCTCCCTTTCGGCAGGGGTGACCATTGTAAGGTTCTCCTCCCCTTCAGTGGAAGTTCCGGCAATCGTGTATACAAGAAAGCGTCCTGGCATTATGGTTAGTTTTTTGTCCGGGAGACCGGAGGGGGGTTTGTGTTTTGAAAGAAAATGCATTTGTTTAGTAAGAATTACAGTTGTTTGCGTCCGACTTTGTTTTGTTCGTTTAATTTGCATTCTCTCGTGGTTTTCCTTTTGTAAATTTTGTACTTTCACAGAAAAACAATAGCCCCTTTTGTGGCTTTTTGCCAGTCCAGCCTCATCCAAAATGACTGAGTAGGACATAGGGGTTATATAATAGGACAGATTGGGTTCTATAGCCTTGGTCGGCAACCAGTCTGCCGCAGAAAGTAATTGCAACCTCCTGTGGGATAATTTTCTTCCCAGTCAGTCATGCCTCTTTCGAGGCATGATCGCCCAAAGCGTGTATCATGTATGGCACTTTACTGATTGACTGAACTGTGTATTGATGTAGTCTGTACACTTTTGCATTTCGAGAGTGGGGGAACTACATAAAGGTGCTCATTTTCGACACATTGCCAAAAAGTTGTTTTTCCTCCAGAAACAATGAGCGCTAATTTTCTTTCATGTAGAACATTCAAAGATTTTATGGTCCATCATGAGATAATATTGTCACTTAACCCATAACTGGGGTGAAGATAAATATACCTTTCCCAACGGTATTTGTGCGTAAATGAATGCAAGGTATTCGACTGGAATTCGGACTCAGCTCCCCGATTTGACGTTCAATATCAACTGCACCACAATGCACATACACAGTTACTTTACCTATAAAAGAAAAATACAACGGGGATCAGGAAACCAGCCTGATTCTACCTATTTAAGAATCTGAAACGGCACAGAAAGAGGAGGAATGGTAAACAGTCGCTAAAAAGAATAAGAAAAAGCTAACATCCTCATCTCTTCTAAACCCCAGCTTTAGTACTGAAGAAAAGACCAGCTCCGTTGGAACTGCTAATGCTCAACTCATTTTACTGGCAAGTGCTTCCAAATAAATAAAGAAAAATGCTAATTAAAACAAAAAGAAATTCGATACGAAAAACAAGCCAGTGCAGTGATATGCCTCCCCCAGGATGAAAACATCACCAGGTAAATATAATCCTTCATCACGTTAAAAAGGCAGTTTAAACCCCAAACCTATATCCCCTCACTAAACTATTTCACCCACTTCGAACTAAAAAAGAACGCATCATCTGTATGCATACTTTGTGCCCCACCAAATCCCCTACTATCATTTCCCGTCCTACCTTTAGCACCACCACCTGCTACATCGATGAAGAGTCCTAGGAGCTTTTCATTTAAAAGCTCAAAAGTGTAACTCTTGAAATATACCATACTGGGGAGGATGTATGCCATGAAGACCCTGGCATCCTGGAAAAAAAAGAATTTGCAAACACAGTGTCTCAGGGATTTAAAGAACCTCCAAAATTTCAAATTAGTCGAAGGAAAAAGTGTGTAGGAACCTAAAAACTTCCCTCAGGCGCAGAGATTATTAACAGAAGTGCGTATTGGTCCGGAAAAAAAAGCAATTATGGGAAATGCTGAAGGAGGCAAAAAAAAAAAAAAAATTCCATCCAAATGTCTCCTCCACTGGCTACTTTTAAAGCTAAAAGTTTTACCAAATTAAAAAAAATTGTTCAGGGAGGGTACAGATTTTTATTCATCCATCTCTGGATAGAGCATTAAAACTAACAGTCCCTAAAGACATGGGAAGCCAGTTTCAAGTTGGTACCATAAAAACTTAAATAAATCAACATGAGACAGGCTCTCTGTGTCTTTATCGCTGGTTGTCTCGGGTGAGCAACGCCAGTAAGTATCGATCATGGCTCTCTGATTCAGTTGAGTGCCATACGTGATACACGCTTGGGCAATCATGTCTCGAAAGAGACATGACTGACTGGGAAGAAGATTATCCCGCAGTAGGTTGCCATTGCTTTCTGCGGTAGACTGGTTGCCAGCCAAGGCTATAGAACCCAATCTGTCCTGTTATTTAACTCATAAATGGAAGGAAGAGACGGATTAACACCTTTCCCAAGGGTATTTGCGCGTAAGTGAATGCAATGAATTCAACTGGAATTCGAACTCGGCTTCCTGATTTGTCGCTCCAGGCCAATATCCACTGCACCTCAACGTACATCCGGCTCTCTCATTAGCAAGTTTAAATTGCCGAGGTTTGAGATCTCAAAAGCGACGTTATGAAAGTGAAATCTGGACGCATGAGACGGTCACAGGAACCAGAATTAACCACGATAGGTCTGTAGACTTGCGGTTTGGTTCGTAGAAAAGTGTCCCCCCCTAGGCCCCTTCAGTTAAACGCAAGATACTCAGCGTCTGGTTCGATCTCGACCTTCAGCTGAAGAAAAATTGGTGGGAAGATCCGGAAGCAGTCTTAGCTGCAGTTAATCTAAAGAGGCTTTCCTTGAAAGGGGAGAGCCGTGGTGTGCGTTGCGTATATCTATACACTCATCCTTTACCGGTTTTCACTTCTGCCACTCCTGTCCACCTACATAGCTAGTTTAGTGAAAACTTTGTTTAGTATTCTCTGGCGATACAAAGCTCATATGATCTGCTACCTCCATCCATCTGAGGACAATCAGGGGATGCCGGACATACAAACCATTCGAAACATTTTACGATTGTATTTCTTCGATCTTCTGGAAGTAGCATGCCAAAATCTTTCCCGGCTTATATGTTTACAATTACTCACACCACTACCCATAAATGTATCAATATCCATTGGTTGACACACATAATTTGTTTAATTCTACTAATCTTCCGCTTCGCCACTTATTTAATATGGCAGCATCTATGTTTTCGTAGCATCTATGTTTTTACTTCCCGACTGTGGAATTCTCTTCCACACGATTGCTTCCTCGACGGCTACAATCTCCAGGAGTTTAAATGTAAGGTCAATAGACACCTCCTAACACACTAACCTGCTCCCATTCTATCAAACACTCTTCCCATCTGCCCAACCCTCATCCTCGTTATCCTTACTCATCTGTCACCTTCCTCCTGAAATTCCCTATGTCTAACCACTTTTTCTCTTTACCTTCCCCTATGTAGCCCCATGCGCAATAGTGGCAGCGGAATGCCTTGATTGGGTGAGATGATTAAAAAAAAAAAGGATAGTTTCATAGCATATGTATGACTGCGTAACTAAACAATATTTTAGTGCCTGATGATGGTGTACTTGGCACCGAAAACTGAAAGCTTTTGAGTTGCAGTTCCATATGTTGTTATTATAACACTAATAATAACTGTCTCTCTCTCTCTTATATATATATATATATATATATATATATATATATATATATATATATCAGCATGCAATGTGGGTATAGAAGAATACAAAGTAGTATCCTGTACATATAATGGTAGGATAACTCTCTAAAAGAGCTCTAAATATATATGTATATAAATACATATAAAGCAAATAAAAGGAAAATTAAGGCTGACACGTTATTTCATTGTAAATCCGAAGTCTAAGCCTATTTCAGGCGAACCATCATTAGCTTCCACCCTTATTGTACAAAGGATTTTACACGAATCTGTACATACAGTGGTAGGATAACTCTCTAAGAGAGTTCTAAATATATATGTATATAAATACATATAGAGCAAATATAAGAAAAATTAAGACAGACACGTTACTTCATGATAAATCGGAAATGTGGGCCTGTTTCAGGCGAACCATCATCAGCTTCCGTCTAAAGTTTTTCGTGTAAAATCTTTTCTACAATAAAGACGGAGGCTGATGTCGATTCGCCTGAATATATATATATAGTGCGATCTGCCATATATGGTCGGGTGCCCCTGCTATCCACCTAATAGTACTTGACAAAATCCAACGAAGAAGCTGTTAGAAAACGCACTAACCTTAACTGGGATGATTTTCACTTTCGGCAACTCTCAAAGCCTAGCGAATTCAAACTACAACAGATCATTGTTGATTACTTTCTCTTTTTCGTTTTCCTCTATTCTTCTATCAAAGGGATACGATAAATCAATGAATGATTTATTTTACACAGTTTAACTACTTTGTAAAGGATCTTTAATGGCGAAACATATTTTGTATTGCAAGTATAATTATGTTTCTTACTTTAAAGATTTTTGTGAACACCAATGATTGTCTCAGATGCAATTTCTACTGTTTTACAGACAGCTAAAGAAAAGAATTGAATTCCTACTTTTCTCAAGATGATGTGTGCGTAGGTAAATGTTCAAGAAACCTCACATCCTCGATATATCAATGAATAACTCTTTTTTCTACCTCAACTTCCATCTATTATTATTAACATTCTTATTTGTACACGTTAGATACGCTTTTTAAAATATCGCTACCTTTCGTGAAAAATTCTTTTCTATAATAGTGTTTTGAATCTTTCAAGTGGGTGTTATATAACACTGTGTTATTATCTACGACTATATGAAATTATATATATATATATATATATATATATATATATATTTTAATCATATCACCCCAAGCAAGGCAGTCCACTGCCACTAGAGCGCAGGGATTTACATAGAGCGATTGGGTATAGGAAATTTCAGAGGGATGGTAATAGACGAGTTAGGAGGTACGTAGGGAGAGTGCTGGAGGGAATGGATGCGAGTTAGTGTGTTAGGAGGTGTCTATTGACCTTACATTTAAACTCCTGGAAGTTGTAGCCGTCGGGGAAGCAATCATGCGGAAGGGAATTCCACAGGCGGGAAGTGCGAGAAAAGAAGCTATTGTAGTAGAAATTGTGGTTACATTTTGTCGGTTAAAGGGGTGGGACCTAGTTGCCAATCTAGTATCTCGTGCAAATTCACACTTAGGGGGCACCAGTGATTTTATTCATCCGAGCAGAAGCCGTGAACTGGATTCGTCTGGAGTCTATACACCCGACTTCCCACCTAGAACAGAGGCCCAATTGAATGACATCCACATCACGCCCTCGCTGATTTCTAACATAATCTCAAAACTTGACCCTCACAAAGCGTGCTGCGGGGACGGAATCCCTATCATAGTCTTGAAGAAATGTACCCCTGAACTCTCCTCTGTCCTTTCTAAACTCTACAACCTCTGCTTATCTTCCTCCTGCTTTCCTGCCTGTTGGAAGTCTTCTTCTGTGGTTCCAATATTTAAGAACACTGGTGAACCCTCGGACCCCGCAAATTACCGCCTATTTATATATATATATATATATATATATATATATATATATATATATATATATATATTAAAATACTTTAATCCAAAACGGAAAAGTAGGAAGGTAAATCCCAAGAACCTGATCCTAATTAATATTAAAAACTTGACTATTAAAAAATGATACAGGAGGAAAGCTCAATGTAATTAAAATTACAGAGCTAATATAAAGTAAAATAAATTTTCAATATTCAAAAATGTTGAATGAACATTTCGACATAAAATCTCTAAGAGAGATTTTACGTCTCCTCAGCAACGTCCGACCTTGTTTCAAAATGGAAATAAAAAATTAAAAAATAAAAAGAAGAATAAAAAGAGAGAAAAAAAGAGAGAAAAAAAAGGTAGAAAAAAAGGTAAAAAAAGACAGACGGTTAAGATTTGAGAAATTTACGTTACAAAAAAATCCGGAAGTAATTCATGTCTAATTTTAGATTTTAAAATCTCTCTTAGGGATTTTATGTCGAAATATTCATTCAACATTTTTGAATTTTGAAAATTTATTTTACTCATATATATATATATTTATTGGTCATCCACATACAAGCCTGTTACGCTATATCACAGCTCATCTGTGTGGTTAGACACATCCACTTGCTTCTCGCCGGGATCGAAACTCGACCAATTTGGTGTCAGCCGGAGTCGCTACCCACTCTCTCTATATATATACATATCTTGTATGTGTATGACTAATATATTATGCTCTCATTACAACTGACCTCTCTAGAGAAGAAAATTGAAAAAACAGTTTCCACTTCTGCTATATAAACATGACTCTTCAGAAATTAATTGAGTTCTTTCGGTGACTGGCGTGTGTATATACTGTTTATATACCACACGTTAAAATTTCCCTTCTCTAATTCCATGCGCCTATGGCTTAGGGAGTAGTGAGTCCGACTGACACCAAATCGGTCGAATTTTTCATCCCAGCCAGAAGCAAGTGAAAGTCTAGCCACACTGATGCATATGAGAACGTTAGGGTAGTCGGCCAGATACAAAAGAAATGAGCTGATGAGCTGTAATACAGTGGAACAGGCTTGTATGTGGATGACTAATATATATATATATATATATATATATATATATATAGTGGTTTTCTCAGTGTAGGTTAAACGTTGCAGAAAGTATGGAGCACACATTTAGGATTGAACTCACTACTCAGATGTAAATGATATAACAAGACCATCTTCTTAACCATTACAGCACGTCTAGGTGCCCAATATATATATATATATATATATATATATATATATATATAAAAGGAATTTGTGTGTGTGTCTGTGTGTGTATCTGTCCGTTAGTTATCTATAGACTCCGAAACGGCTAAACCAATTTTCTTGAAAATTTACACGGTAGTACTATAAGCGTCTGCAAGTGTTCTTAGCTAGGGTTTGTTTCGTGGTACCCACGATAAATATCGAAAATCGATAATCGAAAAAATCGGGATATAAAAGCAGCGGTTCGATTTTAATCAAATTTGATACAATCATAGAAAAAGACATAAGAAATGATATTCAGAAGTTTCAAGGTTGCAGTTCTTACAAAAGTGCAGAAAATTAATAATATATATATATAAAAGGCAAGATATTGTGTGTGTGTGTGCGTGTGTGTTTGTGTGTGTATATATGTGTGTGTGTGTGTGTGTGTATATATGTGTGTGTGTGTGTGTGTGCTTATCTGCCTGTATGTTTTTTTTTCTTTCAGCCCTTTTATTTTAGTTTTGCTTCGGGTTTGGCTTTAAGTAGGTATAATTGTAGTTCTTAGTTTCAGCCATGATGCCATTTACTCAGAGGACTTATTTAGCCTTCAAAATTCAGTTTACGACAAAAAAAACTTATTTGATATCGATACCATGAAATCAAAATTTGACTTACATCCATTCATTTTTCTTTCATTCTACGGTTTCGCTTTAACTGGAAACAACTATTGCCTTTTAGTCTTTCTCTGCCAACGTACAAAGAGTCTGAGCTCCAGGACCATATTAGTTTTAAAGATTTCATTACACCCGAGCAACGCCAGGCTATACTGCTAGTATATATATATATATATGTGTGTGTGTGTGTGTGTGTGTGTGTGTGTGTGTGTGTGTGTGTGTGTGTGTGTGAACAATATAGTACTAACTTTTGGTGGCGCCCTTTCTGAGCTGAAATACTTGTGTACTATTGTACACAACCATTATCCAATTATTGAAGTTCAAGAAAAAAAAATGATGCCGTTGCGAGAAAGGAGAGATTAAGATTATGTCACGCCAGCCTACAAAATAGGAAACAGACAATCTCGTACGTTTCCATTTGAAATCCTTTTTTTTTATCAAAATTCGAAAACAATCCTCTGATATAAGTAATAAACGCGTACCTATTTCACCCACGAGGCACACTTCATGAGTCTCTGATACGTCCATGTGATAGATGTTCATGTTTATAACTTATTCATTATGGTATATCCTAGTATATCCTCTGTAATTGCAAACTTTCTTTTGTGTCTGGCCTACTACGGTCATGGGCCTAACGTTCTCATATGCAATTGTGTGGGCGTTTGTGTATGTGAGTTCCATAGCAAGAGAGATTGAATAAGAAAAGCATAGTTTATTGATCTCTTCTCGCCTTTAACTTTGAGCGTTCATCCCTCCGCTTCTACACTTCTGTTTATCTTGTTTATTATGCAGACATTCGGGAGTGGCGTAATTACCAACCGTTTCGTCACGATTCACAGTGAAACGTTTTCTTGGATTCGAAGATTGACTCTTATCAACATCAACGAAATAAAACACTACCGATATGGCAACAAATGCTGATATATTTATTCAGCTTAGACTATAATATCGCAATTAGTCCTGGGCATGACAGTAAACTGCATCCGACAGCAAGGCCACTGATTGAAAGGTTGTGAGAAGCATGGAACCACCTCTTAATTGCTGTTGTTTCCAGGTCCACTCTGACCCGGAGTGGTAACACTTGTTAGGGTCCCAGCTATGGATAAATGGTTAAAAACGCTATGAAAGCATAAAAATCCACTTTTGTAAAAACATATACATAAAAATAGAATTTTATAGAAAAATATACATATCTGAAGGAAAAATATTACCAACAATAAATTTTAAATGAAAAAATTATTACCATAACACATTTTTGATGGAAAAAATGATTCTCAGCAAAACATTTCTGAATACAAAACTAGAAGAGATTTCAGTTTTCTAAAATATCTAATCTAAACTTATTTATAAATGGAACTTTGTGTGTGTGTGTGTGTGTGTGTGTGTGTGTGTGTGTGTGTGTCCGTTACCTATAGACTCCGAAACGGCTGAACCGATTTTCTTGAAAATCTACACAGTTGTACTATAAGCGTCTGCGTGTGTTCTGAGCCAGGTTTTGTGTCTAGATATCCACGATAAATATCAAAAATCGATAATCCAAAAAATCGGGTTATAGAAGGAGCGGTGCGATTTTAATCAAATTTGATACACTCATAGACAAAGACATAAGAAACAATATTCAGAAGTTTCAAGGTTGCAATTCTTACAATGGTGCAGAAAATCGATAATACATATATATATATATATATATATATATATATATATATATATATATATAAAAGGCAAGATGTTTGTGTGTGTGTGTGTGTGTGTGTGTGTGTTTGTGTGTGTTTGTCTGTATGTCCTTTATACAAATCCACAAATTTTATCCGATTCTCACCAAACTTCATACAGATATTCTTTAGGCTGAGTCTGAGCTCCAGAACCTTTGATTAATTTTAAAGCTTTCATTACACCCAAGCAAAGCCGGGCTATACCGCTAGTAAAAGAATAAAAACAATTTTTTTAATTAAAATCTGACTAAATCAACCTTCTTACTATAACCGAACATTAAAAAAATCAAAACCTTAAAACCCCACCTTTTTGGCATTAAATAACCCACAGAGGTTCATATGCCGTTAAATAAAACTCAAGCTCAAACAAACAATATCGCAAAGCCAAACAAAAGCAACCAGAGTATTGTATGATGTTCAGATACTTTTAGCATTCGAGGTCTTAGTTATGATCTTAATTCGAACACAGGATATGGGGAAATATATAACTAACTTATTTAAATATTTTTCCAAAACAGCTATTAATTATAGCTTAGTACAGCACAAGACCGGAGAGAAATTTAAAATGTAAGTTCAACGTAAAAACAATCTGTTTTGAAAATTACTAGCCAACATTTTAATATTTATTGTGTACGTTTTGATGAGTAGATGTCATGAGATAACAAAGAGCGGTCGGTTATTTAATACTGATAATTCTTATTTATTAAAACTATTAAACTTGTGTCTCTAGGTCGTGCTTCCATTAGCGTCAATATGTAAACAATTACTAGTCTATATACTTGAGTAAACATTCGTCAAATATAGACTTGAGTTTATAGATAATCATTGGTTGGCTTTGTACTTGGGTCTATATGTAAATTTGGTCGGGTTTTTATTTGAATCTGCAAGCAAGTTATAGCTGATCTGACCCCATTTAGAAAAGGTAGATGATCTTCACAACTACGCTATTGTACTCGAATTCCGACCATTATCCAGTGAGAAATGCACTTTTATTTAACCTACTAACAAGGCGTTTTATTTTCTAAGACCAGCTCAGCTCAGTACGATATAGACTGAAACGGAAACTGGTGAATTGATTATTTTATAGAATCGTATATTTGTTTACCCTGAAAATCAACTTTCAAAATTTTGACATTTAACTGGGTCCATACGCTGACAGCTCTCACGTAATTATGTCATTTATGTACAAATCAATTTCGGATGATTGCAGTAAGGAGATTAAAACCAATCGGAAATCAAAGTCGCAAGCCTTTGAAAGTGAGTTTCAGCCTACAAGAATACTACACATTTGTGGTTTTGTGAAAAATTAGGCTTAATTACTTGTTAATCCACTTTAAGCCAATGTTGTCTGTTTAACTAGCAAATTTCTGTGGGTGTGAGAACGCAGGTAATTTTTTGCAGCTTGTCTTTGTATTTTAACTTGTAAATAGATAATTTTTTTAATGTCTGTCTATATTTCTGAGATAAGATATAATTATTAACACTATTTGCATTGTTCAAAGTGCTGTCCTCATCTTTGTTGGCCAGAAAAATATTCTAAGACAGCCAAGTATAGACATGAATACAATATCGGAGTCAGTAATACGCAGTACTAAAAAGAAACAATAATAACAATAATTGTAATATGAGCTCAGGTAAGAAAAACAATATTTACTGAAACCAGTAGATAAAATCCTTGCTTAAAGTAATTCAGTGACTTGACCCAAAGAGTTGTGAGTTCAGTACCTGACTAGAGTAGAGGTGAACAAAAACGTGTTGAGCTAAAGAGAAATAAGTGATATTAAGAGGCGTAAGACTAGAACAATCTACACCAGTAGACAAAATGAAGGGGTCGTTTCGAAAAACAAGTCAAAAGAAGACCGAAACATCGTGAATATGTCAATTTTCAACAAAAATGAGGAAAACAGTCTGAACAATGTAAATAGTGTCGACAAATGTTTCTATTTACCCCCATGTTTACCTTTTCTTTTTTCTTTTTTTTTTTTCATTAGTTGTATATTTCTGTTCGTAAGAGTTGGCTGTTTTCTTTTTGTTTTCTTCTTTCAAACTAACCAAACCAAAAACAAGAAGCGTAAAAACGCTCGTCGTCATTATCGTCCGCCATCTTATAATCTTTCCTTGTTCATCTAACGAAGAAGACGGACATAGAATCGACGTAGCACATTCTCTCATCACTTTGCAAAAATCAAAAATGTGTCGGGTGAAAAATCACTTTCAGCATGTGATCTCTGATATGCCTTCGGATTTTCACACTGTGTAGTGAACGTTTTTCCTAACCCGATTGAACTTGTTTTTCTAGTTCTCGTTTATCCATTCCTTCTGTTCACGAATACAGCAACTGTTATTCTGTCAAGTAGTTTTTTTTTCTCTTTCTCTTGGGTAACAACAAAAAAACATTCATGTAGAGTTCATTTGATCATATTTTCAGAAGAAAACATACTAGTTTTCTTTTTCGAGGGAAAATACTTTAATTATATTGTTTTGAATCAAAGCTGTCTATTGCTAGTTACAAAGCTTATCATAGTAAGGCACAAAACCGAAAACATGAGAATAAAAAAAGTGTTATTCACCTCGGAAATTAGTATTCAAATACCTGGATTTTATAAGGTTTCCGACAGTGAATCCTGGCATTGATAGTAAATAAAAATGTCTCGATCTATCCACGAATTATATATTTACAAAGCCTGGCACAAGGTTACGACGAATTAATCTGCAAGACAGGCTTGCTAACATATGGCAAAAAGAAATTATCCTTCGTTTACTGTATAGTTTTGTTTGCAAATCTTTCACAATACTTATAATTAAAATCGGGAAGAGACAGATGTCTTGAAAAATTTGAAACGCACATGACATCTTGCATGCAAGTGGAACAGAGAAAAACAGCGATTAACTTGCCTAACGAGTTTGCGTAAGTGGATGTCGAAAAGGGTTTACTAAAAATATCAAAAAGATATTTCCCCATAGTTACATAGGAAGTTGAGAGACATGATCGCCAGCGTCCAAAAAGGTACATGGAACATAGAATAGTTTCTTGTGCTCTTTAATGATAAATTCGAAGTTAAAAGATGCATTGAGAACGTTAATCTTATAATGATTAAAGCAACTAATAACCATGTCTTCGGCATCTTATATATTACGTTTGTGGAATAGTGTCCAGCAAAAACAAATGAATTTTAGCTGTTTATACTTCTCAAAAAGAAAAACTGGTAATTTTGCACACACTTTGTATAAACATTGTATCCCGTACTTCGACTGAAGCGATGACATTGACTTATTTTTCCCAGTAGGGTGTAGTAAGGCGCATGCCATGGTCCTTGTGGCTAAAAAACAGCATCACGCTAAGAGCTCATGTGAGTCAGTCTCTGGGGCTCGTCGGTCAGGATGAAAGTGTAGTATCTGTTCTCAGATACTCACTACCTGCTCGCCGGCTGCCTGGAAGCAATGAGCAGCTAAGACCAGCTTTTGACCAGCCTTGACATGCAATGAGCAGCTAAAACTTTGTATCCAGTTACTGCGTAACTGTTTAATCTTTGACCAGTGGCCTGAGTGTACGCTCTCAGGTTACCCACGTTAAGAACTCGCTTTAGTGGAGGAGTAGGGTAAATCCCGAGCTAGCCGTGCGTCACTGTAGGTACTTATGTGAGATTTTGCACAGATGTAGATGTTATTTTTCTAGTTCACCTTTTGGTCCTGCTTAAAGTTTCAAATGAAGGATTCAAATCTCGTCGGCAGCTTATAATTTATTTATCTAGTTATTTTCTCTACGTCTACTTAAACTGTCATGGTTGATTGATTTTGATTTACGAGTCGGGATTAAAAACTCATTTCGTAAAATCTGTCCAAACCAAACCACGAAGTATGTTTTTTATCGTCGAAAATAACCTTTTGAAATATGTTAATAGATCCCCAGAACTACAGGTTTAATAGTAATTTTTTTTCTGTAAATATCGTTGCTAATCTAATGATATTGTTAATGCAATACTCACTCGAAAAAATGGAATTAGACTTACGATCAAACATATATATCAGTCAGTCCGTTAAGTGCCATACGTGATACACGCTTGGGCGATCATGTCTCGAAAGAGACATGACTGACTGGGCAAATGATTTTCCCGCAGTAGGTTTCCATTGCTTTCTGCGGTAAATTGGTTGCCAGCCAAGGCTATAAAACCAGATCTGTCTTGTTATTTAACCCATAAATGGAGGGAAGTTACGGATTAATACCTATCTCAAGGGCACTTGTGTGTAAGTGAATGCAAGGAATCCACTGGAATTCGAACTCGGCTCCCCGATTTGTCGTGCCGAGCAGATATCCACTGCACCACGACGCACATCAAAAATATATGTAAGTGGGAAATAGCCCACAAAGTGTTGATAAGCCGTAAGAAAAAATCAAACAACTATCTTCTCCTCAATAATGTGACACTACATACCGTTTTCTACAATGTACATGAGTTCGTTCTAGAAGCGCTTCGGTCATATTACATAGTTTTTCCGATTTAAGAATTGGTTTCTTCTGATCTTGGTGGAATTGTATACCATTTTCTCGTGCATCACATGTCTACCAGTTGGCTCCTCTTGAATTGCTCAACTGTAGTCATTATCGATATGCTCAGGTCTTAGGTGTTGCGGCACGAAATCGTACTTTTTTTTTACGACGCCAGAATACTTAAAATGTATATTTGGTTGATATTCCTCTGGAAGTGACCTCTAACTTGAACGCGATGGAGCTTGCTCATTTCAAGAGATTCATTGTATTTTCGAATTCAGCATTAAGGGGTTTCAAGTCTCGTCGGCAGCTTATTATTTATTTATTTATTTTATTTTGTTGTTTTCTGTTTACTTTAACTGTCGTGGTTGTTTTTGCAGATTTACGAGAGGATGTTAAAAACTCATTTCCTAAAATCTGACCAAATCAAACGACCAAGTATGTTTTTAATCGATTTTTGCCCATAGCAAGTCATTTTCAGTGCACCCACGCAGGAATTTCTGAAAGAAAAGCAAAAAAAAAAATAAAAAGAAAGAAAGAAAGAAAGCTAATGAAAAATTCATGTTTTTAGGTTAAAATCGACGACATGTTATCTTTATCGAAGCTGTAGTTAAACCTGGATTTGCTGTGCATACATAGATACACACATGAACAAGGAAATATTAGCACACGTGAGAGCACAGACAAATAGATAGACATATAGACGCATACATAGAAATAAGGAGACAGAAAGAAAAAACGTTATTGACAAAGAAGTGATGATGATGATTTGGTCATTTTTCCAAGTCCAACGTTGTTTAGAAAATCTACAGCAAACTTTTTTTCTACTTTATCTCCGTTTTCACTTCAAATTTACGACCTTTACTTCGTCCTTTATCGTCGGGGACAACGACTACAGTTTTCTTTTCCGGTAACATTATCAAGGGTATGTCATCTATTCATAGTGGAAAAGCAAATTGTAATGAATATGACAATCTCCTTGCAATCTTCTACTTTTCTGACAGACAGCTTAGTTCTTATGTCGTTTTATGATTTTATTTCATTTTGCTAAAGGACTACAAATAAACTGCAAGAAAACCGAATACATTGTCATCAGTAAAAAGGCAGCCCAATATGCCAAATACAAGTCGGGAATACTAAAATCAAGCAGGTACAAAAATGTAAATACCCGGGAAGTGTTATATCAGAAGACGGAAAGTGCGACACAGAGACCCGAAGGCGAATTGGCATGGCTAAGGAAGCATTTCAGAACTTGAGTAAAGTATTAAGAAACAAGACAATTTCGCTAGAAAATAAGAAGAGAGTGCTATATTGCTATGTGTTGTCGGTTCTTCAATATGGCAGTGAATGCTGGACAATATCATCAAAGATGAAGGAAAAACTTGAAGCAACTGAAATGTGGTTCTACAGAAGGATGATTCGAATATCATGGTTCGAGCATGTGAGCAATGATGAGGTTTTAGAAATGATGGAAACGAAAGGATATTAATACTAAGCATCAGGAAGAAACAGCTGAAGTTCCTGGGACATGCAATGAGGAAAGAGGGCTTAGAGAACCTGATACTAACAGGCCAGATAGAAGGAAAAAGAGACAGGGGAAAGCAGCCGATAACATCTTTGAAGGACCTAATCAGGTGAATGATAGAACGAGGATTGCATGGTGTAACAGGAGAAGGCGTGCTAAAAGCCACCAGGGATAGGGAGACGTGGAAAGCCATGATCGCCTACGTCCTGAAAAACCAGAACACATAGAAGAAGAAGAGTAGTCTCCCAATATATTTCTCAAGTGACACCCAAAGTAGGAGGTTACTGAATAAGGTACGTGATACGAATCCTAAATGAGGAAGTAAGAACTGAAGTTTATGAGGATATGGTGGCTAGATAACGATTGATACTTCATTTAAAGATTTTAGAGTTTAGGGCATCTGTTCACTTTTTAGGGGGAAAAGCTGACTGCGTAAAAACAGTTACAATACGAGAGGAATAACGGTGATTTGATTCGGTAAACGTCATATAGAGTTTTAATCGTAAAGATTTGACCTGGTCAAACTAAAGAATAGGGCTCGTCTGAGGATTTCCAAAGGAAGTATTGATAGGTTTGCAAAGTTGCGTCACTTGGAAAAAGGTTGCAGGCTATAAAATGTCTTCGCACACAAGGTCATGTAAATGATCTTGAACTAACTCAAGACTAAAAAGTGAACGTCAGGCAGCTACACTAGAGATGGCAATCATATTCCATCTAATCTGATTTTTGTAAAGATAAAACTGGTTGAGGCTATGTACTTTATGGAGCGGTACAATGACCTGATTATTTTTCCAGTATATTTAATAATGGATTGTATATATATTCTATTTGAAGTCGGTCTTAATATTGAGTCCCAACGAGCGTTAATACCTAGACATTGAGTTTAAAATTACTAGGGAAAATGGTATGTCGTAACTGGTAAGAAATAAAATGGTTTTGCAGATCATTTACACCCTTTTGATGTTCTCCATAGTAATGGTTTGTTCAAGAACGATAATGCAACTCTCATTCACGAGTGACAGGAATCTGTTTGCATTAACAATCGCCTGACTTCAATTTACACGCTTGACAATTCGTATTTATTAAGTTTAAAACTTCATTAAGCATGTTTGTGAAAGAGTACAGACATCAATAAATCCTCTGCATATCTAAACTTATTTATAAATGGAACTTTGTGTGTGTGTATGTGTGTCTGTGTGTGTCCGTAACCTATAGACTCCGAAACTACTTAACCAATTTTCTTGAAAATTTACACAGTTGTACTATAAGCGTCTGCGAGTGTTCTTAGCTAGGTTTTGTGTCGAGGTATCCCCGATAAATATCGAAAATCGATAATCGAAAAAATCAGGTTATAGAAGGAGTGGTCCGATTTTAATCAAATTTGTTATACTCATAGACAAAGACATAAGAAACGATATTCAGAAGTTTCAAGGTTGCAGTTCTTACAATAGTGCAGAAAATCCATTATATATATATATATATATATATATATATATATATATATATATATATATATAGGCAAGTTGTTTGTGTGTGTGCCTGTTTATCTGCCTGTATGTCTGTATTTTTTCAGCCCTTTTATTTTAGTTTTTGCTTTGGGTTTGGCTCTAAGTAGGTCTAATTGCAGTTCTTAGTCTCAGCCATGATACCATTTACTCAGAGGACTTATTTAGCCTTCAAAATTCAGTTTACGACGAAAAAAACTTATTTAATATCGATACCAGGAATTCAAAATTTGAGTTACATCCATTCATTTTTTTTTCAGTCTACGGTTTCGCTTTAACTGGAAACAACTATTGTTTTATAGTCTTTCTCTGCCAACGTCCAAAGAGTCTGAGCTCCAGGACCATGGATTAGTTTTAAAGTTTTTATTACAACCGAGCAACGCCGGGCTATACTGCTAGTAATGATATAATCAAAATGTTAACATTACACAATACTTCAAATAAAAGTTTAGTAAGGAGGCCTCCATCACTACTGGAAGATTGATAACAATTACCTGACTTGAGAAATATATTTTCCTGAAAAATTGTTTTTTAAGTGAGTGAGTTTTTTTTAACGGCATATCAGTCTCTATGGGTTATTTAATGCCCAAAAGGTAGGTTTTTTAAGGTACTTTTTAATGTTCGGTTATAGTGAAAAGGTTGATTAAGTCAGATTTTGATGAAAAATTGTATTTTTTATTTTAGACAACTGAAGATATTTTCTAGTTTTGTATTCAAAAATGTATTGCTGGTAATATGTTTTCCTTCAAAATTGTATAAAGCTAATATTTTTTCCTTCAAAACTGTGTTATGGTAATAATTTTATTTCTTCAAAAATGTATGGTTGGTAATATTTTTCATTCAATAATGTATATCTTTCTATAAAAGTCTATTTTTATATTTTCATAGTGTTTTGACTTAGTTTGGGAGTTATCTATTTTCCCATAGCTGGGACCCTAGCAGGTGCTACCACTCTGGGTCAGGGTGGGTCTGCGAACAACAGCAATTAAAAGGTGGTTCCATGCTCCTCAAAACCTCCCAATCAGAGGCGTAGCTACCGAATGCGGTTTGCCGTCATACCCAGGACTGAAGAATTGTTTTAAGAGAAAGATTTCATAAATTCCGACAGAAAGTAACACTGGCTACTCGGTCAATGAGTGCCGAATGTTACCATATCATACAATGGCCAATATTACTGTTTCACCATTTGAGTTTAAAAATAAACGGGATAGATGGAATACCAAAGAGATGCATTTTTTTATAATAATTTCCAATAATAAAACGCTTTATTTTATTACCTAAATTATGTAGTGGAGAAAATTTCTTGAAAACTTAATCAAAACGATAGTGAGGGTAAAGATTTCTAGAGTCTTTCATGTTCATTTTATTTAGTTGTGAAAGAATTCACTTACACGTGTTCTCGAATTTCATCATATATCTTGACAAAAATGTGTCATTACTCCCATGCCACGATTTCTGACCAAATCATAATTTGTAAAAATCACTATCGTTTGTAGGCATATATAAAATAATATTCTCTCTGTCTAAACGTCAGTCAGTCATTCAGCTAAGTGCCATCCGTGATACACGCTTTGGGCGATCATGTCTCGAAAGAGACATGACTGATTGGGCAGAAGATTATCCCGCAGTAGGTTGACATTGCTTTCTGCGGAAAAGTGGTTGCCTGTCAAGGCTATAGAACCCAATCTGTCCTATTATTTAACCCATAACTGGAGGGAAGATACGGATTAATACCTTTCCCAGGAGTATTTGTGCGTAAGTGAATGCAAGAAATTCAGATGTAATTCGAACTCGGCACGCTGATTTGTCGTTCCGAGTCGATATCTACTGCACCATAACGCATATTGCAAAGTCTGAAAGTACTTCACAAGAAATTTGTGTATTTTGTTTTGGGGAATTTGGGGAAAAATCTCGACAAAAAAGCAATACTATACACTACCTGCCATAATTATTAGGCAACCCCAGTGTTTTAAAAAAATGATGTATTTCATTCTATTTTTTAGTATTTATTGCCTATTTATTTTATTGTATTTATTGTAAATGAAAATAGAAGGGCTCTTTTGTTAATACTGCACAATAACATGGTCATCAAATGAGTTTAAATAATTACCTATATTGCAGTTTCATAAATGAAAGAATGAAAAAACTTCTGGGTGATTCGTTCGAGTTCATTTTTTCTTCCTTGCCTTGGAAAGTTTTGCAAAGTAATAATAAAAAAGAACTATTTTATTTTCATTCAGAATTATCATCTTGGCAATAAATGCTAAAAAATAGTATGAAATACATCCTTTCTATTTAATAATAATAACTGGGGTACCCTAATAATTATGGCCGGTAGTGTATGCGTGGGACACCTCGAGGAGTTGTAATTGTTAGCAAGCTTGTCTAAAATCATTACAGTTGAGTAGTGAGTTCAATTATCACTGGGTGTCCCATACTTTCGGCCTTGTGCCCCATCTAAGCTACGCTTAGAAAATCCTCTGTGTATATATATGCATGACTGTGGATATATTATGGATATACATGTCTGCAAATATATATATATATATATATATATATATATATATATATACCCTGTCCTCAGACCTCAAATGGAACCACTATATTGAATCCATAGCAAAATCTACTACTAAGAAGGTTGGGTCACTATGTCGATCCAGGATGTTTTTTCCACCTGAATCCATCCTGCATATATACAAGTCGACCACCCGTCCGTGCATGGAGTACTGCTGCCATTTATGGTCAGGTGCCCCTGCCGTTCTCCTCAGTGTTCTTGAAAGGCTCCAAAGGAGAGTCTGTAATGTGATAGGTACTGATCTGGCGGCTCGACTGCAGCCACTTCCCCATCGTCGAAAGGTGGCCTCCCTTTGTCTGTTCTTTAAATACTTTCATGGCTTCTGCTTGGATGAACTTAAGTCACTGATGCCTCTTTAACAGGTGTTTACTCGTGCAACCAGACTGGCATCTGGGTCCCACCCATTCATAGTCAGGTTAGCCAAATGCAGACGACAATTCTACTCCTGCAGCTTCCTCTCTCACACTTCCCGCCTGTGGAACTCGCTCCCGTATTCTTGCTTTCCTGACGGCTACAACCTCCAGAAATTTAAATGCAAAGTCAATACTCATCTACTAACCACTGGACTCTAACCCTCTCCCCACCCCTGTATAAACTTCCCTTTCTCTCCATCTATGTATCTGTCATCGCACCTACTTTCTCAGCTTTCTATTGTTCCTTTCTAACTAGTTTGTACTCCTCACTCTTTTCTAATTAATCTTTTTACATTTATGTAGCCCCCTGCACTTCAGTGGTGTTTCCGCCTTGCTCGGGGTGAAATGATTAAAATATATATATATATATATATATATATATATATATATATATATATATAGGCAGCATATCTTTATTCATACTTGTTTGTTTGAATAATTTGGATTTATGTCTATTTGTTTTTGCCTTAATTCTTTCATAGTCACGGATTAATCTCCTAGTCTTGTAATTAAAATCATCAAGGATGCGGGCGTAGTTTTTTTGTTTTTTTTTTTCATTTTATTTTATTTTCCCAGTTATTTCAATCTCATCCAAGATCATCTTCAGGCTTGAATCGCAAAGACAAAAATTAATGTAGTTGACCGTTACGAATTGTTGGACAGGCACGTAGGACACAATATCTTAATTGTAATCTCTTTTTAATTACAATTCAGCGATTTCAAAATCTTGGTGTTATAAAACTTTTAGAACACTCTTGCTATACTCATAATTAATCTTATTTTGTGTCGGTTGTATTATTTTTATGTAGAGAGCTTTTTGTTTTTTTTTTGTTTTTTTCGTAGTGGCGTATTTTTTGTCGATTGATATTTAAGTCGTGAATGGTGACAGGAATGTCCTTTTAAATACTGTACAACTGAGCTTGAATCGGATATCAGTCGTGTAAGTCTCCACGATAATTTTGTTTTTGTATGATCAATTTTCTTTTTCGTCAGAAATACAATCTCCCAAAAACATTTAAATTGATATACAATGGTGATCTTTTGCAAAGCATTAGTTGATGGGGAGGAAATTTTGTAGATGATTAAGTTGGTTCTATTAAATTTCATATAGTATATAATCGGTTTTATTTGTCTATTAAAAGATATATTAGAATGTATTATATTTTTTATCTTGTTTCTAGATGAATGTTTTTTATTATTGGAGGTTGATATCTTTAGGGTTATTTGAGAAAGTATTATGTTTTGTTTTATTTACATGAATATTTCAAATAGCTCGTCTAATTTGTTCATCAACAATACAATTGGGAAAATCATTATTAATGAGTTTGTTTAAAATATTTTCATGCAGAGGAGAAAATCGGCCCCGCCTCAAGCCCCAACAGAGGCTACTGCTACTTAAAACATTCCTGCTGCCGCGTCTACAGTATCAAATTACATTTTGGTGGTCTCGCAAAGCTGAAATATTGCAGGGCAATAAGTCAAGAAGACGCGCAGTACGCAAGTGGCTTCGGCTACCCGAGGAGTGCCCTAACTCCGCAATACAAGCCCCATCCAAGTATGGCGGGTTGGGTGTTAACTCACTCGAATATCTTATAGTAAGTCTCAAAAGCAACAGGCTCTGCATGATGTCCGAATCCGATCTTCAAGTCTCTGCCCTTCCGGCCGTTGCAAATCTGATGAGGCCCCGGTGGAAGACCTCCACAAGAAGTTGAATACTCGGAGTCTTCAGGGATATGAACGAGTACCAGATCCAACAAAACTCGCCGGCTTCGATTTCCAGGAGACTGTAAGAGTGCAGTTAGGCTGTATGGGCACGCCTACTCGACTTTCCCGGGGTGGACGGAACGTCTCTACCAAATGCAAATGTGATAGCTCTGCTCGGATGAGCCTGCCACACATTGCCCAGGCCTGCTCAATCTTGCACGGTCTCCGGACGAAGCGCCACGACGACGTGGTTCAGCATGTGGAACAGATTATTGCAAAATGAAGTTTTAAAGTCATCCAGGAGCAGAGATTTGAGACAGTACGCGGTCTAAGGAAGTCCGACCTCACCATTGTGGGCGACCGGGACATGATACTTTTGGATGTACAACTTTGGTACAATTCCATTATAGGCACCCTCGACGCCTGTAACAGGGAGAAGATCACGAAATACAACCAACCTTATGTCCTGGAAGCAGTGCGTAAATGGGGAGGACCTGGAAAGAACATTAAGGTGATCGATCTAACCTACAATTAAGCGCGGAGCCGTTGTTCAGCAATCCTACAAAGACTGTCTAACCAGCCGTTTGTTAAGATGGGGGAATTTTGGACCTATTTCTAGGATGATACTTCGAGATACGGCTCGGATGCTGGGAGCATACTGGGCTGCTCCAGGGGGAGCTGCCCCACTGCACCATCAGGGGAGATATCTGATCCTCTGAGATAATGAATCAAACCGGTGATGTGGTGGGGTAGGTTTCGGTCGGCACGGGACTAATCCACCTAACCTTATATAGGTTGAAGGGAATTTCTCACCACTACCCAATAGATGACATCAAGCGCGCCCCACTTCCGCGTAGTGGCATTTGGATACTGACGGTCCTAGAAAGTTTGCTAGAGGAGCGTGCCGGCCAAACCGCACTAGGCTGGCGAGTTACTGGTGGTGAGTTATCAAAATGCCTCGTTAACAACTTAGTGACGCACACGAACGGATCAACGAGATTCCCACTGCCCCTACCTACTATCTAGCGAAACCACAGCCAAGGGAACGGGCTTGGAACGATCGGCGGGGAAAGAAGCCCCTGTTGAAATTGACTCTAGTCCGCCTCTGTGAGGAGACACGGGAGCTGTAGCATAGGCGGGAGACACGCCTTTGTCGGTGATGGTGGATTTTATTGTATTACCGTCTTAATAACCTCTCTGAAGATGGCTCATGTGAGCCGAAAGCTTAGAACCAAATTAATAAAAAAATTATCCAAATGTTGGAGAATTTTTGTCTTTATTTTCAACTGAAATTAAAGCCAAAATACGACGTTTAGAACGGCTCATGATTAAACATAATAAACTTTCATTGTCTCTTATATTTAACAGTATATGTTTAGAAAATTGTTTGCTGCCTCGATACACTATATATATATATATATATATATATATATATATTTCTCGGCAGAATCCATTTGGCACATTTAAAAATCTACCATTCATCCGTCCATTGAATACTGGTAGCATGTCTGGTTTGGTGCTCATAATTGACAAAATTCAAAGAATGATTTTTATTGGAACTGATCAGATCAGGCATCTCGATTCAGTCATTTTCCCCTCGATTTGCCTTGACTTCCCTTCGTCTTTTCTAGAAATATATGTCAACTACTCTGACGAGGGATGTGCGTTGTGTTGCATTGGATATCGACTCGGAACGAGAAATCGGGGAGCCGAGTTCGAATTCCAGTTGGATTCCTTGCATTCACTTACACACAAATACCCTTGGGAAAGGTATTAATCCGTCCCTTCTTTCCAGTTATGGGTTCAATAACAGGACAGATTGGGTTCTATAGCCTTGGCTGGCAACCAGTCTACCACAGAAAGCAATGGCAACCTACTGCGGGATAATCTTTTGCCCAGTCAGTCATGTCTCTTTCGAGACATGATCGCCCAAGCGTGTATCCCGTATGACACTTAACTGACTGACTGGTTCTGACGAGTGTTTTTTTTTCCTGGAGTCTCGAATACATAAATTTATTCAGAAATATTCGCATTGGAACTCCCATTACGAATACCAAACACTACAGCACACCGTTTTCAAATTTCTGGCGAAATGATGGTGCTCTTTTTCTAACAGATGGTGCCCCAACTGACTCTACTATACTGAGCAGTCGACAAAATCAAATGCAAGCAACGCACCTGCACGAAATTAAAAAATATAAAATAGCGACAATATATCCATTGCACCCTGTACATTTATTGACTGAGAATTCAGTGCTTCTGTCGTTTCAAATTTATAAAATCTTTCGCTGAAAACAACTTTCTATGGATATTGGATTATCAAGTCTAATAGCTGTTAATGTATTGATGGGTTTTCTTTCGTAACATTTTGTTTGGTGTTGATGGAACGTAAGAATCATAATTAGTCTGTATTCGAGTTACATGTGCTACAAACTGTGTCTGTTGCTCTTGTTGAAAATCCTCAAGTGACCATGTTTTCTGTTATCCGGTACAGTTCTTTGATTCTGGAACTGCAGTTTACGAGGTTCAGAGAAGGATGGTCATTTTTAAGACCTACACGCGTCATTCGCTCAAAACCATTTTTAACCATCTATAATACAAAGCCATTTTATACATCTAACAGGTTAGATATTTCTGAACGTGTTTGGCGCCATGCATGGAATCCATATAAAAGTAACGGGAGTGCTTAAGAATATAATTCGAGTACTTCCTCCTATGTATTCAGAGAGAGAGGGGGGTGATAGGCATTTATTTTCTAAGCATAGCTTAGATGTGGCACAAGGCTGAAAATACGGGGCACCCAGTGAGGATCGAACTCATTTCTCCATTGTAATGTTTCTAGTAAAACCAGCTTGCTAATCATTATACCACCTTGAGGTACCGAAAATGGTTTTCTAAGCGGAGCTTATGTGTGGCTCAAGGCTGAAAGTATGCAGCACCCTGTGAGGATCGAATTCACTATTCAGTTGTAATTGATCTAGCGAGAAAAGCTTGCTAACTATTGCACCATCTCGAGGTACCCAAAATGATTTTCTATGTGTAGCTTAAATGTGGCACAAGGCCCAAAGCATGGGACATTACACCACACCCAGGTACCCAGAGAGGGTGACATGTATAAAGGGAAAAAAAGTGAATTTAGATAATTACATAAAAACTATGAATACAGCGGGTGCTTAAACTACTGCCAGAGTGAATTAAATACGGAAGTTATTTTAAATTGGAAACCTTATAGTTTACAGTAAATATTTTGTTAATTTTTCATTGTAGCACCTTTAATGATTTTACCACATCTTCGGTGAAATGTCTATTTGTATTGTTTGAGCAGTATTTTTTTTTACCTTTGAATCTACTAAACATTTGACATGTAATTAAATTAGTACATAATCACAAGTTATCGAATTTTAATGACTAATCGTTTTTTATTTTTTATTTCACTGATATTGGTTATGGTATTGTTAATGGTGAGAATCTCAGTTTCCATACAAGAAACATTCCCTATTCATTGAGCAAGCAATTACCGTTATTATCGATTGAAATTTATAAAATCTTTCTTCCAAAACAGATTTTTTTAATGAATAAAGTTTTCTCGATTCCAATTTTATCGCTCTTTCTAGTATTCATGACAGTTTCCTTGCTATCCATTTGTTTAAGAATGTTTGAAAAGTGTATATATACATTATATCTTTTTTAGCATTTATCCTCAAGCATATCAATAAAGCTGCTAAGATGCGATGTATTTCTGAGAATGAGATAATGATAAAAAGAAAATATGCCTTCGAGATATACAAAGCAACAGCACGATTTTCACCATTCTTAACTAAAGCGTGATAGACTCTTTAAACAATAGCCGTTAAAACATCAGGAGTTCACCTAGAGAAGCGAAGACTATTTTGCCTATCTGAAATAAAAGACCTTTTCGAGATAAGATGCTTAACAAATTCTGATTATAATTCTATAAGTTCTAGTCAGTCAGTCAGTTAAGTACCGTACGTGATACACGATTGGGCGATCATGTCTCTTTTGAGACATGAATCACTGGGTAGACAATTATACAGAAGTAGGTTGCCATTGCTTTCTGCGGTAGATTGGTTGCCAGCCAAGGCTATAGAACCCAGTCTGTCCTGTTATTTAATCTATAACTGAAGGGAAGAGACGGATCAATACCTTATCCAAGGGTATTTGCGCGTAAGTGAATGCAGAGAATTTAACTGGAATTCGAACTCGGCCCCCCGATTTCTCGTTTCGCACCACAACGCACATTCATATAATTTTAGTACATTGCGAAAACGAGATACAGGGCTTATGGGCCGGTAGAAGGATCAGATTGTATACTTGATTTTTTAAAGACTGGAACTTATTATTATTTTATATATATCGTCTGTACATTTTAGTTGTTGCTGTTGTTGGAAGTCTTCAGGTTATCTTTTTTGTAATTTGGTAAAGCAATTTTGTGTGTGATTCTGTAGCGCCGGTCTATAAAATCTGATAAATGATTGTCTTTTTTTAAGATTTCGAAGATTAATTCGATTGAAGACATTTTTAATCGAAATTTCATGTACTAAATATATGTATTCTTTTGCAAATGCGTCTTTAGTCAATGAGAAACGTTTTACATTTTTATCGGAAATTCACCGAAAATTGTTACTTTACTCGAAGCAAATTTCACGATATTTCGTAAAAATATGTATAAAGTGCAGTAATTGTAGCAATATTTTTTTTAATCATTTCACCCCGAGCAAGGCGGAAATGCCACTGATGTGCAGGGGGCTACATAATTGTAAAAAGATTAATTAGAAAAGAGTGAGGAGTACAAGCAAGTTAGAAAGGAGCAATAGAAAGCTGAGAGAGCAGGTGCGATGACAGATACATAGGTGGAGAGAAAGGGAAGGTTATACGGGGGTGGGGAGAGAGCTAGAGTCTAGTGGTTAGTAGATGAGTATTGACTTTGCATTTAAATTTCTAGAGGTTGTAGCCGTCAGGAAAGCAAGAACATGGGAGCGAGTTCCACAGGCGGGAAGTGCGAGAGAAGATGCTGCAGGAGTAGAATTGTCGTCTGCATTTGGTTAACCTGACTGTGAATGGATGGGACCCAGTTACCAGTCTGGTTGCACGAGTAAACACCTGTTGAGGAGGCACCAGTGACTTAAGTTCGTCCGAGCAGAAGCCATGAAAGTAATTTGACATTGTTCTGGTGGCATCAGCGGCAAACTGAATGAACTCTTCCAACCATTATTTATACCTCCCCTCACAAAATGTGAGAGGGAGTAGCATGAGAAGAGCGCCCTCAGAGCGGCCCGAAATCAGCCGAGAGTCGGTCTACCTTAACGATCATTACGAGTCCCAGTTCTAAGGCCGAGGGTCGAATCATAGTATTCCACACTAACTCGTATTATCGTTCCTACTAAGTTCCAAGTATTGTATTCTTTCCGTATTTAATATGTATTCGTATTTTCCTATTTGGTTGTTTTGGTTTTGTTATTCTTACTAAACCTTTAACCGGATCCACGACAGACATGATGTCACATGAAAACGTTCCTCTTTTGTTTTATGATTCTTCTCACACGGAAATGTATTACGTCTGTTGTATCAAAAGATTTTCAAGGAAAAATTAATTGCTTTCATGAAATACGCATTGGCAGTGAGCCCAAAAAGACGCATTCATGTACTATCGTGTGGCCTTCATTTATAGATGCCTTTCATTTTCCCTGTCTATCGTCTACAAGATGATGGAATTGGAATGATTCTTTAAATGGCTTAGAAGATTGAGGATAGGCTCTCTAAACATTTCCTAACTAGCATTCATTATGTCAAGGGATATCTCGTCCAGTTCTCATTTTTAGTACTACTTTGTTAATGCTTGCTCATTTTCATTCAGTTTTAGTACGCACTATCTGATCCAGAGGATGTGCGTTGTGGTGCAGTGGCTATCGACTCGGAACAACAAATCGGGGAACCGAGTTCGAATTTCAGTTGAATTCCATGCATTCACTTACGCGCAAATACCCTTGGGAAATGTATTAATCCGTCTCTTTCCTCCAGTTATGGGTGAAATAATATGAAGTCTTGGCTGTCTACCGCCGAAATCAATGGCAATTTTCTGCCCAGTCAGTCAGGTCTCGAAAGAGACATGATCGCCCAAAGCGTGTATCACGTATGAAACTTAACTGACTGACCTCATCATGGATTGAGCTCATAATTACAATATGGCCAAATTCACGTACTAAAGTTTTATTTCAGTAAATGGGACTAAATAAATAAGAAGTAGATAAGATATGCCTTGACATGAGCAAAGAAACGAGAGAAGTCTACCTCTTAGATTAAACAAAGGATTCATTTCAGAATTCCTATTAATTTCTGTTAGGGCGCCGCTCCTATTTTGACTACAAATGGACTGTTCCCATTGCTATATATAGCAATGGTGGATTCTCTACAGAAGAGTGGTACCGAGTCCTTTTTGACGTGGTTTTTGTCATTTTACGACTTCTCTGACCTCTGCTTTGTTTCAGCTTCGACTTTTGTTGAAAATATTTTTATTTGGACTGAATTTTTGTACACAACAGACCTTTCTTTGTACCGATAAGTTTATTTTTATTTTATTTTCGTTTTCTTGCTTTGTTGTTTTTATTTTTATTTTTTGTTCTAGCTTTTTGTATTTTATTTTCGTATTTTTTGGCGGCCATATTTGTTTTTGTTTAGGTCGGCCGTTTTCTTTTTATTTTCTGTTTTCATTTTTCAGTTGGTCTTCTTAAGTGCCAGATTTATTTTTATTTAAAAAAAAAAAAATTGTTAATAGTATCTTTTATTTTATTTGTTGACCAGAAACTGATCATTTAGCTGTTTGTTTTCCTCCTTTTGCTTTTTCAGCCCCTCCCCTTTTTGCGAAGGTAGCCTTTAGGCAACTCTTCGTTTGTTTTTTTTGTTTATTTGATTTATTTTTTCGTATTTGTTTTTTGTGTAGTTTGTCCGACTCTTTGTCAAGTTTTATTACACTTGTAAAGTTTATTTTTAACCCCTCTCCCTATTTCGTTTACGGGAGTAGCCTTTTAGGCAACTCTTTGCGTGTCCTATTTTTGTTACATATTTTAGATTCTTTTGTATTTTATTGTAATTGTAATAAGTTTATTGTTTGTTTGTTTAACCTCTCAAGAGGTTAATTTCCTTTTTTTAAAAAAAAGGATATTATATTTTGGCCGCTAAAGGCTAGTCTGTTTGCTTTCATTTGTTTGCCGTTTGTCTTCATTGTTATTTGTCTGCAAGGTTTATTTGTATAAACCCCCACATTCCCCCCCCTTTTTCCACCCCTCCCCATTCCCCTATTTAGTTACGGAGGAAAAAAAATATATTGTTTCCTGGTAGATAGGAATTGAAAAATGGCCGACTCAAGTCGGTCGTTTAAAAAAAAATGAATTTCGACCCGCCCTTTAAGGGCCCGCCAGATAAAGATAAGGAGTCTTATCCCCCTCTTACGAAAAATGTGACCAAAAATATGGTGGCCGAGAACGGCCAAAAGACTTCAAGTGCCGAAAAGAATAAAAATGACAATACGAAGGATGCTGAGGCCGGGGAATCGCCCTGTTGCTGGAAGTCCCCACCGAGTTGCATCATAAACATTGCGGAGTTTCTGGAGAGGGCTAAAGGTTTCGATCATCTTTTGAAAGATGACGGACTTTTGGAAAACCCCCAGGAATTACAAAAGTTTGAAAAAAGAATGGTGTCGGTCTTCGTGGTGGACAAGCGTACGCGCAAAATTTGTCGCTCCACGAAAGACACAGTGATTCGAACACTGGTGTCCCTAGGGGTTAAGCCCCAAAGGGTTATAAGAGGACCGGCTTTCCTCATGTGGGACGTACTGCTACCCACACCTGAAGATTGCTTGGAAGTAGTGAGGAAGGAATTGATCACTAACGACCTAATAATCAGGACAATATATGAAGGGCGAAGGAGGACCACGGTAGCAGTATATGAGGTTCCTCCTCAGGTTGCCGGTGAACATCTGGCGTCCTATTTTGGGAAATATGGCCAAATATTGGCAGCCTCATCCGACAACCTGAACGGGGGATGGACGTTTGATATATTGATGGATCGAGATGCCTTCGATTCCGTCCCCCAACTGCTTGGACTATTGCGGCCGGAAAATGCCGGTCGTAGTGACCGGCCGAAAACCATCTTGCTGGAAGTGTGGGCAGACTGGTCACCTGTCCTCCTTCTGCCCAGAGAAGAAGGCCTCTGGTGCTCCGGCCGCTGGCGACCAAAATACCCCTAAGCCTGAAAATTGTAGTTCCGCAACGCCTGTAACGGGCCTAGTAGCAGCACGGTCCGGGGACTTAAAAACCCCGGATGGGTCTCGGCCCCCATCCTCTCAAATTCTGAAGCCTGCCACTGGTGTGGTTAAGGACAAAGACGACGGAGAATGGCGTGTCGTTACTAGAGGCAAAGGGAAGAGCCGAGCAGCGGGACCTCAGTCCCCTGAGGCCACTAGGGATGACACCAACAGTCCCACTCCCTCTGTCAGCAGTAAGGGTGATGTCCCGGCAGTTCACCAAGATGCTCCGTTAACGGAAATTCAAAAACAGGCGGAGCCCAGCTGGGATAAAATCAAAAAACTGAGAGCTCAAAAAGGCTCTCGATTCAAGTAAAACGAAGAAATCATCAGCAGCGTCAGTGTCTGCCCCAACTTCTCCTCCACAAAAAAGAATTATGGCACCTCCTCCCATGACAAAATCCTTGACCCACACCCCTTCCAAAATGACCGTATTTAAAAAACCATCACCAGTCCCTTCAGCCCCTTCTCCTGTCCCTTCTCCAGCCCCTTCTTATGGTTTATCCCCAGCTAGTTCAACCCTTTCTTCCCCAAGTGTATCTGCTACCCCCACGCCAACACCGACTCCTTCTCAATCCCCACTTAAAGATTCTTTCAAGAGGCAGAGAAGCCCGGACGCAATAAGCGGCAAAGAAAAGAAGAGAAAGCCCCCTTTTAATGTGGGGCAGGATGTTTGCCGTGTCTCGGAGGACACTGCCCAAAAGGCTATTAGCCAATGCAAGAAATTAAAAACTTTGTGGAAGTGTAAAAGCATTAAAAACAAAGATGTTGAAGACCCACTTAGCTTTCCAAAGGCAAAAAGACTCTTGACAGTGGTGAGATCGGGTACGGGGTCGAGCCAGGTATGGAGTATGCTTGGAGAGGCCAATGACTCCATCCCGATGAGCCCTCCAATTGTGTACTTCACAAATGATGACCAGACGAATTTGGATCAGTTTTGTTCTGGGAGGACCCCTATTTTTGTTCACCCTTCCCTTTACAGAGCTTTAAAATTAACATTCCCCCTGGATGTTGGTGGCCTGTCTTATGATGGCACTATCAAGACTGAGATGGGCCAAGGCTCAATGGGACGGGCCGTCGGTATCCTGTCCCCTGAGATGTTTGGTGCAGTGCCTCAACCCTAATCGGACTGATAATGGCTCTCTGGTTAGCTAGTATAAATGCCCGGGGCCTGAGATCAGAGTCACGCAGAGCGTGTCTCAGCCGTGATCTTCAGCGCCTCGGTGTGAATGTATGTTGTGTACAGGAGACCCGGTTTTCAACTCGCGATCATGAGGATATACTGTCTAGGAGGTTCGCCCTCTATTCAGCATGTTTTGATGGACGCTCGAGAGGTGTGTCCTGGCTAGTGAGCAAGTCCTTGAATGCGGTGTGTGCCCTTGTCTTTGCAGATCCGGCAGGCAGACTTTGTGTGCTGGATGTTACTATAAAGGATAAGTCTCTTCGTCTCATTGGGGTTTATGCGCCCAATGTCCATGCGGAGCGTCCTGCTTTGTTTCGGCGGATCGAGCCGTTTTTGACGACATCTCGTCGGGTAGTTTTAGCGGGCGATTGGAATGCCGTCCTTGACCCCGATATAGATCGCATAGGGGAAAGATCGGGTACTAACAACCCGGATGTAAAACCATTTCGGGACTTTATCGACAGGTTCGATCTTGCCGATAAGTACCGAAATGAACACCCCCGGGATATAGTATGGACTTGGACTAATAGGGGCAGCTCGGCTACGGTGGTGCGTGCTAGCTTCATCGACCGAGTCTTAGTTAGGAGAGTCGATGTAGGGCTCTTAGGTTGTCCAAGTTTTCATTCGACAGTTTACTCGGATCATAGGCTCGTCCGGGTTCGTGTAAACTTAGATAAGCCTAGATGTAAATTGGCTGGTTACTGGAAATTGAACTGTTCATTGTTTGAAGAGCAAGATTTCCAGGACCAGTTGAAACTAACAATAAAGCAGGAATTGACGGGGGCTGTGGTTGGGAATAAGTGGTGGGGATCCTTAAAATCCAACATTAGGTCGTTTGCTGCTGAATATAGCCGTCGACTCAATCTAGAAAGACTAGCAGCACAAACGGCAGTAGAAGCCAAAGTTGATCGGGCTATCAAATCCCGTGTTAGTGGGGACGTAGCCTTAGCTAGGGCGGAGCAGGCCTCCTTGCTTATCAAGAAGGACCAAGCTCTGGTAGTTAGGGCTAGGTTAAAGAGAATGTCCCCTGAGGCAACGAACATGGCCGCAGAATTGCGTGTAGAGGAATTGAGAAATGCTAGCAAAAGGCATATCGCAAGCGTCACATTGCCGGATGGGAGAACCGTGACTACAAACGCGGGCATAGTTGAGGCTTTTCGTGACTATTTTCAGGATCTGTTCACCAGGGAGCCCGGTCTGAGCACTGCTCAGTTCAATGCCTATTTGGCCGACTTCCCCCGCCTCGAGGCGGCTGAAGCGGCTGGGTGCGAGGGTCCCGTTACAGAGGCTGAGATTTGGGAGGCGCTCAAGCTGGTTGGCCGGGACAAGTCTCCGGGATTGGATGGTCTTCCTTACGAACTGTACTTGAGGCAGTCGCCCGTTCTTGTTCCCTTGCTGGCACTGATTTTCAACAACTGGATGAGGCAGGGGTCTATACCCCAACGCTTCACCAGGGGTGTGATCAAGTTGCTGCGCAAAAGCAAGAACGGTGGGGATTCGATAGATAACTTCAGGCCTTTGACGATGTTAAATACAGAGTTGAAGATTTTAGCCAAGATCTTAGCCAGCCGTTTGCAGGCTGTCCTCTCTAGTCTGATTGGCCCCGAGCAGACTTGTGCTGTGAAGGGTAGGACTATTCAGGACAACCTTCATTTGGTACGCTTGATCATTGAGAAAGTCGACACGGAAGCCGCGCTGATCAATTTAGATCAGTCCAAGGCGTTCGATAGGGTTGACCATCGTTTTCTCGAGTCTGTCCTTTCCGCTGCCGGTTTCGGGCCGAGTTTTCGCTCCTGGATCCGACTTCTGTACGCGTCCCCCGGTGCGCTGGTGGAAGTGAATGGAGTACGATCGGAACCTTTTCTATTGACTCGCTCTATTCGTCAAGGTTGTCCGCTCTCGCCTTTGCTCTACGTTCTTGCGTTGGAGCCTTTCCTTCGCAAGTTAAAGGCGAATCCGGTCCTTCGCGGGATTACATTACCTGGTGCTACCACCTCGGCCAGGTATTCTGCCTATGCTGACGACGTTTCGGCTCTTGTGTCGAGCAGAGCCGAGATTGACGAAGTCAGCAAGGAAATCAGAGGGTATGAGACGGTGACAGGGGCCAAGATCAACCGCGATAAGTCTGTTGGCTTGCGGTTGGGCGCGTGGAAGGGAGTTTCTCTTCCCGGGCCTTTCCACTGGACGGACGGGCCGGTCAAGATTCTCGGAGTCTGGTTCGGTCCTGATCTCCAGTTGGAAATGAATTGGTCAGAGGTACAAGAGAAGGCAGAGGCTGCAGTTCGTCTGTGGTCTCTGAGGAAGCTTTCCTTAAAGGGGAGGGCGGAAGTATGTGTTTCACACATCTACCCGATTCTCCTTTACCGACTCTCTGTGCTTCCACTCCCGTGTGCCATATTAATGACATTAGTCAGGGTCTTGTACTCCTTCCTCTGGGGAGAAGGCAAGGCTCCTAAGGTGTGTCGCGAGATCTGTAGCCTCCATCCTTCTGAGGGCGGTCTGGGAATGCCAAGCGTTGAGATTCGTCAACATACGCTTCGCATTGCCTTCCTAGACCGAATGTGTTCGCAAGTGGATGAGAATGGTGAATTCTGGAAGGAAGATGCCCGCAAAAGCTTCCCATCCCTAAGAAGTGTGCATTCGTGCGAGGAAGAGGCCGGCCGTTTACCTCGAGGCGAATGCTCCTTCTATCGTGAATGCCGGCGAGCACTCAGTTTTCTCTTACGGGCGACAGATGGCCTCTCTGGCGTCCAGGCGTTGTCCCTTCGGGCATTATATCGGGTGCTAGTGAGGGGGGCCGTTCGGGATGATCTGATTGACGAGCTTGGTTTGACGAAGCAGGAGGCGCGCTCCATATGGCCTTGGGCGCCCGGGTTGAAATGCCTCACAAACAACGAGGCATCCCTCACCTGGCTGGTGATACGAAAGGCTGTCTGGGTCGGCAAGAAGCTTAAAGCAGCGGGTTTGGTTGTTTCGCCAAACTGCGTTCGCTGCGGTGGGTCGGTGGTCGAGACTTTGTCTCACGCCTTCTTTCATTGCAGTGTCGTAGTACCGTTGTGTAAGTGGCTTGAAGACTTCATGGTTCGCATGCTGCGTGGAAAGTTCTTTGTCCTGGAAGTCGCTTCTGTTTGTAGCAATGTGGTGCCGTCGTTGACTAGGGCTGAGCATTATGTGTTCGTATGCTTACTAGGTGTTATGCGAGTCGTGATTTGGACGATTTGGACGTGATTTGGACGACGCGACAGAAGGAATTCTATGGGGACGAGAAGTTTTCCTCTTCCCAACTGATTTTGTTTTTTAAGCATCAGCTTAAATTCAAAATCAGGACGGAAAGGCGACGACTCCCTCCATCAGAATTTGGCAAAAGGTGGGTAAATCTTGCGCGAATCTGTCGAGTGAAAGGAGCTGATTTGGAGTGGCATTTTGATGACGGTTAGGCATCAGGATATTGGGGATCCTGGACTAAACATTTTCAAACCCCCCCCCGAAAGTAGGATAGTTTAGTTAATTTGTCTTATGTTTTAATGATGGTTAAACTTAGCTAGGGTATGCATGGGCATCGGCCCCACTTTTTATTTTTTTGTGTCCTCTCTTTTTTGGTTTAATTCCCCAGCCCTTCCCCACTTTTAGGTGATTAGAGATATCAGTTCCCTGGTAGAGGCGGGGCATCTTTTGTTTCGAGTGTGTTTATTTTCGTACTTGTTATTGTGTTTGTGTGTGTGCGTGTTTGTGTGTATGACTGTTTGAAATCTGCCAGCCCCGCTAGAATTTCGCCCAGCTAACTGATGTTTCTGTCACGGATAGAGATTGTTGGGGGTTTAATACTAACATCAATTTTGTTTAGTTTTGTATATATTTTCATTCATTGTATAAAAATCATTGGGGTTAGCAATTTTAAGTGTTATTTCCCCCACCCCCCACAGACAAATTGTACATATGGGTTTAGTTAGACTTTCACAGAGTGTATTGAGGCATTGTGGTGCTCGTAGTAAGATTGTGATGTTTTGGTGCAAGGGATATTATACTGTCTGCTTGGGTCAGTGAGTGAGTCTAGCTAAGTTAATGTAAGACAGATGAAGACCAGCCTTCCCCATCCCCACAATTTTGGCCTTGTGCCGCATTTTTTGCAAATTTTACAAAAATAAATAATGTCGTAGACAGTCACTAGACTGACGACTCTACGACACTGCCAGCCCTCTGTCTTCGGGTAGAGGGCGCTCTATGCTTCCGAGCAGAGAGCAATAACCCAGTCGTGGTTCCGCCGAAGGGTAGACCCACGACTGGGCAAAAATAGACAGATATTTTTTGGCCCGGCTATATGGCCGGGAATACCCACTATAAAATGACCATGTGTCACATCCAGCCTACGTGGGCAGGCTAGTAAATACAGTCTTACCGTGTCAATAGACTGACGACTCTACGACACTGTCAGCTCTCTGCCTTCGGGCGGGGGGGCGCTCTCTGCTTCCGAGCAGAGAGCAATAAGCTAGTCGTGGTTCCGCCGAAGGGTAGAACGACGACTGGGGAAAAATAGACAGATATTTTTTGGCTCGGCTATATGGCCGGGAATACCCACAATAAAATGACCATGTGTCACATCCAGCCTACGTGGGAAGGCTAGTAAATACAGTCGTACAAAGTCACTAGTCTGACGACTTTACGACACTGTCAGCCCTCTGCCATCTGGTAGAGGGCGCTCTCTGCTTCCGAGCAGAGAGCAATAACCCAGTCGTGGTTCCGCCGAAGGGTAGAACCAAGACTGGGGAAAAATAAAGTCTCTAATGAGTTACTGAAGAGTCAGTGCGAGTCAGTGAAGAGTTAGTCACACTTCCGGTGGCGTACCGGAAGTAATCACGTATACACTCGACTTACGACGAATTTGACTCTTGTATCTTTCTATTGTAAATATTACTAATCACTTCTGTACATACTAACCGTCTTTCCGCGGAATCCAACTTATATTCTGATTCTGTTGTTGAGTTATTCATTTATACTTGACGACATAACAATTACGCATATCAATATACATCTGAGAAAGGCCGGAGAGCACTGTCAGATTTAGACCCACTGGAGTGACAGGATGGAATTGATTTCAACTTTTTCCTCGGATTAGGTCATTTGCAGTGGTGTGCACCAATGTCAATTTATTTACGGGGTGTATGGTGAAATTTGTTTGGGTCTGAAAAATATTGCGTCATCCAGGATTGCATCAGACTTTTATCACGCCAGACGATATTGTTCCGATAGTCGATTAGTTGTTTTACAGCCATTGTATGCAATGAACGTTCGTCCAAGATTGTGCCCGAAATTTAGAACGCTGCACGAACACACTGGCAAGCCTTGACAGAGATATAGCGGATATTGTGGCTGTCAGCCTTTCAACTGTCAGTTGTATCATCCAGGCGAAGAAACAAACTGGATTCATGACTCGAAAACGTAAAGGAAAATGCGGTCGAAAGAGAAAAACAACGCCAAGAGACAACGTATATTTAATCAGGGAAAGTGTGAAAGTGTTTCCATTAATTGTCACAAGGGTGTAACATCTGTGGTTGAGTTTTGTTATCGTCAGCAGGACAAGTCATTTTAAACAGACTACATTTACAGTCATCTAAAACGACATTGTCAGTTTTGTTGTACAAAGTGGGTTGGCAGACGGCTATAAAAGTCAAATGAGAGTGCATGAACGCCAAATAAACTAAAGTATTTCATCAACTATATATGGAAGAAAGTGCACAGAAATTAAGCTGTTTTTTTTTAGTGACGTAGAAATGTTGTTTTACAGAAGGATGCAAAGGATTCAATGGACGGAGCAGCGATGAAGTGTTGGAAAGGATGTAAACGAGAAGAAAACTCATACTAAATATCAGGAAGAGACAAATAAGGTTCCTGAGACACGTAATGAGTAGGAAGGGCCTAGAGAACATAATACTCACAGGTCGGATAAAGGGAAGAGGAGACAGAGGAAAGCAGCGTGAGACGTACTTGTTAGGCCTGAGCAAATGGATGGTGGAGCGGGGCTTAGAGATACCAACAGAACAATATTGAGAGCGACAAGAGACAAAGCCAAGTGGAAGTTCATGATCGCCTACGTCCTGAAAGGACACGGCACATGAAGAAGAAAACTTACGGCGGTTCAATAAAAAACCCACCATCTTTTGTCAAGAAATGGTAATCACTATATATGCAATGACTTATATATACGTATACAAACACACACTCACAAACACACGTACACATATGTGTGTGTGTGTCATTAAAATAAGATATTAAACTTCCGAGAAAGTTTCTAATTTGATAAGTGGAAATGTTTCATGGAAAGAGCTTTGATAAAATAGATAATACATTTCGCCATTCAAGACTTGATCAGATCTAAAAATACTCATCCATTCATTTCACGATTTCGTTTTTAATATCTTTCTATGAAATATTTTCACTTATTAAATATATATATATATATATATATATATATATATCATATCACCCCGAGCAAGGCGGTAACGCTACTGATGCGCAGGGGACTACTTAAAAGTGAAAAGATTGGGAGAGAAAGCCGGAAATCACATCCTAAACAGGGAACAAGGTAATGAGCCTCTTCATCTGTTCAATAGATGTGGGTGGAGTGTGAACCGGGCGATAGTTTACTCTATCTACTCCAATTGGAAAAAAAAAGAGTGAAAAGACTGGAAAAGAGAAAGCCAGAAACCACATCCTAAACAGGGAACAAGGGATGAGCCTCTTCACCTGTTCAATAGACATGGGTGGAGTGTGAACCGGACGATAGTTTAGTCTATCTACTCCAATTGAAAAAAAAAAGAAGAAAAGAGTGTAAAGATTGGAAAAAAGAAATAAAGGAAAACACATCCTGAACAGGGAACAAGGGATGAGCCTACATATTAGTGGTCGGGGGATTCGAGTGATGTCCCCCTAGCTACAAGGAGGTGTTCACTGACGTACACCCCCAACCCATGCATATGGACAGAGGTATCTTTCCTTAGGAGGGGAAGATAACCAGGGATCGAGAAGTCAGAAGAGGGAATTGATGAGTTGAGGTTAGTCTCACAGAGCGCTAGGATGTCAGGGGACTTTTCGTGGAGGAAAGCTTTTACGCTGTAAAGTTGGTACGAATGCCCCGGATATTAGTAAAAGAAAAGTTCAGGGATTTTGGTGATTTGAGTTTGGCTGGTTTAGGATATTTTTGATTCTCTTTATCATGTTATGGTTTGGTGATAGGGAGGGAGCTTGGGTAGAGGATGCAGGCGGTCATTATCCACGATCTGTACTGGGAGAGAAACTGGCTCGGGCTGCATCAAAGTGTGGCCTCGGGGTTGCCCACCGAAAGCGCTTGCGGGGACACCTTTCTATGCGTGTCATGGCACTACAAGAACCCCGATATTATACAACTGTTGATCAGAGCAGCCGCTCTTGACGCTACGCTAGAGTTAGGGAGCCTAATTACCAGTCGGAAGCAGCAATCAGGAAACTGCCAATCCGGTAACTTCACAATGATGAGACGTTGCCACCAGCCAAGCGCACCGCTGAAAAATCACGTAAGCACCAATACTGAGGTCAGAGGAGAGAAATGAAAAGAAAAAGCCGGAAACCACATCCTAAATAGGGAACAAGGGATGAGCCTCTACACCTGTTCAACAGACGTGGGTAGAGTGTAAATCGGGCGATAGTTTGGTCTATCTACTCCAATAAAAAAAAGCTTAGGTTGGTGACTTGCTAAGTTTTAACTTGTTAAAGTCCAGTCAAGGAAATTTCTGCTAAAAGACAAAACCAATCCTTCAATTAGACATGAAAAGTTTAAAATTAAGCAAAAATTAAGCAAAAATTAAGCAAAAACAAAAACAAAAAAATGGCTTAATTTTAACAATATTCAAGACAGTTGATTCCATCCAAAAACACACATTGTTTCTGCCAGTGAGTTGAAAAAAAACTTTTTAAATTTTTGGTCAGAAAGTCATAGCAATGTGGGCATGGGAGGGTCAATTAAATAGCTAGTGTGACCTATACACGAAGGTAACTAAAATACAGCCGGCAAAGAAAAAAAGAAAGAAAGTGACTGACAGAGGACGAGAGAAAAAAAAATAAAACAAAATAAAGACAGAATCCACCATTCAAAGAAATTTCTGCTAAAAGACAAAACCAATCCTTCAATTAGGCATGAAAAGTTTAAAATTAAGTAAAAATTAAACAAAAACAAAAAAAATGGCTTAATGTTAACAATATTCAATACAGTTGATTCCATCCAAAAACAGTCAAATCACACATTGTTTCTGCCAGTGAGTTGATAAAAATATTTTTTTAACTTTAGTAGTATCCTTGGTACTTTGTAAGGTTAATTCCACAGGGGGATTTTAATCCAATAAGAACTCAAGGTTAGAATTTAACTGAGTATTATAATGAAAATAAGTTGGATGCTTTTATAAATCCATTGGTAATAGTTTATTTCGCGGATCTCTCACAGAACGCTCTTCAGACCAAATTCCTTACAACAAGGAATTGATTAGATTTATCCAGACAAAAAGAATCATATGAGGACCGGAAAAAACAGGGGTGAGATGTTTACTAAAAGTTTACGCCAAGGTCATCTAATCGCTTGGGATACAAATACAATCTCCTGTAATACTTAACACTGTAAATTTAACCCTCTCACCCCTGTTTTTCCTGTCCTCCCATGATTCTTTTTGTCTGAATAAATATGACCCATTCCTTGTGTGTGTGTGTGTGTGTGTTTTAAAACATCGCTCGAAGAAGAACAATAATGTTCTAAAACATTAATTTTTTCGCGTAGTGATATAATGCTTTTATAAACCATTGTAATAACATAATTAAAATTTTCAGTTCTACACAGTATTGGGCCCTTTTCGAAAAAGCAAATGTAACGCACAGTAGGTTTTTAATCTTTTTAATATATCTGTTATTTCACTTCCTTTTCCAATCTATTTTTTTTTTCAATTGGAGTAGATAGACTAAATAATCGCCCGGTTCACACTCCACCCACGTCTATTGAACAGGTGTAGAGGCTCATCCCTTGTTCCCTGTTTAGGATGTGGTTTCCAGCTTTCTCTCTTCTAATCTTTTCACTCTTACGTAGCCCCATGCACATCAGTGGCGTTACCTCCTTGCTCGGAGTGATATGATGAAAAAAAAAATATATATATATATCAGCACGCAATGTGGGTATAGAAGATACATACAGTAGCAGGATAACTCTTTAAGAGAGCTCTAAATATATATGTATATAAATACATATAGAGCAAATATGAGAAAAATTAAGGCAGACACATTATTTCATGGTAAATCGTGGAAGAATAAAGACGGAAGCTGATGATGGTTTACCTGAAATAGGCCCACACTTACGCGATTTACTATGAAATAATGTGTCTGCCTTAATTTTTCTTATATATATATATATATATATATATATATGTACGTGTGTGTGTGAGAGAGACAGAGAGAGAGAAAGAGAGAGAGGGGGAGGGAGGGAAGGACACAGACATGAGATACAGCGGTCACTCTGAAAGTAATGCCTCCTATGTTATTTTGTTGGACCCCGACGTCAGAAACGGATGTTCGGATTATGTAAACTTTTATCCTAATAACCCACGTATTTTTTTTTTTTTTTTTGCTTTCTTACACAAAACAAGTGGGTTGTAGTCTGGCTAAATGACGCCTTGCATGAAACTGTATATTTTTAAAAGATTTAAAATGCATTTAAAATTGCTTTTGTTCGAAACTTATTTTGAAGTTTGTTTTTTTTTTTATTTGCATAAAAACGGTTGTTTTTCATTAACTGTAGCACTCACATCTAACCTGCAAACAAAGACAGATTAGCACATTAAATTTAAATGTCTCTAGCGAACGCAATAATTTTAAGAGTCTATCACATTATGGATTTATTTCTATGCTAGATTTCTGACCACTGAGATTTGATCTCTCATAAAAGAACTAAAAATATCGCTAGCTAGCGTCTTTCAGTGCACTCGGCTGCATTTAAATTAAGAGGCTTCTTGTTAGATATACAGATTATAAATAATGGCTCATGTGGGTTTTGGAATAAATTTGTTTCACTTTTGCATATCTTTATGCGGAGCTCAAACTAATTTTAATTGATTGATTTAAATTTATTGAAGGATAAAATTACATCAGTAGAAGTATTATCGAAATTCTTCGGTTGCGTATTTTAAAAGAATATTGACTGAAATATATTAAGACTATGAATGGTAGTTAGCAAAAGAGACAGAGCGACGTATAAATTACAAATTAAAAATGCCAAAATCAAAGTACAACAATTTAAATATCTGAGAATATCTGAGAAGTGTCTTAACAGAGGAGGGAACGTGACACTGAAATTCGAAGGCACATTGGTATAGATTCCTAAAGATTCCTTCCAAAATTTAATCAGAATCGTTATGGCGCAGTGGATATCGACTCGGAACGTGAGATCGGGATACCGAGTTCGATTCCAGTTGAATTCTTTGCATTCACTTACGCACAACTACCCTTGGGAAAGGTATTAATCCGTCTCTTTCCTCCAGTTATAAGTTAAATAATAGGACAGATTGGGTTCTATAGCATTGTCTACTGCAGAAAGCAATGGTAATCTACTGCGGGATAATCTTCTGCCCAGTCTGTCATGTCTCTTTCGAGACATGATCACCCAAAGCGTGTATCACGTATGGCACTTGACTAAGAAACTGAAAAGAGTACTGAACTGTTATGTAATATCAGTTCTCTTATATGGATAGATAATTTTCTCACGGATAAAAAAAGGCAACAGGAATTTAATTCTACAGCCAGAGGCTGAGGATACCATGGATCGAACATTTTAGCAACTATGTATGTTTAGAAAAAAATAGAAACTAAAACGAACATAAAATCAAGAGACAGCTGAAATTCAATGGGCACATAATGAGGAAAAGGGGGTTGGACAATTACATACGCACAAGAGAGAATGAAGACAGTTGAGCCCGAGGAAAACATCGCATAACCTAGTTAGTGAGCTTCAGTAGATAGACGGAAAAACAGGGTTTTGGAGAGATAACAAAAAGATACAATTTAATAAGATAAAAAATGATAGAAAATTTTGGAGAACCATAATCTCCTACGTTCTGAAAGAACACGGCACATTATCTTCAGATAATCTCACAAGGTGAATGGTTGCCGAATAAAGAATTAAATTACTATTTATATTTTTATGAATGTTTAGTGTTTTCCATTGTTTAGTTTTCACTTTGGCATGCTGATTGTAATCACATTTACTTCTGCTTGATAAGCATCTTTTTTTTTATGGCGTTTACCTAGATCGATATACATCTGATGAAGGCCGGAGTGCACAAAGGATGAAACGTTGTGATAACAACAACAAAAATGAGGTCGATAGTAAATAGTAAAAATATAGATAACTCCTCATCTAGGAAATTCGGACACAATGTATGTATGTACGATTTGAAAGCAGACCATGACTTCAAACTCGGATAATCTTCAGCATCTGAGCATACATGTTACGTCTCTGGTTAGGTCATTTTATCTTAAACAGGACTTGATTGCGATATGAGATCTTATGACAATAATTCCAAATAATTCCGATAATTCCAAACAGACTACGTTGACAAGTATCCACAACGTTATACAAGAAACTGTCAGTTTTGTTCCTCATTGACAAACAAATACAAAAGGCTTCAAAGGTTAATGCTAAAAATAAACTTGCAAGAAGAAAAATGGGTAAAAGTCATGAAATAGAATCCACAGTCGATACGTATATTCTCAAATACAAACTACCAATATCTTCAGAACAAGCCACTCCATGTTTTTACAAAATGACACTCAACTTCCGGTGTACCATGCAAAAAGCAAACAGACGGAGAAAATAAATGTTTACTTTATATAGACAGTGGACGTCACAGACTTCCCGAACAAAACAGTAAACCTTGTTAAACCTTTTTTCTTTCATGTCCCTTCAGGTTGTAGGTGATCAAGGCCTTTCACATCTTCCTATCCTTGGTAGCTCTTAGCAGGCTTTTTCCTGTTTCTCCACCCAAACCCCGCTCAACTATCTACCTGCTCAGACCCCTCAAATATGATATCTGCTGCTTTCTCCTGTCACTCTTTCGCTCTATCTGACCTGTGAGTATCAGATTCTCCATACCTTCTTTCCACATCCTCTCAAGAAGTTCAGGTGTCTTTTGCTCACTATTAATTTCCTTTTCATTTCCATACTTTCTAAAACCTCATCATTGCCCACATGTTTGATCTATAATATCCGTAGCATCCTTCTGCAGAACCACATTTCAGTTGCTTCAAGTTTTTCCTTCATCTCTGATAATATAGTCTAGCATTCGTTGCCATATTGAAGAAGAGATATCCCATAGCAACCTAGTACTCTCTTTTTTGTTTCTGGCGAAATTTTCCTGTCTCTTAATATTCTGTCCAGCTTCTAGAATGCGTCCTAGGCCAGGCTAATTGGTTTTCTGATCTCATTTTCGCACTTTCCGTTTTCCGTTAGAACACTTCCGAAGTACTTAAATTTTTGTACTTGTTTGATTTTCATATACTCAACCAGTCAATGATTCGAAAAAGGAAACTGAATGATAATAGTTTAAATGAAAGATATACCGATATTTTAATATTAATTAGTTCAGATACTTCGTACTTTGTCAGGAGTGATGAGTTATAGCATTTGTGTGAATGCATATGCAGCTGCAGGGTTAATTTATACACTGATTTCTTTTTTAGTATTAATGAATTAATGCACATTTAGATTAGATGCGATCCTAATTCAAAATGAAAAGTTACAATAAGCTCTTAATAGAAATAGAATAAAAATACAATGATCACTGTTTTCTGAAAAATGTTAATATTAAATCTCAGTATTATATTTTGGAAATACGGTTTTGAGCCAATATCCACTGCACTACAACGGACATTCTAAACTTATTCGTGTCTAAACAGTTGGTAACAAGTAACTATAGCATCGCTGCCCAAAACGCAACAAGTAACTATACTATCTCTGCCCCAAACGTAACAAGTAATTATACCATCCCTACCCAAAACGCAACAAGTAACTATACCATCCCTGACACAAACGCAACAAGTAACTATACCATCCCTGACACAAACGCAACAAGTAACTATACAATCCCTGTCCAAAACGCAACAAGTAACTATACCATCCCTGCCCAAAACGCAACAACTATACCATCCCTGCCCAAAACGCAACAAGTAACTATACAATCCCTGCCCAAAACGCAACAAGTAACTATACAATCCCTGCCTAAAACACAACAACTAACTATACCATTCCTGCCCAAAACGCAACAAGTAACTATACCATCCTTGCCTAAAACGCAACAAGTAACTATACTATCCCTGACACAAACGCAACAAGTAATTATACCATCCCTACCCAAAACGCTACAAGTAACTATACCATCCCTGCCTAAAACGCAACAAGTAACTATACTATCCCTGACACAAACGCAACAAGTAATTATACCATCCCTACCCAAAACGCAACAAGTAACTATAACATCCCCGCCTAAAACGCAACAAGTAACTATACTATCCCTGACACAAACGCAACAAGTAATTATACCATCCCTACCCAAAACGCAACAAGTAAGTAAACCGCCCCTGCATAAAACGCAACAATTATACCATCCCTGCCCAAAATGCAACAAGTAACTATACCATCTATGACTAAAACGCAACAAGTAACTATACCATCCATGCCCAAAATGCAACAAGTAACCAAACCATCTCTGCCCAAAACGCAACAAGTAACTATATCATCCCTGCCCAAAACGTTATTGCAATTCAGATATAATAAATATGTATCTATAAATAGCCTTGTCTTTGGAAAAGGCATGAACCAATCTCTCATCCTTGTAGTTATTGGTTCAGTATTGTTTTAAAATAATTAACCTTGAGTGTGCTTAAGTCTAGAACTACGCTTGTCTAAACCGTAGCGATGGTAACAAATAAGTATACTATCACTGCCATCAGAACGTCATTGCAATTCAGACCTAATAAATGAGTCCCTGTGAAATGTCATGTCTTTGAGAAAGGCATGAACCCATCTCTTATCCCGCTAGCTATGAGTTAAATATTATGTTAAAAGGATTATTCTTGTGATTACTCTCGTCCAGAAGTACTCCTATCTATTGCACAGAGACAGCAACAAGTAACTGTACTATCCCTGCCATCAAAACGTCTTGGTAATTCAGACAAAATCAATAGATATCTGTAAAATGCCATGATTTCGGTAAAATCATGAACACATATATTTACTATGTTACTATGGGTTAAATATTGGGTTAAAATAATAAAGAATACGGTGTCTGTGAAGCGGAATGATAACCTGTTATGAAGGAATATGGCATTGAAAAATAATAACAAAGCCGAAAAGTATTTATTTATTTTATATCTTTTATGTTTTTTGTTTTCTTTCGTCGTTATTGTTGTTGTTGTGCTATTTCTTCCAGTTTCTATAATTTTTAATCTTGACACTGTTTATGAATCGACTTCATCTGAGGTGGATTGAATCTTTTAAAATGTCGATTGCAAACTCATGCTAAAGTCGGTCACATGCGCATTTCTCTCTGTCAATAACAGAGCAACGAATTTTGAGTTGTAAATGCAAACGTCAGTTGTCGCTTGCATCTTCTATTCATCTATTTTTTTTTTATTATTCTATTTATCTATTTTCGTTTTCGTCTCAGCTTTCTGTCCAACTCGCTGGATTTCATTATTAGCAGAGAAACTATCTATTCTTTGAAAGCAATTCCATTATTTGGTGAAATCTCTAAAAGCGCTTTCCATTTCCTTTTCTTTTATAGTTTTCTCTTTCTCCTGTCTTGATAGTTCGTCATTATCTGCCTTGAGAATTAGACAAACTTAATCGAATAAAAATGAGCCATGATTTAAAAAAAAACGCAGTTGAAGATCATTTTTGTACTTTTTTCAAACCAATATTACTTTCGTTCTGTTGATTATGGAATCTGAAAGCTGACTTTTCAATCAGTTTTCTACACAAGCGGAGATACTTATAATAAAAAAGTAATCTGCATTGTGGTTGAAGTAGTTTATCATTTTCCCTTCCATAACAGAAGTCGCTCCCGGTTAAAAGCTAGAATTTTGAATACTGATTTTGTAGAAAGGCATTGTCATTGTCTTCTCAAATAGAAGATCTTATTCTTCTTCTATGTGCCCCGTCCCTTCAGCACATAGGCGATCATGGCTTTCCACGTTTCCTTATCCCTGGTGACTCTTAGTATGTTTTCTCCTGTTAGACCACGCAACCCCCGTTCCGTCATCCACTTGCTCAGGTGTTTCAAATATGTCATTTGAGGCTTTCCACTGTCTCTTTTTCCTTCTATCTGGCCTGTCAGTATCAGGTTCTCCAGGCCCGCCTTCCTCATTGCATGTTCCAGAAACTTCAGTTGTCTCTTCCTAATGCTTACTATTAATTTTCTTTTCGTTGCCATTTTTTCCATAACTTCATCATTGCTCACATGCTTGGTCCATGATATCCGCAGCATCCTTCTGTAGAACCACATTTCCGTTGCTTCAAGTTTTTCCTCATCTTCGATGATATTGCCCAGCATTCACTGCCGTATTGAAGAACTGACATCACATAGCAATCTAGCACTCTCTTCTTTGTTTCTAGTGAAATTTTTCTGTATCTTAGTACTTTACTGAGCTTTTGAAACGCGTCATTCGCCATGCCAATTCGCCTTCGGATCTCTGTGTCGCACTTTTCATATCTGCTTAAAACGTACTACTGTCTTACGGCTATACCAGGTACTGTAAGATTTCATGTGCAGGTAGTGTAATAGATAACGTCTCGGAATCAGAAATCGATGAGTTGCGCTAATCCCATTCTTCTGCCCACCAGCAATGGGTTAATTAGTAGGACTTGTATTAGTAAATCATTATCATCTTCAAAAGATTATTACAACCAGAAAATACTTTCTGGTCTTAAATGACCTGCAGAAGACAAATTAATCAATTCTATGTCACTCTTCATTTCATTTAATTTTACGTCACACTAGCCAAGTTTATTAAAAATGCAAAATAAGGGATTTCATAATCGTCGTCTACTCCGTAGCTGGTTGAGATGTTTATTTCTTAATAGCGTTTTGAATACTGATTTTCTAGTCATGGATGTCCCTTTGATTTTCGCTCATTAGTTTAACATTCAAAAATTTAAGTACTTGGGAAATGTTCTAATGGTAAACCAAAAGTGCGACATTGAGATCAGATGACGAATTGCAATGGCCAAGGACGCATTCTAGAAACTGAGCAGAGTATTAAGAGACAGGAAAATTACGCTAGAAACAAAGAAGAAAGCACTGAATATATGAGTGATGTCTGTTTTTTAATACGGAAGTGAATACTGGACTATATCATCAAAGATAAAGGAAAAACTTGAAGCAACTGAAATATAGTTCTACAGAAAAATACTGCGGATATCATGGATCGAGCATGTGAGCAATGATGAGGTTTTAGAAAGGATGGAAACGAAAAGGAAATTAATACTGAGCATCAAGAAAAGACAGATGAAGTTCTTGGAACATGTGAAGAGAGAGGAAGGCTTGGAGAATCTGATACTCACAGATCAGATCGAGGGAAAGAGAGACAATGAAAAGCAGCGGATAACATATTTGATGGGCCTGAGCAGGTGGATGGCAGCGCAGGGTTTGGATGGGGTAACAGGAGAAAGCGTGCTAAGAGCTACCAGGGATAGGAAGAAGTAGAAGAACATGAGAACCGGTGTATTCAGCGTGATATGCCGTAAGCCTGGTCAGTACTTAAATGGGTGACCACTTGGGAATGCCAGGCGCTGTAAGCGTTCAGTGACGGATGTGCGTTGTGGTGCAGCGGATGTCGGCTTGGAAAGAGAAATCGGTGAGCCGAGTTTGAATTCCAGGTGAGTACCCTGCATTCACTTAAGCACTGGTACCCTTGGGAAAGGTATTAATCCGTCACTTCCCTCCAGTTATAGGTTAAATAACAGGATGGGGCCTGGGGGCAACCCATCTAGTGTTGGTGTCACAATAAAAACACCCTTGGTAGCCCTGGCGAAGCATCAAGTATTCAGCTATTTGATAAGATTATGAATTTCTCTGCAAACTGCGCCAAGGTTCCAAATGCACAGGGAATATTAGAGGGATGTAGTGAGTTCCATCTCGGCCAATGTGCCGCAAGACGACGAGAAGAACATGATCGTTTGCGTCCTGAAGGAACGTGACACATAGAAGTAGAAGTTTAACATTAATTCTCTTCATTTAACCTTATAACGTGCTAATATTAGTAAATATGAGAATTTACTGGGTTTAGCTTCGTTTGATATGCAACATATGGGTTGGGTGCAATGCGATTATAAAATCTCATTGCAATAATAATGTTTTTTTTTTTAGGCACGCCTGATAACGATTAGACCACAGACAAGCAAACAAAGATTTAATAATAGTGCTTTTTACTAAGACAAACTTAGTTTGGCACAAGACCATCCATATGGGGTACCCAATGAGGAATAACTCGCTACGGTAGTAATTGGCGTCTAAACATGCTTGTTATGGATTACACAAGATCGTAGCAAAAAACCCAAATGTCGCACTTGACTTTGAAATCTGAAGGCGCGTTGGAATAGAGAAACTTACACCCCAAAAGCTAAACAAATTATTAAGAGGCAGGAAAACTCCGTTCAAAACAAAACAAAAAATACTTGCTTTCTCCAAAAAGACATGACTTAAAGATAATCCCGTAGTAGGTTGCCATTGCTTTCTACGATAGAGTGGTTGCCAGCCAAGCTATAGAAAACCTATTATTTAACCCATAACTGAAGAGAAGAGACGAATTAATACCTTTCCCAAGGATATTTGTGCGCAAGTGAATGCAAAGAATTTAACTGGAATTCGAACTCGACTCCCCGATTAGTCGTTCCGAGCCGATATCCACTGCACCACAACGCGCATCATGACAGATGAAGAAAAGACTGGAGGTAGCAAAAATCTGGTTTTATTGAAAATACTTTGGACGAGGCATATCATCAACAGGGAAGTTTTAAGGAAAACGGAGGTAAAAGAAACATCTACACTTAAAACCAGTATAATGAACATGTATAGTGACGAAAGGGGGTTTCCAGAACTACACTCTCAGAGGATAAAGTGACAGAAAAAAGACACTTAGGGAAACAAAATGCTTATGTAAATGTATGGTATAAAAAGGAGTGGGAGGGATAGGAAACAGACAAACATTAACTAAGTGTTACAGTTAAACAAATAAGATGTAACCTTAAATTCTACTCCAACAGCTTCTTTTCTCGCGCTTCCCGCCTGTGGAACTCCCTTCCACAAGTCTGCTTTCCCGACAGCTACAATCTCCAGGTGTTTAAATGTAGGGTCAATAGACACCTCCTATCACACTAACTCCCAGTTATTCTCAGAACACTCTCATCTACCCAACCCTCATTCTCGGTATCCTTACCCGCCTATCACCCACCCTCTGACATTTCCTATATTTAATCATCCTTTATCCACTCTATGTAGCCCCCTGCGCAGTAGTGGCAGTGACATGCCTTGCTCGGGGTGAAACGCTTATAAAAAAAAAATAAAAATAAAGTATAGTAAATGTTGGAAAACGGCATATTAAAGCAGAAGAGTTTTTAGGTTTGTTTTTTTTTAGTGAAAATATCTTAACGATTGGAATGTAAAAATGACATGAGTTCAATTTTCTCTTCACTTGTCGCTCCAGATTTTTCGCAGCATTGTTTTATCCATAGACTTAAAATTATTTATTCACACGTAAACAAAAATACATCAAAAAACAAAATTCGTCCACGGATCTGCTTAGTGTAAAGACATGATTTTATTATTTACTTAACTGGAAACCTAACAAAAAAGGTAAATTTTCGTTTCAGCTCCCGACGGCTTTTCCCCCTTCAAATTTATCCAAAATATCATTATCTCTGTGCTAATGTATATGCTGAACTCAAATCAACAATTAGTTATTGAAGAAAATTGCCTTTTTTTTATCTAAATGTCCATAAAAAAACGAACTATATCTCGTACTTTTTCTCTCCCGTAACTCTCACGAAGTCATCTAATTAACTGCAGAAGGACGTTCTACGTAGGCAACAAATTTCGGCCGATTTTTGGTCGATTTTCTTTCTTTACTGAAACTTCCGGCGATGTACTTCCTGTCATGAAAGTTATGCGCTAATGTATTTCTACGCTTATTACTTTCATAACAGGAGTACATCGCCGGAAGTTTCACTAAAAGAAGAAAATCGATCAAAAATCGACAGAAATTTGTTGTCCTACGCAGCACGTCATTCTGCAGTTAATTACATTACTTTGTGAGAGTTACGGAAGAGAAAAATTGCGAGATATAGTTCGTTTGCTATGGACTTCCAAAGCAAAAATGGTAGGTTTCTTTAATAACTAATTGTTGATTTGAGTTCAGCATATACATTTGAACAGAAATAATGCTATTTTGGATAAATTTGAAGGGGGAAAAGCCGTCGGTACCTAAAACGAAAATTTACCACAAAAAAGCTACTTTAAAACTTGTGTGAAATAAATTATTTCAAAGAAAGAACGTATCTTTTGAATAAAATATTTAACTTTGGTTTAGTCAGAAAGTCTACCAAAAGAATAAATCTTGTGTAAGATTCACGATTTTCAGTTTTAGTTCATTTTAAATTCTGAAGTGAATTTGAATTTGAGACTGATTTTTTTCCTTTTGCTAATCTCATATTAAGATTAAATCTCCTTCTTTGTAATTTTTCAGTTTCACCGAGGCTATGAGAATGAATAACGGGTAAAAACTCTCCTCCCAGGCAAATTGTCGGTAGAGGCGTTGACTGAAATAACGTGATTTTACAAGAATCGACTCACTCTGCGGTTAATGAGATAAACAGAACTGATAGGACTTACCCGTTACTATTTCCTCTGGACTGCTTTCAAATTGATCGAAGGCATCCTGGGGCGTTTGCCTTGCGAAAGACATGAATTAGCGTTGAAATTGCATTTGTTCGTTCCTTCGTTCTTGAAAAGAGTCTGGAAATCCGCCAGCTTCGCTTTTATCTATTCCAAATCAACATCGCATCTTGGCCATACCGAAATACATGCCTTGGTGATATTTGTTCAGCATCGGCAGCGATAATTTATTGGCTGGGCGATAAGAAGGGATGCTTTAAGAAAGTAGTTCTAGGATTTCCTGCGCAATCCTCCCCCAAAAGGCATGTCATAAAACAGAGGCAAACAGTTCTACTTAAAAAAAAATATATATACAAAAATAAAAATTGTTCAATTTAAAATGTTCCACGTCTCTTAATGATGGATCAGATTAATCATTTAAAGTATTTACATTATTCGGACTATTGTCCTCATCTTTATTGCCATTTGTACAAAGTTTCAGCCGTTGTACGCTCCGGTCCTCTTCAGATGCTAGGAATTACAATAACTGGGTTATATCATTCTCATTCTTTGCCTCGCTTAGAAGTCATGAGTAATCTCCCTCTACTCTGCCAGTTGCTTGTTCACCATTGCTGTGTCTGGTATTGAACTCACAACTCTTTGGGTCAAGTCACAGGAACGTCTATATCCACTGGGCCATGTGTCCTTAACTTGCAGGGTTAGAAAGAGATAACGCATGACTTCTAAACGGGGCATTACTATGCAAGGAATGAGAATGATATACCCCAGTGATTGTAAAAAAGGGTTCGGTCCGAAATTCATAGCACCTGAAGAAGGCCGGAGCATATAACGGCCGAAACGTCATACAAATGGCAACAAAGATGAGGAGAATAGTCCAAATAATGTAATTACTGTAAATTGCCTCATTTCAGAAGTATAGACAAATACAGATTAATCATAAAACCAAGCTATTTGAGAAGATTTTATCAAGATTTCTGAGCTGAAAGATTGTGATCAATCTATTTACGATAGTGTCTTGGTTGTGAAAGTCGGATTGTTTCTGCTCCTTTACGCTCCTGTTTTTGTCAGCTGTTTGTTCTTTTTTTTTAATCATTTCACCCCGAGCAAGGCAGAAATGCCACTGATGTGCAGGGGGCTACATAACTGTAAAAAAAAAAAAAGATTAATTAGAAAATAGTGAGGACCACAATCTAGTTAGAAAGAAGTAATAGAAAGCTGAGAATATCTCTGTAGCTATGGGTTAAATATTAAACTCAAATTGTTACTCTTGGGTGTACTCCTGTCTAACCCTAATCTTCTCTAAACCGGAGAGATGTCAATATGTAAGTATATAGTGCCTGCACCAAAACGTTATTGTAATTCAGACATACTAAATGAGTATCTGTGAAGAAGAGTCAATCTCTTATTCTGTAGCTATGGGTTAAATATTAAACTCAAATGATCACTCTTGGGTGTACTCCTGTCTAGACATAATCTTCTCTAAACCGGAGAGATGTCAACGTGTAACTATATAATGCCTGCAACAAAATATCATGGTAATTAAGACAATAAATGAGTATCTGTGAAGACGTGTCAATCTCTTATCTCTGTAGCTATGGGTTAAATATTAAGCTCAAATTATTACTCTTAGTTGTACTCCTGTCTAAACCTAATCTTCTCTGAACCGGTAAGATGTCAGCATGGTACTATATTATGTCTGCCCCAAATCGCCGTTTTAATTCAGACATACTAAATGAGTATCTATGAATACGAGTCAATCTCTTATCTCTGTAGGTATGGGTTAAATATTAATCTTAAATGATTATTCTTGGGTGTACTCCTGTCTAGACTTAATCTTCTCTAAATCGAAGAGATGTCAGCATGGTACTATATTATGCCTGCACTAAAACGCCATTGTATTACTGACATACTAAATGAGTATCTGTGAAGACGAGTCAGTCTGTTATCTCTGTAGCTACAGGTTAAATATCAAGCTCAAATGATTACTCTTGGGTGTAATCCAGTCTAGACTTAATAGATAGAGTAACATGTAACTATACTATTCCGCCCCCAAAACGTCATAGAGTTTCAGATATAATACATAGATATCTGTGAAGAATCATGTTTTGTAAAAGATGTGAACCTATCTTTATCCCTTTAGCTATGGGTTAAAGATAAGTTCCTGATCATTACTCGGTAATTATATTTTTGCTGCATGTAAACGTTAACAAAGAAATGTAACCCGTTTTCATATTCAGTATGGAAATAGCGATAAAATAACGAGATGCTTGCAAAGTTTGTTTTTTCCTGAGAGAATGGTGGGGGGTGATTTATATGCAGAACAGATTATCAAAGAATTGTAGATGGTTTTGGTCTCTATAAAAATGGGGAGTGAATACTGGGTGGCACCAGCCCAGATATGTCAGCACTCCTCCATTTCCAACCTGATCTGGCTCTTGTAGTGATATAGCATAGCAGAAGTAGTTACATACTGGTATGGTACAGTAAGATCAGATAGAAATCAGACCATTTTTCAAGAACCTTTAGCGATGGATAGTATATACGACTTCCACTTGAGGTATGGGGCGAGATAGAGACCCAATAGGCGTTCAAGAGGCCTCTTTGAGAGAAACCCTTTCATTACGATAAATGAAAATCCTGGGACTGCTTCGTGATGGTGAAACCTTAAAAGTTTGTTTTTGAGTTTTTGAATGGAACCAGAGAGTTTTTCTCACATTGAGTTGTTGAATCCAGGTCAGAGCAGTAATCAGCTGCTCAGCTTTGGTAGTCTAAATCTTTGACGAAGTGTACATACATACCAGTTGATAGATATTCACAAGAGACATATAATTAATATGAAAGAGTAATAGGACTGAACCGAGAAACAAACCTTTGTGAATGCCTGCATTAATCGCATGGACCTTGGAGAACTGACCATTAACAACTAACTTCACGAACCTACCTGTAAGGAAGGACTTGGTAATTGGACTTGAGCTGGGATGTTTACAATCGAGAGGAACAAAGTAATGTCGCTTCTCTTAACATTTTGCATGAAAATAGCAAAAGAACTGTAAGAGGCTTTCAATGTTTCACATGTAGGAAATGAATTCTAAAGTGAAAAACAATTTATCATGAACATAGCCGCATATATTTTTGGGGGCTAGAAAATGTCGCTCTTGTACCAGACTCCTTCTCATCTGGTATGAGCTGAAACTTTAATAAGCGTTCAAGGTGAGAAGCCTCTTTGAAAGAAACCCTTTTATTGCGATAAATTGAAATTCTAAAGCTGCTTAGTGGTGATGGAACCTTACAAGTTTTTGTTTTTATTTACTGAATGTGACCAGCCAGTTATGATATGTTATTTGGGTTGTTACAGCTAGTTAAGAAGAGGGATTAGCCGTCAGATATCTTATCATTTCATTCTTAGGGGTGTATTCATCTACCGTTGTATTATCTGTACAGATATTCACAAGAGATCGAAGTATGATCTTTGGCAGATTATTAATATAAATATTCATTCTTATATTAAATTATTGATTATAACCATTTTTGGAAGAGCCAGATTTTATTATGGAAAATAAATGTGACATCATTTATTTATAAGTAAATAAAAAAAGATTAGGCCACATAATATATATTTAACTAATACAATATCTCAATATTGCAATGAGGATATTATACTTCTTTTTTATAACACCTAGGATTCTTGCGTTGATTGCGTTAGAACTACATTGGATGAACTGGATAGCTAGTTTATTCCGTCATGAAAATAACCAACTAAACTTAGAAAACAACTCAGATGAGGCATAGCAATGTTTTGCGCCAATATTGTAGGTAGCAAGCTTAAAAGTCCTTTCAAATTTCATAACTGTTTCAGCATAAATACAGATAACCATTTTTGGCAAAAAAGCACACAGCCCCGGTGAGTGAAGATATCACATCTCTATCTTTGAAATGGTCATGAACCTATTCAGTTGAAGTGACAAATTCTTTGCACTGAAACTATATATACGTCTGTCTGTCTGTCTGTCTGTCTGTCTGTCTGAATAAATACAAAAAGGAAACATTTTAACTAATATGTTTCATCAACTGTTGGGTTTTATCAAGGCAAACGTAAAGATTTTATTTAGTAATAAAGTTATTTTACTGAAAAATAAAACCTATAGATTTGATTTGATAAAACCATCTATAGCCCAAAAGGTATCAGCTGAGATTTTTCCTTTTATCCATGTTCATATTGTTGTTTTATATATATATATTTATATATTTTTGTTACTTTTTACACACACACACACACATACACACACAAGTATCCCTCAATCCTTTACGATAGTGATTGATTTCCCTACTCGTTTCTCTAATAATCTTAATGAAACTGACACACTGCTAGATCTCTGTTTCACTTCTATTCCTGACTCTTGCCATGTTATGCAAATTTGCCCTCTTAGCAACTCTGATCATGCTGTGGTTTCCGTTAATATCTCCTTCCACTTCCCCACTTCCGGGGTACCCCTGGCTAGCAGAATATCTTACTGCTAATAAAGAGCAGACTGCAACTTCCCACCTATAACTGAGGTTCAACTGAGTAACGTTCACATTACCCCCTCGCTGGTATCTAACATAATTTCAAAGCTTGACCCCCATAAGGTGAGCGGAGATGACGGAATCCCAATCATTGTTCTCAAGAAATGTGCCCTTGAGCTCTCCTCTGTCCTCTCCAAACTCTACAACTACTGCCTCTTTGTTTCTTGCTTGCCTGCCTGCTGGAAGTCCTCCTCTGTGGTTCCTGTCTTTAAGAACGCTGGAGAACCTTCAGATCCCTCTAATTATCGCTCTATCAGCATCCTACGGATTTTGGCAAAGTGTTCGACGCTATTCTCAATACTGAAATAGTTCAAAATGTCACAGCCCACGATCTCTTCTCCGATAAACAGTATGGTTTCCGCCTCACCGGGTCTACTGATCACCACAGAATATATATACCAGGCTCTCGATAAGAACGACGAAGCTGGAGCTGTTGCTCTAGATATCTCCAAAGTTTTTGACAGAGTCTAAAATGCTGGCCTTCTACGGAAGCTACAGGGTATGGTACAACTGGACGCCCGTTTGACCTAATCCAGTCGATCCTTTCAAATCGCGTTATGCGGATAGTATTGAACGGACATGCTTCCAGATGCTCCATCCTAGGGCCTACACTTTTTCTGATCTTCATCAATGATCCCCTGATGTAATCAGATCCCAAGTAGGCATCTGCACTGACGATACCACCATTTACTCCCCCCTCGATAAGAAATCTGCCGAGGCTGACAAAGCAAACCTCGCTGCTGATCTGATAAAGGACCTCCAATCTGTGATGGACTGGGATAATAAATGGCTCATAAACTTTAATACTTCGAAAATAAGCTGCTATCCTTTAAACAACGTCTCCAACCCATCATCAGCATGAATCAGGCTAGTCTCTCTGAAAATAAAACACTGTTCCTCCTCGGCGCAACTGTATTAGCCGACCACAAGTGAAATGACTATACTGAATCCATAGCTTAATCTGCTGCTAGGAACGTTGGTTCACTGTGGAGAGCCAGAATGTTTTGTTTTTCTCTGAATCCATCTTCCACATATATAAGTCTACCATCCGCCCATGCATTGAATACTGCTGTAACATCTGGTCGGGTGCCCCTGCTATTCATCTCGGGATTCTTTAAAAAGTCCAACGGTGATTCTGTAAAGTAACTGATCCCGATCTGGTAGCTCAACTCCAGTCACTTTCTCACCGACGTAATGTGACTTTCCACTGTCTCTTCTACAATAACTTCCACGGCTTCTGCTCCGATGAGCTTAGCTCCCTGGTAACCCCTCTGCATAAATTTAGTTGAGCTACTAGACTAGCGACTAGATCCCACCCTTTTACCGTGAAACCGATCAAATTTAACAGCTTCTACTATAAAAGCTTCTTTGCTAGCGCTTCCCGCCTGTGGACTTCCCTTCCCTGACAGCTACATGAATTTCAATGCAATGTAAATTGCCATTTCTTATCTCCTTGATTCACATACTTTCACTGACAGCCGTTGTATCATGTTCTTCTCCATTTCCACTCTACTCTCATGCAACCCTCTTCACACCAGTATTCTCAGTCTTCTCTTATCCTGACACTACCTGTAACTGGTTCCGCTTTTGCGTGGGGTGAAATGATTAAAAATATGTATGTATGTATGTATGTATGTATGTATGTATGTATGTATGTAAATATATAATTGATTTGGGTTTTTTTTCTGATTTTCCTGTAAAACTCTTATATATTTTATGTTTTCGGATAATCAAGCTTATGGATTAACTGCCTAAAGTTTGTGTTTTCTTTCTTTTGTTTTCTTTTTTGTTGTTTGTTTATTTTATATATAATCGTGTCGCCCCAAGCAATTTTACTGCAGCTATTGTGCAGGGAGTTACATAGGAGGAATGTTATGAGAAAGAGTGACAGGTTACAGGGAGTGTCAGGAAAAGAGTAAGAGAAGGATGAGAATACTGATGAGTGCAGAGTGAACGGAGAAAGGAGCATGAGAGAGAGGATGCAAGTTAGTGAGACAGGAGATGACCATTGACTTTACATTTGAATTCTTGAAGATTGTAGCTGTCGGGAAAACAAGTAAGCGGAAGGGAATTCTACAGGCGGGAAGTACGAGAAAAGAAGTTGCTGGAGTATAATTTGAGTTTACAATTTATTGGTTTCACAGTAAAAAGGTGGGACCTAGTTGCTAATCTTGTTGCTCTAGTAAAATCATATATAGAGGGTACCAGTGAGCTAAGTTAATCGGAGCAGAAGCCGTGAAAGTATTTGTAGAAAAGACACAGAGAAGCCATACTGCTTCGGTGAGAAAGCGACTGTTATCTAGCTACCAAGTCGGGATCGATTAAAATTTGACCGTCTCAGTTATTATCAAGAACGAAATGTTTACACTATGGTAGACCAAATCTGGTTGGCTATATCCTGGCATTTTTATGAAGCACTATTTTAAATGTATATATGGTATAAGTGATATCATAGAAAAAACAGATGTTTATAACCAAGAATAGGTGCTTGCAAACCGAAGTAAATCCAAGTGAAAAAATTAAACTATGTGTCTTGGGACACTGTGGTTTTGTAGGCATGGTATCCATTGCTTTCTCACATACCTTTAACGGTGAGATGTTTGTCTTGTAGGGTTTTAAAGAATTATTCAGTCCTCACTCGTTGTTAAAAGATATTGCAAACATTATATATTATATAAAAATATTATTCGCGTATATGTGTAAAAGACGGTCTCAGTAATCGATATATCGAGATAAAGATAAGTAAAGAGGAAATTCTTCCATCTAAATCTATCATTTATCTCTCGATTTATCTATCTCTCTCTTACAAGCAAAGTGTTTTTTAAAGAAGCGGCTTTATAAAAGTAGAAATTTAGTAAAAAAAAAATGTTCCCATGACAGAAAAACGTGAGCGTTTTATATTGATGATTGCTCCGAAAGCGAAAATAAATTCCCCGGCGAGGTATCTTGCTGATGGCCTATTGAATTGCAGGCTTTAGGCTGTTTATTTTCGCGTGAAAATAACGTGGCCTTCGGTTACAATTCTTATCAGACAAGCAAACCTTTTCAGTTAGCTTTAGCTTCAGGTGGCAAAATTCCTGCTGATGGCGACCAAGGTGGCAAAGAACATACGCACCAGAAGTAGAAGCGAAATACCTTTGTTCGGAAAGAACACTTCCTGGACACTAGAATGGATGATATCACATGCAAATGGTCTGTTCAAGACAGATATTTGATTTCTAATCTTTAATTTTAAGGCCGGAAATACACCCAAATTGATTAGTAAGACACTATTATTTTTCACACATTTCATGAAAGCATTTTTTAAGTAAATATCTTCTGAGAGAACTTCATCGTACTATTCTTGTTTCTAATTTCCGTTTCTTTTTTGTCATTTCCACTAAGTGTACAATCTGTGCCATGTCTTCCTTCCCCACCCTCTCCACAGTCGAATTTGGCAAAAAATGAAGAAAAGGCTGAAAGAGACCGGTTCTGTAAATGAACATTGAGAATAATATAGACTGCGAATATGAGAAATAATTCAGTTTTAATGAAAATATCAGATTTAAGAAAACTTTTTTCAAAAAATGTCAATTGGAGAAAGTTTAAACTCTTGAGGACATATAATGAGAAAAGACTTGGAGAATTTAACACATATGCAACGCCGCAAAAGAGATTCAAACAGAAGAAAAACTCTTTAAAGTTTAAACTCTTGGCGACATATAATGAGAAAAGACTTGGAGAATTTAACACATATGCAACGCCGCAAAAGAGATTCCAACAGAAGAAAAACTCTTTAAAGTTTAAACTCTTGGGGACATATAATGAGAAAAGACTTGGAGAATTTGACACATATGCAACGCCGCAAAAGAGATTCAAACAGAAGAGAAAAAAAACAGTAAATAACCTACTTTAAAGGTATGAGCAAAAAATGGAATTAAAAACAACACAGAGGCAAATAGGCGTCGTAAATAAGGAAATGTTGATGCAAACAAAAAAGACTAGAATCAGTAGGTAACCATGATTCTCGACTAAAGAGATGAATGTTCACTATTGCTGAATATTAAATGACTACACTTTTTAATTAAAATGAACCGAATTGTTTCACTCTCACTTGTCTTGAAGGGGCAGGGCAGAGAGTGAACAAGAAAGAAATAGAAAGCAGGTGAAAATAAAAAGAAATTATAAAATCGACCAGTCGTTTTGGCGGTATTTTTACACAAGTTAAACGTGGACAGGTGCTATGGTTCTTGTCAATAAACGATTAAAAGATATATCTGATCAAAAGAGCTACACCAAAAAATAAAAATAGAGTATTGCTGCTTGCCTGAAGTGCTATCGGAAATTTACCACGACTAGTACGCCAATTTTCTAAATACCAATTCCTTCAGGTCAGATTCCTGTTCTTGTATAATGTTTGAATATCTATGTCTTCTTCGGAAATATAGTGGAGTGATTTTCTATTGATGTACTGTTTTACATTCGGAGTTCTACATGGAAAAATGGTCAGTTCCTTGTACTGCTCCAGAAAATATATGACTTCTTCTGACATATCTTTAAAAGATCAAACCAAAAGTGTATGTTTCCATCTGGATCCCAATGCTACTACCTAAAACGGTATCTATAAAAAAATAGTTTCTTTTTTTCATTTGATTTTTAGCAGAAAGAGGTGATAGCTTGGACTCTAAGAGACAACAGAAGGAAGAAAGTCACAGAAACGCATGTCGCATGTTGGATCAGCGCCATTCTTAACCGGTTTCTAACCTGGGTGTGAGAGGCGTATCGACGCTTCAGAATTCTTGCAAACTTGCGTACAGTTTTGGACTTATATCTGAAACAGAGACAATTGCAATCCATCACAACCAGAATACTACGCCCACGTGGCACTGCAGCCAATCGCTAACCATTCTATCCCTGGCATTCGAATTCTGTAACATTGGATTATTGCTGCCTTATCCGGATGGATCTGCTCATTCTTCAGTGGATGGATCTGCTCACTTTCTAGCTTTGCCAGAGTTTAAAAGCCTTTACACAAACTTGGATCTTATAGATTGTTTTCCAGCCTACAAACCCTTGTTCCACAAACGAAACGTTGCTAATGTCTTGCTACTCTATCGCTATTTTCTTTGAAAATATTCGAATTAGCTACATTCATTACTTCCACATGTCAATACCTTCAAAGCTAGAATCCGTCATGGCGCGAACACCAAGTCGAATCATCCTCATTTCCCCTGTATTCCATTGTTAAGAACAAAATCCCACTCAGAAACATTCTTCCTCAAAACTGTTACTTTGTGGAACAGACTCCCGAATAATCACAATCACTAAAATCTTTAGTATTTCTCTATATTTTTGAGATGAAGTAGTATTTACAGTATGTACTCAATTCGGACTATTGTCCTCAGCTTTGTTGCCATTTGTACGATGTTTCGGCCGTTGTACGCTCTGGCATTCCCCAGGTCCTAGGATTTCAAACCGAACACTTTATTACAATCACTGGGGAATATGATATTTATTCCTTGCATAGTAGTGTCTCTTCGGGAAGTCATGAGCTATCTCCCTCTAACTCTGTAAGTTAAGGCCACATGGCCCTGTGGATATAGACGTTGGTTAGTTTCTGTGACTTCACCCAAAGAGGTGTGAGTTCAATACCAGGAGTTGTGAGTTTAATACCAGCAGTGGTGAACAATTAACTTATATATATATATATATATATGATGTAGGAGAAGCTATCCTTCTTTTATACAAGTTTTATTGAAGGCGACTGGCAAGGTACTGTGATTAATGTTTTATTCAATGTTTCATACATTCGTACAAGTTTTTACTTTCTGGCCATAACGTGTGCATGAACTATCCAAATGTTATACCCTCTTCCAAATGTTTAATTTTAAAGTTTTTGCCAAGCATACAGCGAATGATGCATAAATTGTCATCTAACTTATACAAAAAGGAAATAACAGTGACATCTCATTATCACAGCTACTAGCAGTATAGCCCCGCGTTGCTCGGGTGTAATGAAAACTTTAAAACTAATCCGTGGTCCTGGAGTTCAGACTCTTTAGACGTTGGCACGAAAGACTACAAAGCAATAGTTGTTTCCAGTTAAAGCGAAACCGTAGACTGAAAGAAAAATGAATGGATGTAAGTCAAATTTTGATTTCCTGGTATCGATATCAAATAAGTTTTTTCGTCGTAAACTGAAATTTGAAGGCCAAATAAGTCCTCTGAGTAAATGGTATCATGACTGAGACTAAGAACTACAATTATACCTACTTAGAGCCAATACCTAAGCAAAAACTGAAATATAAGGGCTGAAAAAATACAGACATACAGACATACAGACACACACACAAACATCTTACCTTTTATATATATATATATATATTATCAATTTTCTGCACTATTGTAAGAACTGCAACCTTGAAACTTCTGAATATCGTTTCTTGTGTCTTTGTCTATGATTGTATCAAATTTGATTAAAATCGGACCACGCCTTCTATAACCCGATTTTTTCGATTATCGATTTTCGATATTTATCGGGGGTACCTCGACACAAACCCTAGCTACGAACACTTGCAGACGCTTTTAGTACAGCTGTGTAAATTTTCAAGATAATCGGTTCAACCGTTTCTGAGTCTATACGTAACGGACACACAGACACACAGAGACAAAGTTCCATTTATAAATAAGTTTAGATTAGATATATACCAAAATTACACAAAAAGATCTTTAAATATCAAACAGTAAATTTATTCAATAAAATCACTTTTAGCTTCAAGCATGGCCTGTAGACGACTTCGGAATCTCTTGTTACTTTTCTGGATGATCTTCTTGTTTTAGTTGGTAAATGCTGCCATAATCCTTGCCTTCAGCTCATCTTTGGTGATAAAGAATTTTTGTTGGTCTTCACTCTAACTTCGCTCCACACATAATAATCAAAAGGGTTGCAGTCTGGACAGTTTGGCGGTCATATATAAGGGGTAATGGGGTCACAGAATTTGTCTGAGAGCCACGACTGGGCTCTCCTGCTTGTGTGGCACAGTGCAGAGTCCTGTTGCCTAACAGGGGTCATCCAGCAGCCGCCTTCTTGACCCAGGGCAACACTACTTTCTCAGGGTACTTGGTGTATACCTCTGTGTTGATTCTGAAACACTGTGGGAAGATGAATGGATGCATAACGTCGCCATCATTAGTTATCACACTAAACACTCTCGTAATTACGATTAAATTGATTATCTTTCCAGATCATCGGCATTATCCTCACCCACATCCACTGAAATGTTGGCATCAAATATTCCGGCGCGAATGCAAGACAGTAGAGCATGCCCAATTGACTGTTCAGTCAACGAAATAAAAGACAAACAACACGCATGCGCAAGATGTAAAATATAAAATGGCGACAATTTACTGGAATACTATATATATCTGAGCAAACTCGGATAAGGATTCTTTTTGTTTTATTATAACTGCGTATGTAGGTATATGTGCATCTTTTGTGATAGGATTTTTTCCAAACACGGTCATCACATTGTGGCCGTGTTTATAGTTGATATTATTGTGTGTTGGCTATTTATTTTTTATTATTAATGCTTACATTATTTTTAGCTTCTTTTTACATGCGAATGAGGCTGTTATGGTTGTATTTTACACAAGTATATTGCAAACGGAATATTGAAAAATTAAATAGAAAACTTAATCACAGAACCCTGTCAGTCGTCTTTAATAAAGCTGCACTTAGCCTATAGCATGGGAACTCTAAGAATTTCTTGTCAAAAGAGAACGATGTAAAAACGGAACTTTTGGATCTCCGCCCACTTATTAGAAATGGAATCGTCTGATTATCAAATGCAGTTCGTTCGTAGGAAAAGTTCAGTGATGAGAGCAAAGTCAATCAGAAATCGATGTTAATTGGTTTTAAGAGTCAAGACCAATACGCTTTTGATTTCAAATCAAATTTAAGACCTGATGCAGTTAGAGGTGTGATGATGACGGCCGTTTTAATGGTTGTGTAGGAGGATACTAGTGCTAATAATAATAATAATAATAGTGATGATCTTTCTTTTGATGATGGCGCAGTAGAGATCAACTGGGGTGTTGGTGGAGGTGTTCGCAGGATGAAAGGTGTAAAGCGGGTTGTGAAGATGAAGATATTGATAAAGATAAAAATCGTTGCAGGAGCGAAGAAAGTTGAGGTGATGTTGAAAATTGCAGCAAATTATTTGTAAGCATCATCATTATCACTTGTTGTTTGCGACAGCGTTTCACTTTGAAAGTGCTAGAAATACAGGTGACAGGAAATGGAGATTAAAAGAGAAATTAGATTTTTTTTTTTGTAATAATAATTGCCATAATGATTGCTTTGTGATGTCATACATTTTAATACATAAGTGCTCGTAAAATGATTAGCCAAGGTTAACGTGCTAACTTTTAATATGTGTTGTGATATCATAATTAGATCAGCGCATAAACAATGGGTAAACAAAAGTTGCTTTTATGAAACATATACGTTCATTTGTTCTTAGAACTCTAATATGAACTAATCCTGATTTTTACGATGATGGTGTATAATTAATTCCCTAAGAACACATGGCCCAGTGGATATAGACGTTGGTTAGTTCCTGTGACATCACCCAAAGAGTTGTGGGTTCAATACCAAGTTACAGCAGTGGTGAACAAGTAACTTGCAGGGTTAGAGGGAGATAACTCATGATTTCAATCGAGGCTTTACGTAAAGAATGAGAATGATATACCCCAGTGATTGTAATAAATGGTTCGGTTCGAAATGCCTAGCACCTGAAGAAGCCTGGAGCGTACAGCGGCCGAAACGGCGTACAAATGGCAACAAAGATGAGGACAACAATCCGAGTGATGTAAATACTATAATTAAATCCCCTTCTCCATAAAAAGTGTCTCTTTCCTGAAAATCTGCTGTCTAACAACGTCACATCAAAGTTAGATATGTTTCGTTGATTTTAAGATATGTCAAGCAGTTTTAGGCTATTTAACGTTAAATCTTGTTTGGAACACTGGTTGAAGGATCAAACTCACTACAAATTAGTAATAGTCAATTAGACTACCTATAATCCTCGCTAACCTTTAATCCATGGCGGGATGCCTTAATATGATGAGGTTGTTTGATTTTACATGTTAGAGTATTTAATATTGAATTTTGAATCAACCACAACATTGCTTAAATACTTTTGAACTCGTGTAATATAATACCTTGAATGGCAAAAATATGGTTGACAAAAAAATATTCCGGCCGCAACATCAAAGACTAAAAAACACAGGCAACAGGCAACAGCCAACAAAGATACGACTGACATCAAAGGCAGGCCACAGGTAACAACAAAGGCTTTTTAAGGAAATAGCTAACAAAGATATGGTGACATCAAAGGTTGAAAACACGGGTGACACCAAAGGCTTGAAATGCGATAGTCAACAAAGATATGATTGACATCAAAGGCAGAAAACACAGATAACAACAACGGATTGTCAGGCGATAGCCATAAGATACGATTGACATCAACGGCAGAAAACACAGATGACAACAAAGACTTGAAAGACGATAACCAACAAAGATATGATTGGCATCAAAGGCAGGAAACACAAATGACAACAAAGGCTTGAAAGCCGAGAGTCGGGGAAGATGATTGACAGATGTATCTAGTTGTAAATGACGTCAACTAAGCAACAACCCGAAAAAGCAAAATGTGTAGCAATTTTGAGTTCTATATTTCTAGTGTTTCTGGCAGTTAGAAGATAACCAAGACATAGAGAGAACAGAGAACTTCCCCCTGTCTAACGACTCTCCAACAACTCCTGCGTGTGCGTGATTCTCTCAAGCTACCCTCCTACTTCACACCAGCCTCACCGTCGTTGTCTGTCAGAACGATCGTTGTTCATCGAGATCCAGAACCAGGCAGCATACAACACTCGAGTCTGTAAGCTTTGGACACAAACCGAGTTCAAATTATGATCAAATCTGTTTCTTTCATTTCACAGTAATGTCCTTAAAAAGAGCATGAATCTATTTGTATCCATCTATGTCAGAAATACTCTTGGCTTGACAACCAATCAAAAATAAAATTTGAATTCTAATATTTATAAATGACTGGCAGTATAGCCCGGCGTTGCTCGGGTATAATGAAAGCTTTAAAACTAATCCATGGTCCTGAAGCTCAGACTCTTTGGACGTTAGCACGGAAGACTAAAAAGCAATAGTTGTTTCCAGTTAAAGCGAAACCATAGACTGAAAGAAAAATGAATGGATGTAAGTCACATTTTGATTTCCTGGTATCGATATCAAACAAGTTTTTTTCGTCGTAAACTGAATTTTGAAGGCCAAATAAGTCCTCTGAGTAAATTGTATCATGACTGAAACTAAGAACTACAATTATACCTCCTTAGAGCCAAACCCGAAGCAAAAACTAAAATCAAAAGGCTGAAAAAAATACAGACATACAGGCAGATAAACAGACACACACACAAACATCTTGGCTTTTATATATATATATATATATATATATATATATATATATATATATTATCGATTTTCTGCACTATTGTAAGAACTGCAACCTTGAAACTTCTGAATATCGTTTCTTATGTCTTTGTCTATGAGTGTATGAAATTTGATTAAAATTGGACCACTCCTTCTATAACCCGATTTTTTCGATTATCGATTTTCGATATTTATCGAAGGTACCTCAACACAAAACCTAGCTAAGAACACTTGCACACGCTTATAGTACAACTATGTAAATTTTCAAGAAAATCGGTTCAACCGTTTCGGAGTTTATAGGTAACGGACACACATACACACACAGATACACACACACAGACAAAGTTCCATTTATAAATAAGTTTAGATTAGATAGGACTGGTTGCGATCTTTAACCTTGGTAGAAATACTTTTTATTTTATTACAATCTTCATCCTGTACAAGACCCAAGAGCCACTGAAGGAAGTGGTATACAGCGCATACGGTATGTGGTAAAGTTTATGAGAATACGTGAGAAAGGTAACGGTTAATTCTAAAGTTGAACAGGTAAAGATATTAGTGATCGGGGACGCATTCTCGTAGGAGTCGCTTCTGCAGTGCAACTCAATTGAAAGCAAAAAAAAATGGCTGTTATCCGTTAGGTAATATTGTGCAAAAGAAACCTATTTCTGTTGCCGATGCAGTGTATTTGGTATCCCAACGATTTTCGAAATTCAATATAATGAATTTATATTTATTTAGCCAGATTGATTGAAGTTGTTATGGTGAAGTATATTTGTTTGGATTCAGTTATACTATTTACTGATTGCCAAGATGTCACATTAAGCAAAATGCATTGTGCTCCTTTCAAGAAAAAGTCTCTTAAAATTGTTTAAATTATTCTTTATGCGAAGATAAGAGTAAATTTGTGTATAAATAGAAGAGAATAAGTAATATTTTAAGGATTCAGGATTAAAAAGAAAATCTAAATCTAAACTTATTTATAAATGGAACTTTGTCTGTCTGTCTGTCTGTCTGTCTGTCTGTCTGTCTGTGTCTGTGTCTGTGTGTGTGTGTGTGTGTGTGTGTGTGTGTGTGTTACTGATATACTCCGAAACGGCTGAACCAATTTTATTGAAAATTTACACAGTTGTACTATAAGCGTCTGCGAGTGTTCTTAGCTAGTTTTGTGTCGAGGTACCGCCAATAAATATCCAAAATGGATAATCGAAAAATCGTGATTATACAAGGCGTGGTCCGATTTTAATCAAATTTGATACACTCATAGACAAATACATAAGAAACGATATTCAGAAGTTTCAAGGTTGCAGTTCTTACAATAGTCCAGAAAATCTATAATATATATATATATAAGCTTTTATTACACCCGAGCAACGCCGGGCTATACTGCTAGTCTCCCAATAAAAAGAAATTAAATAGTAGCTTCATAATATATTGGAAATAGGGGTGCGCGGCTGAGTAGTTAGAACATTCTGTTTCTGACCATGAAGCTCGAGTCTATATCTCACCATTGTCAGGATGATGACTTCTTGATGTCATCAGTCTGGAGAAGGTCATCCCAGCGTGCGACATTTTTGAAAGTTACTGAAACCTTTCCACGCGTTTTCCCAAGTTTTGATAGCGAAATTGGGTAGACAGGCGCTTTTAGAAGTCGTCGATGGTTGAGCTATTACGAAGTAACAGGTCATCGTGACCGGGGGCTTGTTCAGACTTGTTTACGCTAGATAACGCACGCTCTCTCTCTCTCTCTCTCTCTCTCTCTCTCTCTCTCTCTCTCTCTCTCACACACACACACTCACTTACTCATTCACTCACTCACAAAAATTACAACTGATAACTCTTTCTCACAATTTTTCTCGCTTATCTAAACTTATTTATAAATGGAACTTTGTCTGTTTGTGTGTCTGTGTATCCGTTACCTATAGACTCCGAAACGGCTGAACCGATTTTTTTGAAATTTTACACAGTTGTACTATAAGTGTCTGCGAGTGTTCTTAGCTAGGTTTTCTGTCGAGGTACCTTCGATAAATATTGAAAATCGATAATCGAAAAAATCGGGTTATAGAAGGAGTGGTCCGATTTTAATCAAATTTCATACAATCATAGACAAAGACATAAGAAACGATATTCAGAAGTTTCAAGGTTGCAGTTCTTACAATAGTGCAGAAAATCGATAATATATATATATATATATATATATATATATATAAAAGGCAAGATGTTTGTGTGTGTGTCTGTTTATCTGTCTATATGTCCTTTATATAAATCCACAATTTTTATCCGATTCTCACTCAACTTCACACAAATATTCTTTAAGCTGAGTCTGAGCTCCAGGACCATGGATTAGTTTTAAAGCTTTCATTACACCCGAGCTACGCCGGGCTATACTGCTAGTGTATTTATAAGTCTACCATTCATCTGTGATTTGAAAATTGCTGGTGCTCGTTTTATATATTTAGAAATTCCTTTAAAAATTTCAAAGAAACCACAGGATTATTGGTCGGGACTTCAGAAACTTCTCGACTTCAGTTACTTTTTTATTACTGTAATGTAGCTTCTCTGGACCTTTTCTATAAATACTTTCATTGGTCCTGGTTATGACCGTAAACTGAATCCAGCAGCAAGGCCTCTGATTGGGAGGTTGTGAGGAGCATGGAACCACCTCTTAATTGCTGTTGTTTCTAGGTCCACCCTGATCCAGAGTGGTAGCACCTGTTAGGGTCCCAGCTATGGTTAAATAGCTTACCCCCCAGACCTAGATCAAAATTCTATGAAAGTATTTACCGACAAAACTTTTTTTCAATGAAAAATATTGCCAACAAAACGTTTTTTTCTTACCAACAAGAATATGCTTTTGAAGGAAGAATGTTACCAACAAAAATACGTTTTTGAAGGAAAAACATTATTGCCATATTACGTTTGATCTACAAACGTATTTCTTACAAAGAATGTATGTTATATTCATGCGGTTCTGTTGTAAAAATATTGTCGGCATTAAATAACCCAATTGAGGTTGATATACCGTAAAACAAATCAAATCAAATACTTTCATAATTCTGATGAACGTTCCGTTATGGTATCTAGACTTCATGAATTTAAGCGCTTTATTAGATTGACAGAAAGGTCTCATCAATTTATATTTGAATTAGCCAGATGCAAAGTAATATGTTAATAGTTTCTTCTTTCAAACTAGCAGAACTTTCTTTTGGTTTCCGGCTTCTTGCTTTTCAGTCAACTTTGATTTTCACAAATTTAAATTCACTTTCGATCGTTATCTACTGTTTTCCATTTCTTTTTATTTTTAATATTTCTCTTTTTTTCTTATTCTTTCACACTCAGTAACCTCTAGTTACTGCCTAATTATGTGCCTAGCTTGGTGGACTAATAAATAGCGGCTCGAATTGAGGAATCAGAGATCCGTGTTCGAATTCATTACATTCACTTACGTGCTAATACCCTTGGGAAAATTATGAATCCATCTCTTCTCCCCACATCTCTGCTACTGGTAAATGTCATGAGAGCCTGGGTTCCATAGCCTTAGTTGGCAATCAAACTGCAGTCAAATTTGACAACCTATTGCGAGAAAATTTCCACACATCTTGCGAGGTCAAAAAGTACTATGAAACTTCTAGAGAAGAAGTCTGTTCAACACGCTTATTGCTGCCACAAGTAACAATTGCGTTTGTTTCAAGCGAAATTAGTAAAACAAAAAAAATAGTTCATATGCATTACACGATTTAATACTACAAAAAGCCTGCCAAAATATGGCAGGCATGAATATTTAATACAAGACGTGCGTTTTGCCAGAAGACAGTCTTGGGGGGTTATCGTGCATTGAATGTGACTATCATATCTGGTCGGACGCCTCTGCTTTTCATCCTGGGGTTCTCGACAAAATCTAAAGGAGAATCTGCAATGTAGTCGATCCCGACCTGGTGGTCCGACTCCAGTCTCTCTCTCTCTCTCTCAGCGAAGAGATGAGGCTGCTCTCCGACTCAAATACTTTCACGGGTTCTGCTCCGACGAGCTTAGCTACTTGGTGCCACCTCTGCACGAGTTTACTCGAGTTACTAGATTAGCAACAAGGTCCTACACTTTTACTGTGAAAACAATCAAGTGTAACTTCAACAACTGCTCTACAGTTTCTTTTCTCGCACTTCCCACCTGTCGAACTCCCTTCCGTGTTTATGCTTGCCTGATAGCTACAATCTCCAGATTAAATGCAATGTCCACTGTCATCTCTTATCTTCTTGACTCATATCCGTCTTCTCCCCGTTACACTTTCCTCTCACGCAGTTCTCTTTACACCATTTGTACCCGTCCTTCTCTTACCTATTCACCGACATCTACTGTGGTCTGTTCTCTTCACTCTTCACTCTCCTGTTATGTAACCCCCTGCGCACCAGTGGTAGTTCTGTCTTGCTTGGGAGTTGGGACGATAAAAAAAACAAAAACATATTGACACAATCGACACGGTCTATTTCGGGACAAAGACCTTGGTCGCCAAAAAGCATTTCAAGTAAAAAACTTAATCTCATATGATGTGAAGACTTTATCCCATAAATTCTATAATGTAAAACAGCAGTTACCAACCCCCGTTCCACGGCCCACATCCACCCCTCGAGTGAATCCTGTCCGGCCCGCTACTTTTATCTGGACACGATATGAATATAGGTAAACCAAAACAAAGTGACAGTTGATAGTCTGAATATATTGCGTTGAAATTTAAACATTCATTTCTTTTTACCTGGAGAATGTGTTTTACTTTCATTTTTTATTAGTAGGGGTCGCCAAATTTAGCGTACGGCCTCACTTTCACTTTTTCTGTGAAATTGCTTTCGTAAGTAACCAAATGAATATAAAATAGTGTTTTCAACTGATTTTAACGAAATTTTTTTTCAGTACTGATTTATGAAACATTTATTTTCAAGATGTAATATTTTTTTAACAAAATTCCCGTCAGATATTAAATTTTATTGAATCTATAGTAGGTTATCCGTTCTAGTGGAGAGTAGTTGTGTGTTGTTGCAGATTAACGGAATTTGGCATCGTTAGCAGATAGCCCACTATAAGTTGTAAAAGGGGATTATAAAACACGAAAAGCAAATTGAGTATAGAAACAACATTTTATATATACACATATTAATTAAGGTTTTTACAATTAAAATAATCATTTTAGGATGGGTCCAACGGACGTTAAAAGTTCATGGCAATAAAATGCTGAAAAGAAAATTTGTGCGTATGAATGTGGGAGCGTTGTAAATTAGGAATGTCTTTGATGTATCCGCTCCTTTGGTCGGTAAGTAGTTGAGAGACAGTGAAGAAGAAAAAGAGAGAGAAGTGCGGCGAGCATAGTAAATCACTTGACTTGGTCAAGGGAAGTGCTAATTACGCTAGTGCTTTCTCGAGTCAGTCTCTTGTCTCCCTCGATGCTTTCTGTATCAGCTTTTCATATCGTCTTTGTGGATCCTAAGAGATCATTTGGGAATTCACACTCGTATTTGATTCTGGGCTCCCCATTGGCCGACAAATAAAATTCGTGTGGGCTGGCGAACTGAAATTTGATATTTTTGGCTTTCTGCCGGAACCTCTGCCAGTTTTGGTCATTAGCTTTCTGGTCCTGAGAGTGCAAACATCCGGTCCCTCGCTTTGCTCAGTATCACCACAAATTCTTGCTCTCTTCAAACACATAGAAAATGTATTCACATATTTAATAACATGGTTCTTCTCCATGACACTGGAGTTTTACCTGTTCGGCCCTCCTCCCTGATTCTACATAGATTTTTGGCCCTCACTCTCCAAAATTTTGCCGATCCCTGATGTAAAATAAGATGATAGGTTTTATCTTGGTATTCATCCTGTTAATGGAAAAATTTAATTGCTCCTACTGAAAACAATATTTAAAATACCCCAGGTATTATGGCAGACTATTAATTATTTAGTCTGAATATTAATCTTATTCGAGAAAATTAATATTTTTTAACAGGAACCCTTTTGATCAAATGTAAATGTTAAGGGTCGTTCTTGAAAAAGACGATTTATATAAATTTTGTTTAAACACTATAACACTTCTCGTTCTTTCCAGTTCAAATATTTATTTTCTGTAGCCAAAAGCTTCCTTGTTTGCATTTAAATCAGCCGACATGTTTATTAGTTTATTTCTTTTGTAACCAAATCTATTTAGCTGTAAGGATTTTCTTCTTCTTCTTTGAGAAATTATTTATGGTTGAACAGACGCGAAAGATCTTAAAGTGCCTCATATTATTTTTTTCCAAACATGTTCAAATCTTTCTCATATTTATTCTTTTCTCTCTCTCTATTTTTTTTTTTTTTTTACCTTTCTAATTTTTCTCTTTTTTCTCAATGTTTGCTTCATACTGTATCGATCGGATGTGCGTTGTGATGCAGTGGGTATCGACTTGGAACAACAAATCGAGGTGCCGAGTTCGAATTCCAGTTGAATTCCTTGCATTCACTTACGCACAAATACCCTTGCAAAAGTTATTATTCAATCTCTTCCCTTCAGTTACCTCTTCCCTTCAGTTATGGGTTAAAAAATAGGATAGATTGGGTCTATAGCCTTAGCTGGTAACCAGTCTATCGCTGAAAGCAATGGCAAACTATTGTGGGATAATCTTCTGCCTAGTCAGTAATGCCTCTTTCTAGACATGATCGCCCAACACGTATGGCACTTAACTGACTGACTGTGTCGATTAAGCGTATTTATAAAAAATTTTCCCGAAAAATTAGATTCTCTCTCACCCTCTTTCCTTTTCTTTTCTTTTTTCTCAATCAACACAACACCATAAGTGAGTGTTATCCAATGGGAGTCCAGTTAAACTAAATTAATACTGATCTGCACATCAATACCTGTCAACTTATTTGCAAGACATCTCCTTGGCCATTAACAATGTTCGGTTAGGCGCGTTGATTTTTCACTTTCTTTTAGAAAATCAACTTTGTAAAAGCTGATGTTTGATGTAATTCGTATTGACGCCAAAAATTAAATTCATTGGCGATTAACTGAGTCATTAGGCAATGTTGATTCCTATGTCCACACTGTTTATATATTGCTGTAGTGAAATATCATGTCGTACCCAGGAATGGGTATGTCCCGGGTTATAAAAGACCGGGACTAGAACGAACTGGAGAGTTTCCGTCATTATATTGACGACTCTATGACACTGTCAAGCCCTCTGCTTTCGCGTAGAGGGCGCTCTCTGCTTCCGAGCAGAGAGCAATAACCCAGTCGTGGTTCCGCCGAAGGGTAGAACCACGACTGGGGAAAAATAGACAGACATTTTTTGGCCCGGCTATATGGCCGGGAATTCCCACTATAAAATGACCATGTGTCACATCCGGCCTGCGTGGGAAGGCTAGTAAATACAGTCTCCGTCATTATATTGACGACTCTATGACACTGTCAAGCCCTCTGCTTTCGGGTAGAAAGGGCGCTCTCTGCTTCCGAGCAGAGAGCAATAACCCAGTCGTGGTTCTGCCGAAGGGTAGAACCACGACTGGGTAAAAATAGACAGACATTTTTGGGCCCGGCTATATGGCCGGAGAATTCCCACTATAAAATGACCATGTGTCACATCCAGCCTACGTGGGAATGCTAGTAAATACAGTCTCCGTCATTATACTGACGGCTCTATGACACTGTCAAGCCCTCTGCTTCCGAGCAGAGAGCAATAACCCAGTCGTGGTTCTGCCGAAGCGTAGAACCACGACTGGGGAAAAATAGACAGACATTTTTTGGCCCGGCTATATGGCCGGGAATTCCCACTATAAAATGACCATGTATCACATCCGGCCTACGTGGGAAGGCTAGTAAATACAGTCTCCGTCATTATATTGACGACTCTATGACACTGTCAAACCCTCTGCTTTCGGATAGAGGGCGCTCTCTGCTTCCGAGCAGAGAGCAATAACCCAGTCGTGGTTCTGCCGAAGGGTAGAACCACGACTGGGTAAAAATAGACAGACATTTTTGGGCCCGGCTATATGGCCGGGAATTCCCACTATAAAATGACCATGTGTCACATCCGGCCTACGTGGGAAGGCTAGTAAATACAGTCTCCGTCATTATATTGACGACTCTATGACACTGTCAAGCCCTCTGCTTTCGGGTAGAGGGCGCTCTCTGCTTCCGAGCAGAGAGCAATAACCCAGTCGTGGTTCCGCCGAAGGGTAGAACCACGACTGGGTAAAAATAGACAGACATTTTTTGGCCTGTCTATATGGCCGGGAAGACCCACAATAAAAAGACCTTGTGTCACATCTAACCTTACGTGGGAAGGTTGGTAAATGCAGTAAATACAGTCTTCGTCATTATACTGACGACTCTATGACACTGTCAAGCCCTCTGCCCTCGGGTAGAAAGCGCTCTCTGCTTCCGAGCAGAGAGCACTAACCCAGTCGTGGTTCCGCCGAAGGGTAGAACCACGACTCGGTAAAAATAGACAGACATTTTTTGGCCCGGCTATATGGCCGGGAAGACCCACAATAAAAACACCTTGGGTCACATCTAACCTTACGTGGAAAGGTTATTAAATGCCGTCTCCGTCATTATACTGACGACTCTATGACACTGTCAGAAAAGATGTATAAAAGATGTATAAAAGATGTATAAAAGGCGCTACTTGGTTTTAGAGAATGGAAACATAGAAGAAATGAAAGAGGGAGAAGGCAATAAGACTCTCATGTGTTTGACGCCTGCTTCGTGAATGAAAAAACTTGCCAATTTCAAATATTTTAATTTACTCAGATCATTGTGAAGATATGGACTTCCGCACTATTTCAAAAGCAAAAGATTAAGAAGGAAACTCTGATCGGTACTAGAAAGAGCAGTTATAGTGGGTTGCTTATCTATTCTTTTTCTTTTTCTAGTTGTATTGGGATTCCGTTCTAGTGAAGGGTAATTGTATACTGTTGCAGGTTAACGGAATTTGGCCTTGTGGTAGATAGCCCACTATAAGTCATAAAATGATTATAAAATCAAGAAAAGCAAATTTGGGTTGAAAATAACATTTTTACATATACACATATCAATTAATGTTTTTACAATTAAAGTAATACTTAAATATAGGTCCAACGGAGTTTAAAATGTTCATGGCAAATAATAAGCTGAAAGAGAATTAATGATTAGGAATGTGGGGAGCGTGTAAGTGAGGAATGTCTTTGATGTCGTCACTCCTTAGGTCAGTAAGTGGTTTTGAGACAGGGGAGAAGGAAAGAGGCAAGCGTAGTAGCCACTTGACTTAGATCAAGGGATATTGATTACACTCTTCTCCTCAAGTTCTGCCCGCTGGGGTCTGTCTGTACCTGCTTTTTATATCTTCTTTTTGGATCACAGCAGCTCGTTTGGGATTTCACACTTGTATTTGATTCTGGGCTTCCCGTTGACTGATAAATAAAATTCGCGTAGGCTCGCGAAATGGAAATTTAATATTTGATTAATTTTTATTTTTCAGCCGGAACATCTGCGCGAATACGGGTGTGCAACGACGACTTTTGGTTATTTGCTTTCTGGTCGTTATACAGCAAACATCCGGTCCTTCGCTTTTGCTCGGTATGTAGCACCACACAGTAACAGTTATCGGACGCGAGAAAACTTTTTTACTAAAAAATATTTTGAGAGAGAAAAAATTTATAAACTTCAACCGACTGAAATTATGTTTGTTCGATTTAATGATGCCAAATATTACCATATAAAGAAACTGTTTTTCTCACAAATACCATATATTTTAAGGTTGTAAATCTTGGTATTTGAAATAACTTTTATTAGATTTCTGTTCTAGAAAAATATACAAAACAAATAAATAAATGAATTAAAATTCCTTGGATATTTTTTAAGTTACCCTATCATATGTTTTTTTTTTTCTGTTATTTTTAGTTTCATATTTCTTCTTTGCATAACCACTTCTTTTTCGTCGTCTTTTTTCTTTTCCTTTTCTTACATTTTTCTACTTTCTTGTTTTCTTATCAATCCAACTTGCGATTTAACTCATTTCATTCATTTCATCTTATTCGTTAATAATTTGTTCTTTTTTCAAGCAATACGTTTTTGTATTTAATCATTTATCAGTCCGCTGTTTCATTCAAAATGTACATTTGTCTAGCAATCGTTTTACAACCTGCAATTCTTTTAGTCTCATACTATTTAAGACTTGCTAAAACGAAATAAAAACAGATTAAATAAAAAGAAACGGAAATGAAACGCTAAAATGCTGTCCCGTATGCCTTCTTACAAGAAAATATTTTCTAGTTTGTTATGAGACTTCGACAAACACAAGATGCCGTTCACTGTTCAGTAACACAGAGCAAAATGTCTGAGTTGTCGCTTAGATTGAATCGTTTAGGCCGTCTCTCTCTCTATCTATCTATCTATCTATCTATCTATCTAAGTCTGTTTCTTATCTATCTATCTATCTATCTATCTATCTATCTATCTATCTATCTATCTATCTATCTATCTATCTATCTCTGTTTCTTATCTATCTATCTATCTATCTATCTAAGTCTGTTTCTTATCTATCTATCTATCTATCTATCTATCTATCTATCTATCTATCTATCTATCTATCTATCAGACTTCTCTTTTTTTTTCTTAGATTGAATCGTTTAGGCCGTCGAGTTTGTTTTGCGGCCAGCTGACATTTTTCAAAATGGAAGACACTATAGCAAAGAGAGAACATCTCGTGTCTACATAACGGCTTCACGTTTAAGAATATATATGTTTTAATATAAGTGACGTGGTTCCACATTAATTCTGAAGGCTAGTCGTGGTTTGATTTTTCTTTATTTTTTTTTTATTTGAAAAAAGTATAAACTCATAATTTCTCTCTAAAGCGAAGTTATCATCATATTGTTTCTTGGCTTCCTCCTTATCTGCCTTCGTTAACATAACAGTTTCCCAAATCATGACTCTCCACAACTTTCCTACTTTCTTCTTTATCTGCAGTGTACCTTCGTTAACATAACAGTTTCCCAAATCATGACTCTCCACAACTTTCCTGGTTTCTTCTTTATCTGCCGTGTACCTTCGTTAACATAACAGTTTCCCAAATATGACTCTCCACAACTTTCCTACTTTCTTCTTTATCTGCCGTGTACCTTCGTTAACATAACAGTTTCCCAAATATGACTCTCCACAACTTTCCTGGTTTCTTCTTTATCTGCCGTGTACCTTCGTTAACATAACAGTTTCCCAAATATGACTCTCCACAACTTTCCTGGTTTCTTCTTTATCTGCCGTGTACCTTCGTTAACATAACAGTTTCCCAAATCATGACTCTTAATAAATTGCCTCCTTTTTTTTTTTTTTTTTTTTCTAGTTCTCCTAAACCCTGATTTGGCATGCATTTACTCACACTCAGTAAGTATGATATGCATTGTTTTCCTTGGTCCCTCTTGCCTTCAATCTTTCTTCTGGGTATCAGATTTTCCAAGCTCTCTTGCGCCCTAGAAATTTCAGCTCTATCTTCCTGGTGTTAACCGTAAGTTTCCTTTGCGTTCCTATATTTCTAATATTTAGACGCTGCTCGCATAATCAGTCCAAGGGATCCTCATCAGCCTTCGGTGGAGCCACATTTCTATTTTTTCAAGCCTCTTCCCAATCTCTGAAAAGATTGTCCAGCATTCACTGCTATACACGAGGACAGATATCATGCAACAGTTTAGTACTCTTTTCCTCGTTCTTATTAACCTTTGACAGCACACCATGAAGAATCTATCTCCAGAGATGAAATAAAGTCAGCCTGTTAAGTGCCATAGGTGATACAAGCTTGGGCGATCATGTCCTGAAAGAGAAATGAAAGTGAAATAAAGTATTCGCTTTATAGACGTTAGTTAGTTCCTGTGACTTGACCTAAAGAGTTGTGAGTTCAATACCAGGCTACAGGTGAAAAAGTAACTTACAGGGTTAGAGGGAGATAACTCATGACTTCCAGATGAATAATGGAGTTCATATATCCCAGTGATTGTAATAAAGGGTCCAGTTCAAAATTCCTAGCACCTGACGAAGGCCGGAGCGTACAACGGCCGTAACATTGTGCAAATAGCAAGAAAGATGAGTACAATTGTTCGAATAAGGTAAATACTATAAATACTACATCATCTCAGAAATATAGCCAAATATTAAAAAATATCTGAGGATTGTCCAGATCGACAGACACTTGAAGAAGAACAGTGTACAACGGCTGAAACGTTGTAATAATAATTGCAAAGATGATGATGTTAGTTTGAATGTAAACAATCTCATGACTAATTTGGAAAAAATAAACTTACTGTTAGAAAACTATGTCAAATTCGAGAGGGTAGCTCACTCATAACACAAGCAAACTTGTGTCTGTAATCCATAACTCTTTTATATTCTCCGTTAAAATATAGACTACTGAAAAGTTATTTTTCTTTCTAATTCGTTAATGTAACAGGTTTCCGTGTTATCTTTTGCAGAACGTTAGGAAAACCTTTGAAGTGTCTTTGAATTTTATGCAGCTTTTAATTTTTGTACGATATTTTGACTGTTCTTCGTCGATTACAAGACTTTCGAACAAAACCAAAAGCTAGGAAAATAACTTTCACGTAAATTTAGAAAGAGTAATTTTGGTCATCGTTTAAGAGCGCTTTCACCATTTCAACCAAAATAGAATCTACGACGGGATGGTAAATGCCACTCTTTCTGTTTGGTAGGGATTGTAAAATTATTTTTTAAAGTGCATTGTTTGAAACTCAAAAAACTATTAGTTTTAGCGATGGATATCGTTGACAGGTGGTAACATTTGATAAAACTAGAGATACAATGTGTACTAAAAATTAGTGAAATTAGCTAGACGAAAGTGTTCGGAAGCCTTCTTTGGCTATGCAAGAACGAAAGTACAGTTCATTACGACTGAGATTTTGAGCGTGTTGGTCTTGTTGAAATACTGATCACGCCATGTTATACCCTCTCTACCTGAACCTGTAATTAATGTCCGCTTTATATAGTTACAGTATAAAGCACAGGTTGGCTCTGGGAGTGTTGAAGAATTCCTTGAGTAGGTATCTGCAATAGGTATAATTTAGGTACCATAAGAGACTTGTACGCTCAGAAACGAGTAGCCAGCATTTATATAGATACTAGCAGTATAGCCCGGCATTGCTCGGGTGTAATGAAAGCTTTAAAACTAATCCATGGCCCTGGAGCTCAAACTCTTTGGACGTTGGCACGAAAGACTTAGTTGTTTCCAGTTAAAGACTGAAAGAAAAATGAATGGATGTAAATCAAATTTAGATTTCCTGGTATCGACATCAAATAAGTTTCTTTCGTCGTAAACTGAATTTTGAAGGCTAAATAAGTCCTCTGAGTAAATGGTATCATGGCTAAGAGCTACAATTATACCTACTTAGAGCCAAACCCGAAGCAAAAACTAATATAAATAAAATAAAAGGGCTGAAAAAAATACAGACACAGACAAAGTTCCATTTATAAATAAGTTTAGATTTAATAAACTTTACTGAGCCTGACACGATGCTTCATGTTCTGTACACAATCTGGTTTTCTTCAGAAATTCCGTACACCACTTGTTTTTTTTTTCTTCTGTTATTACATAAGTCCGACACTGGCTCGTTATAATAACACAAAAATATTTTTTTCTGAACGAAAAAAGTCGACCGATGTTTTTGCTATATGACAACTTTACTTCAAGGCTTTTTGATATTGTGACAAAGAATTTACCATCTTCATGAATTTGACTTTTTCTATTTAATTGTCCGATACTCGTCACCACCCCCCACCCCAGTCCTGCGTCTAGCTATCATCATCTCCATCATCAAACTCTATTCAAAATGACAAAGAATTGCAAGAACAGTCCTTTGTTAGGTCTGTGGTTCATTAATCATCTAAGCTCAGCGACGGACCATCACAATTGAAATCCAAATCTAGAAGTGGTACTTTTAATTCCCCTCTCTGAGATTAAGATAGGATTTGGGAGCCACATATCATCTGGCCTGCTTGTTCCAATTAAATAAGGGATTGGCTTATTAAAAAGAAGAAAGAAATAGTTTGCAGTATCTATGATTTGGAAAGACCAAAAGGATCATTTCAAAGACTGTATTTCTGTATCGTTAATGTATGTGAGTTTATAGTTAAGAGCAAGCATAAAATTGTGTATCCCAAACAGTATCACACAATGATGATGAGCTTCCTGTTCCAGTACCACTAGAGAATGGCTTTCAATGGTCTGACGAAGAGTTATGCAGAAATCAATGATCTTCCTGGTGTAATCAGCTCTCAAGTAGGCATCTATGAAGATGACACCACGATTTACTCTCGTCTCATTAGTAAAACTGCCCAGGCTGACAAAGTAAACGTGAATGCTGCTCTTCAAAAGGACCGCCAATCTGTGATGGACTGTGGTAAGAAATAGCTAGTAAAGTTGTATGCCTCCACAACGAAACTCTCTCCTTTAAACTCAATAGAGAAACCTTTTACTCTAGTTGCCTAGAAAGCTATAAACTGCGGAGCCTTGGCTTCCCTCTCTCATGACCTGAAGCGGAACGACTACATCAAATTCCATATAAGCATCTATTATTTAGAAAGATGAGTCACTGTGTCGGACCAGAATGTTTTTATCTTCAGAATTTATCTTGCACATTTATAAATTCTACTATTTGTCTGAGTGTTGAATATTGTTGCCATGTCTTGTCGGATGCTCCTGATATTCATTTTGATGTTCTTGACAAAATCAAAATAAGGATCTGCAATGCAACTGATCCTGACTTGGCTACTCGTCCTCAGTCACTCTTTTATCGACATGATGTGGCTTCCCTCTTGTTTTTCTACAAATATTTTATGGCAGTTGCTCTGACGAGCTTTTTTTCTGGCAACCCCCTTCAGGTAATTTTTGAGCCTGCTACTAAGCTAGCACTAGTATGTGCGTTGTGGTGCAGTGGATATCGACTCGGAACGACAAATCGGGGAGCCGAGTTTGAATTCCAGTTGAATTCCTAGCATTCACTTACGCACAAATACTTTTGGGAAAGGTATTAATCCGTCTCTTCCTTCCAGTTATGGGTTAAATATTAGAACAGAATGGATTCTATAGCTTTGGATGGCAACCAGTCTACCGCAGAAAGCAATGGCAACCTACTGCGTGATAATCTTCTGCCAAGTCAGTCATGTCTCTTTCGAGACATGATCGCCTAAAGCGTGTATCACGTATGGCACTTAACTGACTGACTAGACTAGCATCCACCCTTTTATAGGTAAAATAGTTCAATGAATCCGCTACTTCTGCTCCAACAGTTTCTTTTCTCGCCCTTTTATCTCTTCCATTTACTTGTTTCCTTGACAGCCACAACATTCAATGGTTTAATTGCAACGGTTTAAATGCAACGTCAATAGCCACCTTCTATCTCCCTGAATTCCATACATCTTTTGTTCTTGCTTCAACACCCCTCCCCGTAGCCTGTCTTTTTTCCTTCTTTCTCTCACCGTAAGCCCCCTGCACACTAGTAGCGGTTTTGCTTTGCTTGGAGTGAAATTATTATATAAAAACTAAATAACTAAACTCAAATGAATTGGATGCGTTTTTCGTTCTTCAAAATGAAGACGATCCCCATAGATTTCTCATGGAGAGTTAAACAATTTAGTTAGACTCGGCGGTGTCAAAGGATAAAGCTGAACTTTTAGCATCTTGCTTCAAAGAAACGTGTCTACTTAAGGACGATGTTTGTATTACTCATTTCAGAAAGAGAAATAAGGATATGACTTCTTTCTTCTCCGTGGACAGACCACTTTGTTTCTGCAATAACAGGAATTGTTTATTTCATAGTTTGTGCCAAGACCATGCTCCATCTGAATTGCACTTATTCATTGATTAATCCAAGAGAAATCTCAAGGCAATACTTCTATGCAACGGCAATAAGAAACGACCCTTTTCCACAGGATATTCACTACACATTGAGAAGCGCTATGAGAACATAGAGATACTCTTCGATGTAATAGAGTACTCAGAATACATCTTGAATAGACTTAAAGGTGATTAAAAAGGTGATTTAGCCTTTGGAACAGTCGTGAAATTATCAAACAATACATGCAATCATAGTAACCCAGCGATAACCATATAAGCTCGCAGTCTCTAACGTTCAGAGGAAGCCATTAGTAAATCTCTTTTTTACATAACTTTTAGGTTCATGAATCAATATGTGAAGGTATTTGCCAGGAAGTGCTCAAAAATATGTGAAGACCAAATTTTTTCAAAATCACCGAGGCAAAACTGAAAGAAGGCGTACTAGATCATCTGCAGATAAACGAACTCCTCAAGAACAACAACTTCATCAAAATTCTGGATGGCATTGAACTTGGGAATCCTTTAAGGGAATCTGTGAAAATTTCCCGGGTAACAAGAGATCTCAAAATTTTAGAAATGGAGTAACGTTTCTTCTAGAATCTTTTTCAGCAATGGCCTGTCGGACGTCCTTGAAAATCGATTTCCTTGACTCCCATCTGGTCTCTTTTGCAGAAAACTTTGGTGCAGTGTCTGATGAGGAAAAAGAACGCTTTCATCATGACCTAGCATAAATAGAGCAATGATATCAAGGATCTGGGAATGAAAGAATGCTAGCCGAGTAATTTTGAATCTGCTACGGGGATGAACCTGAAAAGAAGCAACGTCTAGCCTGGTCAGTAACTATATGTGTGACCGCTTGGGGAATACCAGACTCTGGATATATACGGGATGAGAGTTGTGGTGCAATGGATATCGACTCGGAACGATAAATCGGGGTGTCGAGTTCGAATTCCAGTTGAATTCCTTGTACTCACTTACGCACAAATACCCTTGGGGAAGGTATTAATCCGTTAATGGCAACCTACTGCAGGATAATATTCGGCCCAGTCAGCCATGTCTCTTTCGAGACATGATCGCCCAAAGCCTGTATCACCTATGACACTTAACTGAACTAATGAGTTGTGTAATAGACACCTCCTAACACACTAACCTGCTCCCATTCTATCAAACACTCTTCCCATCTGCCCAACCCTCATCCTCGGTATCCTTACTCATCTGTCACCTTCCTCCTGACATTCCCTATGTCTAACCACTCCTTCTCTTTACCTTCCCCTATGTAGCCCCATGCGCAATAGTGGCAGTGGAATGCCTTGCTTGGGGTGAGATGATTAAAAAAATGCATAAGAGCTCAGAAACGTTAATCAGAGAGGCGAGTTCCAACTACAGCTGGATTCATTATAATCAGTTACGCGCAATTATCCTTCGTTAATGTATGAACCCGCCTCTTCGGCTACTAGTTATGGGTTAATTAGTAAAACTTATATCATTAAATTATTAATATCTATTACAAACTAAAATATTTTCTAGCTTTAAATAACCTGCAAAATTTTGCTAAGCCAATAAAAGAGATTCAAATTAAATGAAATAATGTCTATTTGAGGGTTTTTAATGAGCGCGTAGCTGAGGGGTTAGAATATTAGCATTCCGACTACGAGACCTGAGTTTTAATCTCACCATGTTCAAGGCGGTAACATCTTGATAATATTAGAGATACAATTGAAATGTACGAAAGTTAGTGAAGACGAAAGTGTTCGGAAGTTTTCTATGGCTGTGATAGCACGAAGGTACAGTTCATTGCAACTGAGATTTTGAGCGTGTTGGTCTTGTTGAACTGCTGATCACGCCATGTTATGCCCTCTCTCCCTGAAACTGTAACTAATGTCCGCTTAGAATCGTTACAATATAAAGCACAGGTTGGCTCTGTGGGTGTTGAAGAATTACAAATGTCCCTGACTAAGTATCTGCAATAGGTACGCTCAGAAACAAGTAGCCAGCATTTATATAAATATTTAATGAACTTTGCTGAGCCTAACGCGATGCTTCAAGTTCCGTACGCAACCTGGTTTTCTTCAGCAGGTTCCGTACACGACTTTATAATTATAATATAAGTCGGACACTTATTGCTGTATATTTTATGAACTACGTGTATTTGTATATTTTCTCCATCGAGTTGTTGTCAGAATTTTTAGATAAGAAATTTTCATTTTTATGTGCTTTCAAAGCGTCGTTTTTATATAAATATAAACAAAAGTATAAAAGATACAGGGAACTTTTTTCTTTTTTGCGTATATTTATATACACTTTTTAAAAGTCTGTTTTTAAAGCTTTAATAAAATTATTATATGCTTTGCTCTTCGGAAAAAAAAACTGTTCATTTTAGTTGGTATAGTCACAATGTTTCAGCCATTCAACTCCCGGTCTTTTTCAGGTGTCTGTCTTTGTACTCTATAACAGTTATGGAATTGTGAACAGAACCCTTTGTTCAATCGTTTTTACTTTAATAAGGTAAGAAGATATATAATATAGGAGATAAGGCTTACATTAATGCGAACGTCAGACCTGAAGGTAACCAAGCGAATATGTCGTGTTAGTCAGGCCTAGTTGAAGTGCACGCTAAAAGTAATTTAGAAATGTTAGGCAGAGCGCACAAATACTAAACTCGGCAGACAGGCGGATTCGTACTTATTATACTTACTAGCAGTTGCCCGGATGTAATAAAAGCTTTAAAACTAATCCATGGGCCTGGAGCTCAGACTCAGCCTAAAGAATATTTGTGTGATGTTTGGTGAGAATTATAACATGGTGATAATCGATAATATATATATATATATATATATATATATATATGTACAAAAATCTAGAGTGAGCCAAAACCTACCGCGGTTTCACACTACGGATCGTCAGGGCAAAGGCTCTTTTGTGTGTCTTTGCTCTACTTTTGTATATTTTCTTTTGTACTTTGTATCGAGCACTTTTTCTTGGGGTTAGTTCCGTTTGAGGTTTTTTCTTTACTGCGGAGTATTGAATGTTTTGTTCTTGTTCCGCGGGTTTGTTTGTTTTTTCTCCCCATTTATCCGACGTCTTAGTGCACCGGATTGTAACGGAATTAGGTTCTGTTTGTTAATGGTTTTTTTGGAGGTTTATTTTAGTATAAATTTACGGCCTACATACTTACAGAGTCTATTTAGTTATTATTTATATATATATATATATATATATATATATATATATATATATATATTCTAAACATATGCTGTTAAATATAAGAGACAATGAATGTCTATTATGTTTAATCATGAGCCGTTCTAAACGTCGTATATTTGCTTTAATTTCAGTTGAAAATAAAGACAAAAATTCTCCAACATTTGTATAATTATTTATTAGTTTTCTTCTAAGCTTTCGGCTCACATGAGCCATCTTCAGAGAGGTGGTTCAAACTGAAATATTATAAAATCCACCATCACTAACTATTTTATTTTGTGTTGACATAAAACTCCGCTTGGCAACGGCAATAGTTACCAAAAATAATAAACGCAGTTCTTAAGTTTGCGATGCGGTTTTATGACGTCACACCGCGGGATAGCGCGAAATGACAACAAAACCATGTAGTCAAATGCAATGTAATATGTTATTTCCTGTTTTAAAGTTTTACTATATATATATATATATATATATATATATATATATATTATCGATTTTCTGCACTATTGTAAGAACTGCAACCTTGAAACTTCTGAATATCGTTTCATATGTCTTTGTCTATGAGTGTACCAAATTTGATTAAAATCGGACCACTCCTTCTATAACCCGATTTTTTCGATTATCGATTTTCGATATTTATCGGTGGTACCTCAACACAAAACCTAGCTAAGAACACTCGCAGACGCTTATAGTACAACTGTGTAAATTTTCAAGAAAATCTGTTCAGCCGTTTCGGAGTCTATAGGTAATGGACACACACACACACATACACACACAGAGACAAAGTTCCATTTATAAATAAGTTTAGATAGATTATACTTAATTACTTAATTATACTTAAGTATCTGTTATTTTATGCTCGTTTTAAAACTCACCTATGAAAACTTTTTCATAACGTTAAGTAATTAACAAAAGAAAATGAAATCGTCATAGGTAAATTGGTATAATTTACCATATATTCAAATTTAATTACAAATCTTAACCATGCGTTTTATACTTTTATATACATGAGCAACGGGGAAGTTCCAGAGAAAATAGAAACAAAAAGGAAATTTATAATTAACATCAGGAAGACATAGTGAAATTTCTAGGACATATAATGAGAAAAGAGGGCTTGGAAAATTTGATACTCACAGGACAGACTGAATGCAAGATGGTCAGATTGAACAACACATAATATAGTTAGTGGGATTGTCTAAATGGATGGAAGAACAGGGTTTGGTGTAAATAACAAAGAGACATTTATTAAGAGGTACAACGGACAGAAAATTGTGGCCAGCCATTATAGCTTACGTCCTGAGTAGACACTGCACTTGAAGAAGAAGACTATATAGTTTCCATGTTATTTTATTATTAATTTAGGCATTGTTATAGTTTTATTCCCCTGATTATTTCGCAGAGCTATAGATTATTTAGGCATTATTGTTTAACTACGGATGTGCGTTGTGGTCCAGTGGATATCGGCTCGGAAGGAGAAACCGAGGAGCCGAGTTCTAATTCCAGCTGAATCCATTGTATTCATTTACGCGCAAATACCCTTGGGAAAGGTATTAATCCGTCTCTTCCTTCCAGTTATGGGTTAAATAGCAGGACAGATTGGGTTCTATAGCCTTGGTCGGCAACCAGTCTACCGCAGAAAGCAATGGCAACCTACTGCGGGATAATCTTCTGCCCAGTCTTTCGAAACATGATCGCCCAAGCGTGTATCACGTATGGCACTTAACTGACTGTTTAACTACATTGTTCTATATTTTTCTTTCACAACCAAACATGGTAGATTTATTGTTTTTTGATTTTTGTTTTTTAACGGCATATCAATATGATCTTTTGGGTCATTTAATGCCGAAAGTTAATTTTCTTGTGTGTTTTAAAGCAATAAAAATACATTATTCTGCTTTCGCAACTGAATACATGGTAAATGATACTATGGTGCATATACATGTTAGCGTAGATGAGATTACTGGATGTGGTGATAGGTGTATTTTAGGTTCTATTTTAGAATACAGTTTGATTTCTTTAAGAAATTGTCGGACAGATGTCATGAAAGAGTTCTTTCCCGTTGGTTGTTTGATTTTGTTTGGTGGCATATCAACACCTATATGGGTTATTTAATGCGTAAATCTAAATACTTGTTTATTTTATGCTTTTAACTGCAGATATATTGCACATAATTTTATACTTTTGGTATTTTTTGGATATATATTTGTAGATCACAAAAGATATTGCTGGTAATTTTACTATAAAAATGGACTTGAATTAGGCGGATTTTACTGTTTGCCCATAGCTGGGACCCTAATTGGTGCTACCACTCTAAGTCATAGAAGCATAGGAACAACAGAAATTAAGAGGTGCTTCTTCTTCTTCTTCTTCTTCTTCTTCTTCTTCTTCTTCTTCTTCTTCTTCGTGTACCGTGTTATCTTCATGACGTCGGCGATCATGGACTTCCACTTGGCTCTGTCTTTCCCAAAATTCTCCCTCTTGGTATCTCTCACAAACCCCACTCTGCCATCAATTTGCTCAGCCCTATCAAGTAGGCCTCGTCCTGTTTTTTCTTTGTCTCTCTTTCTCTCTATCCGTCCTGTGAGTATTAAATTCTCTCGGCCCTCCTTCCTCATTACATGTACCAGAAACCTCATCTGTCTCTTTCTTATATTAAGTATGAGTTTTCTTCTCGTTTCTATTCTCTCCAAAAACTCGTTGTTAGTCGCGTGCTCTTCATGGTATCCTCAGCATCTTTCTGTAAAACCACATTTCTGCTGCCTGAAGCCTCTCTTTCATCCTTAAGGAGTGTCTGTCCAACATTCACTGCCATACAGAAGGACAGATATCACGTAGCAATCCAGCACTCTCTTCTTTGTTTCCAAGGAGATTTTCCCGTCTTTCAGTATTCTGGTTAGCTTTTGAAATGCGTCCTTGGCCATGCCTATGCGTCTTCGGATCTCAACATTGCACTTTCCATCTTCTGTCAGCACGCTTCCCATGTATTTAAATTTCTTTACTTGTTTTTGTTTCAGTTTCTCCGACCTGTAGTTGGTATTCCATGCTCCTCAAAACCTCTAATCTCTCGATCAGAGGCCTTTCTGCCGGATGTAGTTTATCGTCAAACCCAGGACAAAAGAATCAAGCTCGAACAGCTTAATTTAGTCCAGTCTACTTGAAAATAGGCCAATATTGCATTTTGTTTAATGTGGATCAGTGATTAGAAATCTCCTCTAGCAAATCATTATTGTAATGACTTCGTTTTGCAATTGTGTTCAACACTAGTAATCTTGTGATTGACTAAGCTCGGTTTAGTAAATATTTATACATTTGCATAATAGTCGCCTCACCCTGAATAAAATTGCAAGCAAGTTGTAGTGAGTTCGATTCTCAATAAGAGTTCAGCACCTGTGGGATTTTCCATAACTGGAATCGGCAAGCCGAATTCAAATCTAAGTTATTCCGTTCATTTTCTTGCTAATGCATTTAAGAAAGGCAGGAATCCATCTTTCGAATCAGCAACTATTTTTAAATACCATGATAGATTGGACTATATAGACTTGAGTAGCAGACAGTCTAGGATACATACTATTACTCTGAATTTAAAACTGGAGACGGCCACTGGAAACCACTTCACTGTCTTTGCTAAGAATCCATATCAATTTCCATGTAATAGAGAAATCTATGGAGAGATTTTATCTTCTACGTCCTGAAAAGGCATGGCATTTAAAAAAAACTAAGCTCAGGAAATAACCAAATTTTATTTTGTTTATTTAAGAAGTTCGACCAGGAAAAATACAAGATCAAAACAAATGACGGTAATAAAGAATTTTTCAACAAATTTTCGTTTTAGCCTTTTCGTTTTCTATGTTCCGGACTTAGATGATTATGGCTCTCACAACTTCGTATCTCATGTAGCTTCTAGCAGTTTTTCTCACCGTGCTAAGGCCCCATCTTACATTCATCCAAGCTCGTCAGGTAAGTGACTCGATTCCTTCACCTGTCTAACTTACCCTCAATATGCCTCGTTTAGGTGAGATTTTTCAAAACTTCCTTTCTCATTGTGTCGAGGGAATTTTGATTTTGAATATAAGTGTTCTTCCTTTTGTCATTTTATTTAAGACCTTCTTATGGCTTATCGCTCCATGCATAGAATTTTCACTATCTTTCTTTAGAATCCTCTTTCTGCAGCCTCTTGTTTTCTCCTCATCTGTGGGACGATTGTCCATCATTCACTGCTATATAATAGGATGGATATTACATAGTAATCCAATATTCTCTACTTTAACATTGTTACTTTTTCCCCTGCCTTCCACAAAAAATGTTCATATCGGATATAGTTAGGACTTCATAGAGACTCTGAGGTATTATAGTGGATGAAGTAAGAATTGTAAGTAAGAATGTGGCATTTAGATGTAAAGATTATTGTAGTGTGCTAGGGTCAACGATTGGGGCTAGCTAAGTTAAAGTTTAAGACAGATGAGGAACAGTCTTTCCCATCCCCATTTAAGCCTTACGCCAATTTATATCAACATTCTCTACTTTGTTTCAATTTTTTCAGTTTATCATCACTTTGCTTAGCTTTTGGAATGGTTCTTTCGATAATCCAATGTGTATTCGGATCTATATATCGAATTTTTCATCCTCTGTTTAAACGCTTTCTCAGCTTCATATATTCTCCTCCCTCTGTATTAACCCCCCGCCCATCAGCAAGCCGGCAAATATTCCTCATGCATCTTTTGATTTGCTCTAACATGTGTTCTTTACTTTTACTCTATCGTTCCTCTTCTCGGTATTTCTGTTCCATTATAGATTTTTTTTTCTCATTTTAGAAGTTTCATTTCGTTGCGTTAATATTTTTTTTCGGATAGGTAACGTTTCTCATCTTTCATGCTATTTATACACTAAAATCGGCTTATTATTTTCATTCGATTTTTTTAATCCTATAATTATTTGGATAACTTTTTCTTTTTCTATTACTACTCAAATCTTTCTTCTTCCTTTACTTTTTCTTTATTCTTTCCTGCACATTTTTTGTTTATTTCTTTTTCTTTTCTTTCTTTTTTCTTCTTTCTTCACTTCTTGCCTTTTTTTTTTTTTTTTTTTGTTATTTTCTAATTTCATTCTTTCTATTTTATCTTTGTCAATGTTTCGTTGTTTGTTTTTGTTTTTCTTCTTCATTTTTGTCTCTATTACTGCTTTTTTCCCATAATTTCAAAATGAATTTTTTTATTCCTGCATGTGTGCTTCTTTCCAACTTATCTCTTTACAGATTTCCGCCATTTTGATGTCAATATTTTCTTCGGTTTCTTTTGATTAACATTACATTTACTTTTCTTTCTATTTCCTCATGTTCTCCGCTCATCGTTTCTTCTTTTACATTTATTGCCCTTCTTTTTTTCGATTTATTTTTATTCTCTTACTTTTAAGCACTTCTTTTCTCTCGCTTCCTGATCCTCTTTGATGGCATCGTAAAGGCTAAATCGTCATAACATTGTTGAACTGATCATGCGCACATACATGCATGTTTGCGGTGATAATACGTAATTTTTATTATTTTCTTTGGATTTAATCTAACAATTTTTGTGGGACTAGATTTTTTGCGTATTCATAAGGTTTAGGGAAAAACCAATGCAAGATTAGGCCAATTTTCAGTTGAATGTACAGAAATTCCTATGAAATGTATTAGTAAAAAGGCAAATATGACCAAATCTTACTTTTGAAAATTGATTCCTTATATATGAGTCGTTTAATTTTAAAAGAAAATTATTATATTTTATTTTATTATAAGCTATTTAAATATTCGAAAAAAGTGAATTAGTCTCTCTTACCAGTGGGTAAAGTCAAATGGAGCAAATTAATTCTCTTAACATTTAGTAAAAATGTTATAAATACACATCATATAATCCTCTTTCATATATGGTGCTATGTCTATTGAACAGGTTAAGAGGCTCATCCCTTGTTCCCTGTTTAGGATGTGGTTTCCGGCTTTATCTTTTCCAATCTTTTCACTATTACGTAGCCCCCTGCACATCAGTGGCATTACCGCCTTGCTCGGGGTGATACGATTAAAAAAAAAAAACGAATTTTTTTGTTAAAAATCTTATTATTCTATATAACTCGTGTATAACGCGATCCCAGCTTCTAAGCAATACTAATAAGCATATGGGAATCAAATATTGCCGTACTGAGCATAATCCTGTGTATATTTTATAGAAAATGAAGGACACAAATTTACCCAAGCATGGTGAAAAAACATAACTTACCGCAAAATATCTTATATGAACACATAGAGACCGTACTTTTGTTTTCGTTCATGCCTCACTACGGCAGTTTCTTTACCCTGTGCCTGCCTCTTCTGTAGCCTACTTTCTTACCTTTTCTACAACTCTATCCCGAAATGGTGAAAAAAAAAAGCACATATCTAATAAAATATTTAGATTCCCCACTTTTGTTTTCGTTCATGCCTGACTTACCCGCATCGTTAGGGTTAGCCAAGTTACCGTGACAATGTCGGCTTACCAGATAAGTTACAGTAACCAAAAATGCATCACTTTTAAATGCATCAATTTTAACTCCTCTGTATAAGCAACCGGAAAATGCAATCCATTTTAAATGCAATCCAATTTTGAAAATCCTCTGCATGGACAACCACAAACCGAAAATGCATCAACTTTTAAATGCATCCAATTTTAACTCCTCATGCATGGAGCAACCAGCAACCGAAAATGCATCACTTTTAAATGCATCAATTTTAACTCCTCTGTGCATGGAGCAACCAGCAACCGAAAATGCATCACTTTTAAATGCATCAATTTTAATTTTAAATGCATCAATTTTCTCCTGTGCATGGAAAGCAACCAAAAGCAATCCACTTTTAAAATGCATCAATTTTAACTTTTCCTGTGAAATGGCACCACGAAAATCAATTTTAATTTTAAATGCATCAATTTTAATTTTAAATCATCCTTTTAACTGTGCATGGAGCAACCAGCAACCGAAAATGCATCACTTTTAAATGCATCAATTTTAACTCCTCTGTGCATGGAGCAACCAGCAACCGAAAATGCATCACTTTTAAATGCATCAATTTTAATTTTAAATGCATCAATTTTAACTCCTCTGTGCATGGAGCAACCAGCAACCGAAAATTGCATCACTTTTAAATGCATCAATTTTAATTTTAAATGCACTTTTAACCTCCTGTGCATGGAGCAACCAGCAACCGAAAATGCATCACTTTTAAATGCATCAATTTTAACTCCTCTGTGCATGGAGCAACCAGCAACCGAAAATGCATCACTTTTAAATGCATCAATTTTAATTTTAAATGCATCAATTTTAACTCCTCTGTGCATGGAGCAACCAGCAACCGAAAATTCATCACTTTTAAATGCATCAATTTTAATTTTAAATGCATCAATTTTAACTCCTCTGTGCATGGAGCAACCAGCAACCGAAAATGAATTCTCTTTAACATCTTCAAAAAATTGTCTTTCTGTTGTGCGACCTCCTATTTTAAGGGGGCTGCAAAAATAATCATAAAAACTGTACTATACTCGAGTACATGCAGTAAGTAATTTAAAACGCTTAAGCTACCCATATGTATTAACAATGATATGAAATGTATTTGAGTAGACAGTAAGGTTTTAGTAGAGTCATATGCGGTTTAACCTCTCTGGTGCATTTCCATAAGATGCAATATGGAAACTTGAAAAATAAAAAACATAACAACAACACAAAAAAATTTTATTGATAACTTTGCCTCAATTAAACCTAAATTGATATCAACGTCAACTCTTATGTGTAAACTAGGGGAGAATAAATAAAAAAAAGTTAAGGATTATAAAAAGAGCAAAAGATCTAACTAAACTACAATAACGAAAAATCACACAAGCTACTGGAAATTTATCGTTTTCTAAAATACGATATATTTTGTAAAGTTTACTTCTGGAAAAAAAATGAAGATAGATATAGTGGTGTCTTTTCATTGGCTCGTGAATTGGCGAATCGGCAACTTGCAACAGGGCGAGATTTCCTTTTAAAATAAAATAAAAAAGTTTCTCCTTTCAAAGTTTTATCTCCTAGTAACATGAGTCTGCATATCTTCTGAGAGATTTATTTACTCTCTCACTCACCTCCTAATCTACATCACCGACAATTATTCGGTATTTTTCTACTAAGGAAAACAAAAGTAACCAATATAAATCATATGCGTTGTGCTATTTAATGCAACCAAAAAAACTTTAAATTTCTGTAAGAAATACAGCAAATTTTGTTTATTGGCCTAAAAACAACCGTGGAGACTAATGTAGTGACACAAACGACTTGGCCTCCTACCGAACAATAACTGGAGGCATGGAACATAATTTCGAACCACATACTGATATTATGACTATGTCACATAAAACAATATCAGAGGCACCTCAACGTGGTGAGATGATAACAAACTTGTCTCGATACAATCGGTGCTATTAAGTAGTGAGTACGATCCTTACTGGGTGCGCAATACTTTTGCCCTTGTGCCATCTCAAAGCTGCGCTTAAAAACTCATCATTAAGCAAAATCAATCACAACTTTTCACTACCAAATTTTAACCACAAATTTGACAAAATGTATATTCTATCCAATTCCTACCAGCCCTTGCATTACGTTCTACACACGCACGTCAAATTTCGATTATAGATTTAAGCTAAGAAGAACTCGAATAAAAAGATGCGCCCGATAATGAAAGGTAGGCACCCAAAAACAAAAAAGATCAGATATTTCTTTGGAAGGAAGGGAAGGGCTCCGAGAATCTGTTCTGGAGAAAAGACGAGGATTCTGCGCTGACAAGCGGATTCCCAACTCTGACACTCATTCTGGGTATTTTTTTTTAATCATTTCACCCCGAGCAAGGCAGAAATGCCACTGATGTGCGGGGGGGGGGGGGGGCTACATAACTCTAAAAAGATTAATTAGAAAAGAGTGAGGAGTACAAACTAGTTAGAAAGGAGCAATAGAAAGCTGAGAATGCAGGTGTGATGACAGATATATAGGTGGAGAGAAAGGGAAGCTTATACGGGGGTGAGGAGAGAGCTAGAGTCCAGTGGTTAGTAGATGAGTATTGACTTTGCATTTAAATTTCTGGAGGTTGTAGCCGTCAGGAAAGCAAAAATACGGGAGCGATTTCCACAGGTGGTAAGTGCGAGGGAAGAAGTTGCAGGAGTAGAATTGTCGTCTGCATTTGGCTAACCTGACTGTGAATGGGTGGGACCTAGTTGCCAGTCTGATTGCACGAGTAAACACCTGTTGAGGAGGCACCAGTGACTTAAGTTCGTCCGAGCAGAAGCCATAGAAGTATTTATAGAACAGACAAAGGGAGGCCACATTTCGACGATGGGGAAGTGGCTGCAGTCGAGCCGCCAGATCAGTACCTATCACATTAAAGACTCTCCTTTAGAGCCTGTCAAGAACACTGAGGATATGATTTCCCGCGTTCCTAGTTGAGTTTATCTCCAGATTTATCGTTATTTATGGCAAATAAACATTTGCTGACATCTCTTACAACCAACAACACGTGACTACAATACTGAATTTCAGAAAACGAGTTTCATGCACATTTCCAGCAATAACACCATCGTCTCAGGAAATACATAGCTTCATAAGAAAAGTACTGTGAAGGTGACAACAACCAAAAGGCACTAGGTAAGTAAATATTGCTTTCGCAGGGCCACTCTGGAAATTGATACGCTTAGTATTTTTCTTTTTAATCATTTAACCCCAAGCAAAGCATTCCACTGCCACTATTGCGCATGGGGTTATATAGGGGAAGGTAAAGAGAAAGAGTGGTTAGATATAGGAAATGTCAGAAGGAGGGTGATAGATGGGTAAGGATACACAGGCTGAGGGTTGGGTAGATGGGAAGAGTGTTTGAAAGAATGTATGCGAGTTAGTGTGTTAGGAGGTCTCTATTGATCTTACATTTAAACTCCTAGAGATTGTAGCCGTCGGGGAAGCAATCATGTGAAAGGGAATTCCACAGTTGGGAAGTGCGAGAAAAGAAACTGTTGGAGTAGAAATTGCGGTTACATTTTATCGGTTTCACTGTAAAAGGGTGCGATCTAGTTGCTAATCTAGTATCTCGTTCAAATTCGTACCTAGGGGACACCAGTGAACTGTTCATCGGAGCAGAAACCGTGAAAGTATTTATAGAAGAGACACAGGGAAGCCACGTCGTGCCGGTGAGAGAGTAACTGCAGCCGGTCTGCCAAGTCGGTGTCGATCACATTACAGACTCTCCGTTGTACTTTGTTGAGAAACCCAAGGAAAATAGCAGGGGCACCCGACCAGATGTGGCAGCAGTATTCAATGCACAGGCGGATGGTAGATTTATATATGTGCAGGATAGATTCAGACGGAAAAATACTTCCGGGTTCTGCACAGAGAACCGACTTTCATAGCAGCGGATTTAACAATGGATTCGATATCGTCATTCCACTTGAGATCCGCTGAAAGTGTGAGACCAAGGAGGCGTAGTGTTTTACTCTCTGGGAGGCAAGCCTAGTCTATGCTAATGGGAGGTAGGTTTCTTTATTTTGCATTTTTGTCTTTGAATGACCGAAACGTATATTTATTTCAATGTTAAACGGTATTTTTATTATTCTAAGTAAAAATAATGCGCCAAATATAAATTTAATAAAAGTCGTCGAATGACAAATCAGGTGGATTCGAATTGCGTTTCAGCTTTAATGTTTTGATCTATAAAATTATTTCAAATGAAAAATGTTTGGCTTTCTTTTTGTATATTATGCACACCAATCATAAAAATAGTTTTGAAGCTATAATTCTTTAAAAACTCTAAATGATTAAGTCTTGTCGGCAACTCTCTGTTCAAAATCAGTTGACGTTGATTTAACAGCAATAAGTCAGTAGCAAATGGTAATAGTAATATTAGCTATTTTCCTACAAGCAAACATTTTGGAAACCATTGAACGAGCAATATTGTTGCCTGTTGAAATTTATAAAATCTTTCATTTAAAATAATATTTCAGAAAATATGTTTATCAAGTCCAACAGCTGTTATTGCTATTTCCAGTACTGGCAGGAATTTACTTAATAATTTTCTTTTTGAAGTGGTGTGAAATGTCAACATGTTCATTATGTCATTACTTTCTCTTTGAGTTACACGTGCTCTCTATTTTCGTTGTTGTTGCTGTTGGTAGTCCTCAAGTGATCTGGTTTCTGTTATTTAATACAGTTCTTTGTGGTTCTGTAACGCGAATTCACAATGTTCAAAGAAGGATATCCTTTGCTAAGACCCCCAGGCTTTACGTCGTGGCCTGTTAGGGCCAGGAAGACAGACACGAAAAAAAGAAGGTAGGTTGAACTAGAATATTGAATAACAGAATATATATACAAAATAAGAGTGTTATTGGTCAGCAGATAGAAATGCCCGTTCGAATGTCAAGTTACACTGCCTCTCAGGAATTCTCGAAGGTTAGTATTTGTGAAGGAGGAAGAGTTCATTCCAATGTTCTTTGTTTGTTTGTTTGTTTGTTTGTTTGTTTGTTTGTTTTTTAATCATTTCACCCTAAGCAAGGCGGTACCGCCACTGACATGCAGGGGGGCTACATAAGAGAGTTAAAGTTTTAGGAAGGATGAGAGTGAAGACAAAGATGAACCAGCTACAGGGAGTGAAAGAGAATGAACCAGAGAAAAATGTGAACACAGGAGTGAAGACAGTTGCAAAGGTAGAAAGAAAGGAAAAGAACAAGATACACGGGGTGATGTAGAAAGGGTTGGAGTTAAGTGGATAGATAGAAATGGACTTTTCATTTAAATTCCTGGAGATTGTAACCGTCAGGAAAGCAAGTATATAGAAGGGAGTTCAGCAGGCAGGAAGCGCGAGGAGAAAGAAAGCCGATGGAGTAGAATTGTCATCTGCATTTGGTTGATCTAACTGTAAAATAGTGAGACCTTGTTGCCGGTCTGATTGCCTGAGTAAATTCTTGTAGAGTTCGTCAGAGCAGAAGCCATGAAAATATTTATAGAAGAGACAGAGGGAAGCCACGTCCTATATATATATATATATATATATATTTCTCTCCTACCACGCTCAAGTGCTTTGATTTTTTTTTTCTCATGTCTTAATGTAAGATAGTGAATACTAGGTCATCACTATATATGTTGCCGTTATCTTGAACAACAAATTGATATAAATAATTTGCCGTCATTTTTTATTGCACGGGCCCACTCGTATAAGTATATTTCATTCGTTTATATGAACACCGGCTGATGAGCAGATCTTAACATGTTTAGTGACTTCACTTCTTTCTAAGTACCCTACTATTGCGACGCTTTGCTAAACCTGACTAAACAAAAAGTATAACATGTTTGTTTGATAAGTTATAAAATCAGAACCTTTGCCTAAAATCTTTACAATGCCTCTTTTCTAGCCACTAGACTCGCTTATACTCATATTAAAATCTATCAAAAGGAATTGGCAACTTCTGTGATGTCGGTCCGCAGTAAACTCTCTTCCAGATTTTATTTCCTAAAGTGCGACTCTTTTGGTAAATAATGAATAATTGAAAACTGTAAGTGTTTCTATCTACTTAATTTGATTATCTACCAAACTCGGAGATGAATTTATTGAACCAGTTATTCTATGGTAGAAGCCGAAACTTTTTGATGCCATCAAAACAAGCAAGTGACCACTGTTCAACTAGAGTTACTTGAAAGAAAAGAGGAACTTTATTCCGGTTATTATAAAGCGTTTGTAATGAGAAACATGATGGAAGAAATAAGAATGGGTGGCAATAATAATACTAATAATAATAATAATACGATGTTGATCATGATGATTATATTTGACATATACTAGAGGCTAACATGATAAAAAGGCAAATGATGGAGAGTAAAGAAAATATAATGTAAAAAAAAGATCACAACTAAAGAAGACGTAGGAAGAAAACTAAACCGAATTATAGAAAATAACGATACGAAGAAAAGTAAGCAAAAACAATAAAAAATTAAAATACATACAAAATCTTGTTATTATTTCAAACTATTGTTCTTATCTTGATTGATATAGATGTTTTTATAGAGACAATGATTCGACCAAGTACCCTCAGATCATCATCAGGTGTCCATTGGTTGGCTGATATGGATTATCTTGTTGATTATTGTGATAAACCCTGTGAAATCAATTATTGCTCTTTCTTGCGGAATTTTGAGCTTCACTACCAGATCCAAGGATTGAACTCATAACAACTAGATGATACTAACACATGTATAACCAATTACTACATTCACTACGCCACCATAGGACATTAGTTCATGAGTTCAATCTCTAAAAGTTTAAATACAGCATCAACTGCTATCTCTTTATCTCCTTGATTCCCATCCTTTTCCGACGCCCCTGTATCTTGTTCTTCTCCATTTCTGCTCTACTCTCACGTAGCTCTCTTCACATCAATGTTTCCATCCTTCTCTTACTCATTCTACGACACCCACTGATATCTTTTCCTTTTTCTCTACCTTTGCAACTGTCATCACACCTGTCTTCCCAACCTTCTCTTGCTCCCTTCTCTGACACCCCCTGTAACTGGTTCGTCTTTCTCTTTACTCTCCTTCTATCTAATCTTTTTCTCTTATGTAGCTCCCCGCGCATCAGTGAAACGATTAAAAAAAAACTGTTCCTCTTTCTAACACTCCTCTTATGTAACCCCTGCGCACAACTGGCAGTAGTGCCTTGCTTGGAGTGAAAATTTTAAAAAATGAATAGATAAAAAAAAAAACAAAGGAATCTAGAACGTCAGATAAAAAAAAAGCCACGAAATGAGCAGAATGAATGAGAATTTTATCTGACAATTTGAAAATCGAATTTCGCTCGACTCAATACTCGTTTTTTATTCAGAGCCATTTATTTCTTCTTTGTTGTGCTCTCCAGCTTACTATATTAACTTTTCAGAGATTGCATATAATAATGATAACAAGGCTGTCTCTTAATCTCATTTTGTCATCACTTTATCGTCTGCTTTGTTGCATTATCAGTAAATATCGGATTGCTTTGAATCTACCTTTCATTATCTTGGTGTATTATTTCTTTATTCTACGAAGTACATTTTTAATAGTATTGTTATATGTCAAAATTCAGTTTGCTTTAAAACTCCAATTTTCATTGTTATTATTTCTTTATTTCACGATATAAAAATAAATTTTAATAGTATTTTATATGCCAAATACAGTTGTTTACTTTAAACGTCGACTTTTTTATCTGATTTTACTTTTTCAAAGTTCCTAACTACGTTTACTTCTAATAATCCAATAACAACATGGATTTTGCCATTTTTGAGAAATCTTTGCTTCACTTGGTCCTCCCATACTGTCTGCTATTTTTTTTTAATTTAGAATCAGCTAGGTCAGCGACTGAATAGATACACGTAAACAAAGTTTTCCACAGACTTTTCGCGTTCAATATAAACAGACTAATTTCTTATTTGCTATCTTCAGTAACAATATTGGTTATGAACTTGAACAAATATGCTACATGGTCAAAACACAAATGCATTTTTATCGCTGTATACTTTAATAGAAATACGGAAATTAATCTTTCTTACATTTTATTCATCTGCGAATTTCGTTATTTACTGTCAACTTACGACGATAAACATTCACACTTACCAGAGCCAAAGTGTCCAAGGTGTTTTGCTTGTCGGACTGCTCTGTTGTGATGAATGCGTACGTAAACCCACGCCAGACAGTTCGTCGTTTCGTCAGCTGCGTCCTCTCCCCTCGCAAGTTTGGTTAAAGAAAGGAATATTCTTCGACCTGTCATTTTACGCTGAGTGAGAACGAGGCCGACGGTGATGATTGGTGCGTTGGCGATGGTTTTTGTCCATAAAAATGGTCTGAGACAATCGCAGCCGGCATTTGCCGCTGTTACTATGACACTGTCAGCTCTCTGCCTTCGGATAGAGAGCGCTCTCTGCTTCCGAGCAGAGAGCACTAACCCAGTCGTGGTTCCGGCGAAGGGTGGAATCACAGCTCGGTAATAAGAGACAGGCATTTTTTGGCCCGGCTATATGGCCGGGAAGACCCACTATAAAATGACCTTGTGTCACATCTAACCTTGCGTGGGAAGGTTGGTAAATACCGTCGTTGGGAAAGTGGTGACGTGCGCTTATTGAGAGATTTATATTGAGTTAAGACTCTGTTAATTTTCGTCTGGAAGCTTCAAACCCATGTGTGGAGCGAGCGGTGTAACCGAAACCAAACAGAAATCTACTGTTTAACAACATGTGTGGCTTTAGGTTTTCTCGGAAAGTGGATTCCATATTATCACCAGAATGTAAAAGATAAAAGATACATTCATTTTCCCTTCGGGGGATACTTATGTGTCAACCTATCATACGGTTTTTTTCGTGTGTGTGTGTGTGTGTGTGTGTATCTTAATACTTGTGATTACATATCGAGAGCAACAACTGACATCCCTCAGGTCAACATACCGATGCAGCTGGCTTCTTTGAAGTACGCTAAGTGCAATATGTAACTTAGCATAATATGAAATGAGTCGCATACAACGTTAATGTTTTCCTCATATTTTTTACAGAGTCACGCAGGGGAAGATACATTTAACTGCGTACTACAAATAATGATGTGCTTTAAAGGATTCTGTAATAAACAGAATTCAACTCACTTTTTATAAACAAATAGCGTGATCATAAAATTCCAGAAACTAAGAAAAAGATTGGCGCTAAAGGCATTAAATATTCCCTGTTTAATCAGAAACGTTGGTGAAGAGGACACATTTGAATTTTCTTTCCTCGATCTTCTTGTCGCCAAAAGTGAGCCATGAAATGGAAATGTTTAGTGAAGTCAGTAGAATGCTTTTCATATTATTCACGCTATGCACTTCATCCTCAGCATTGAGACAAGAAGTTGATTGATTTTCAAAGTTAACTTTCGAGAGAATTTATCCAGATATTATAAATTTCTTCGCCATCTTTCTCGTTTTCATTCATCACCTGTACAAATAATAATCTTCCTTTTCCTATCGCGACAATCTCGTATTTCTATTTCTATGCATATTCAGTTAAGTACATTCAACTTCATTTTCTCTTGTCCAGTAACCAACTCTCAATTTAACTGTCTGCTGCATTCACAAGCTGTTAGATAGAATACCAAGCAACAAGCCACAAAATTACTGTCCCGCCGTCTACAACTTCTTGGCCATATTGAAGTCTACCCACAGGTATCCTTAATTCAGCGTCAATAATCTCTTTTGAATATATTTGAAATGGTTCCGTCTCATGCAATTGTTTAGTTATTTTTTATATTAGATAGTTTTGTACTTTATGGATCAGTTGACTCTCACTCTTTCTTTATTAGTGTTTTTTTTTAATCATTTCACCCCAAGCAAGGCGGAAATGCCACTGATGTGCAGGGGGCTACATAAATGTAAAAAGATTAATTAGAAAAGAGTGAGGAGTACAAACTAGTTAGAAAGGAACAATAGAAAGCTGAGAAAGCAGGTGCGATGACAGATACATAGGTGGAGAGAAAGGGAAGGTTATACGGGGGAGGGGAGAGAGCTAGAGTCCAGTGGTTAGTAGATGAGTATTAACTTTGCATTTAAATTTCTGGAGGTTGTAGCCGCCAGGAAAGCAAGAATACGGGATCGAGTTCCACAGGCGGGAAGTGTGAGAGAAGAAGCTGCAGGAGTAGAATTGTCGTCTGCATTTGGCTAACCTGACTGTGAATGGGTGGGACCTAGTTGCCAGTCTGGTTGCACGAGTAAACACCTGTTGAGGAGGCACCAGTGTTCGTCCGAGCAGAAGCCATGAAAGTATTTATAGAACAGACAAAGGGAGGCCACATTTCGACGATGGATCCTGGATCGTCATAGTGACCCAACCTTTTTAGCAGTAGATTTTGCTATGGATTCAATATAGTGGTTCCATTTGAGGTCTGAGGACAGGGTAAGTCCGAGGAGGCGTAGTGTATTACTCTCCGGGAGAATCGCTTGGTCCATCCTTATGGGAGGCAGGAGAGGTTGCCTGTAATGGTTGACAGACAACAGCTTGGTCTTAGATGAATTGAAGTTGACAAGCCACTTCTTGCCCCAGTTCACCACAGAGTGTAGATCCCGTTCAAGGTCAGCAGCGAAATTATGTCTATCCGCCACGACAGGTTTCTTACTGGTGCGGGAGTATATTGTAGTGTCATCTGCGTAGATGCCTACTTGATCTCATCTGGGAGGTCGTTGATGAAAATAAAGAAGAGCGTGTGGGACACCAGCATTCGTGCTGTAGGACGAAGAGGCACGCCCATTTAGAACGACCTTCATTTTGCGGTTATTTTAGAAAGATTGGATTAGGTCAAGCAGGCGACCGGTAATACCATAACCGCGTAGTTTGCATAGGAGGCCAGGGTGCCAAACCCTGTCGAAAGCCTTGGAGATGTCCAGAGCAACCGCGCGAGCCTCGTCAGACTCATCAAGGGCCTGTAGCATGTACTCCGTTACGGTTGTTAGCAGGTCGGCCGTGGACCTGGCAAAGCGGAATCCATATTGCCTGTCGGAGAACAGTTTGTGGGCGGTGAGATGATAAACTATTTCAGCATTGATTATAGCCTCGAATACTTTCCCGAATATCGGTAGAAGACTGATAGGGCGATAGTTGGATGGGTCCGAGGGTTCACCACAATTCTTAAATACAGGAACGACTGAAGAGAACTTCCAGTATGCAGTAAAGCAGGAAGCAGAAAGGCAGTAGCTAAATAGTTTAGAGAGGACAGGGGAAAGCTCAAGAGCACACCTCTTAATGACTATCACCGGGATTCCATCGTTCCACACGCCTTATGGGGGTCGAGTTTTGAAACTACTCTGGATACTACTGTCGGGTTAATATATACGTCGTGCAGTTTGGCCTCAGTTCTAATAGGTAAGTCGGGTGGGTGTACTCCGGACGAGTCGAATGTGGAGTTGGATGAGAATCTGTAGACAAAGCACTCAAATTTGACCTCAAATCCATGGTTTAAAGGAGGTATTGAGGATTTCCTATTGTTGAGCAATCGTTTATAATTAGTATTAATAGAAATACTACTTCATGTGTAATACAAAATATTAGTTTGGTTAAAGAGAGTGTTAGAAGCTGGTGTAAGGGGATTTTAAACTTTCATAAAGACAATAATATTTATTGTAATGTAAAAGCTGTAAGAACAGAAATGTGTTTTCAAATTTCTCAAAACTTGTAAATATTTCATTTGTTTTATATATTTAAAGATTAGCAGTATAGCCCGGCGTTGCTCGGGTGTAATGAAAGCTTTAAAACTAATCCATCGTCCTGGAGCTCAGACTCTTTGGACGTTGGCACGAAAGACTAAAAAGCAATAGTTGTTTCCAGTTAAAGCGAAACCGTAGACTGAAAGAAAAATGAATGGATGTAAGTATCGATATCAAATACGTTTTTTCGGCGTAAACTGAATTTTGAAGGCTAAATAAGTTCTCTGAGTAAATGGGATCATAGATGAGACTAAGAACTACAATTATACCTACGTACAGCCAAACACGAAGCAAAAACTACAATAAAAGGGCTGAAATAAGTACATACATACAGGCAGATAAACAGACACACACACAAACATCTTACCTTTATATATATATATATATATATATATATATATATATATATATATTATCGATTTTCTGCACTATTGTAAGAACTGCAACTTTGAAACTTCTGAATATCCTTTCTTATGTCTTTGTCTATGAGTGTAACAAATTTGATTAAAATCGGACCACTGCTTCTATAACCCGATTTTTTCGATTATCGATTTTCGATATTTATCGGGTTTACCTTGACACAAAACCTAGCTAAGTACAACTGTGTAAATTTTTAAGAAAAATCGGTTCAGCCGTTTCGGAGTCTATAGGTAACGAACCCACACACGCATACAGACACACGCACACACGCACACACACACACACAGAGACAAAGTTCCATTTATAAGTAAGTTTAGATTGTAGACAATTCCAGTAGACATAATGAAGAAACTGAGCGTGGAGAATGTAGAACCCACGGCGCATCTTAAAGGCAAAAAGAGCAAAGGGAAATAGTATGTAATCTTCATAGAAAGCTTGTGCCAAGGAACTGAAGAACAGGGGACAGGAAGGTTAGTAAAAAAATAGAAACTAAGAGCTACCAATGATAGGAAGTTGCAGGGGACCATCGTCACCTTCGTTCTGAAAGGAAATACCACATGAGGTTCTTTGATTTGAGGATCATTATTTGCTGTGAATTTTTATTTTGTTGTTTATTGTAGTTGTTTTTTTTTTTTTTGTTTTTTTTTTGCAATTTCTTCTTCTTCTATGTGCCTTGTCATTTCAGGACGTAGACGATCATAACTTCCACGTCTCCCTATCCCTGGTGGCTCTTAGCACGCTTTTTCCTGTTACACCACGCAAACCCCGTTCTGTCATCCACCTGCTCAGGACCTTCAAATATGTTATCTGTTGCTTTCCTCTGTCTCTTTTTCTTCTATCTGGTCTGTCAATATCAGGTTCTCCAAGCCCCCCTTCCTCATTGCATGTACCAAGCTGTCTCTTTCTAATGCTCAGTATTAATTTCCTTTTCGTTTGCATTCTATCCAAAACCTCATCATTGCTCACATGCTCGATCCATGACATCCACAGCATCCTTTTGTAAAACCATATTTTAGTTGCTGCAAGTTTTTCCTTCATATTTGATGATATTGTCCAGCATCCACTGCCATATTGAAGAACTCACATCACATAGCAATCCAGTAAAACTTAAAAACGTGCAGAAAAATTTAATTATATTAGAATAATGAGTCACCCTTGCCTATTTCAATTTTATTTCCACGTGATTGCAGAACATCCATAGCGACTCCCTTCCTTTATATGATAAGGGAGACAGTCAAGGAGGCTTCTTCCCTAAGATTTATTACACATAACTGAACAGCCAAAATGCCAACTATAAGTGGGGAAAATTGGGACGTATTCGAACAGAAGACGGAAAGTGCGACACAGATCAGAAGGCGAATTGGCATTGCAAAGGACGCCTTCTAGAAGCTAAGTAAAGTATTAAAAGACAGAAAAATCTCGCTAGAAACAAAGAAGACAGTCCTGGATTGCTATGTGATGTCTATGCAAGAAGCCGTGAACGTTTTGTTCAAAGGGTATATTTATTTCTGTTATTAATATTAATTGCTTTTTGTATTATATATTCAGTCAGTCGGTTAAGTGCCATACGTGATACACGCTTTGGGCGTTCATGTCTCTTTCAAGACATGACTGACTGGGTAGAAAATTATCCCGCAGTAGGTTGCCATTGCTTTCTACGGTAGACTAGTTGCCAGCCAAGGCTATAGAACCGAATCGCTCCTATTATTTAACCCATAACTGGAGGGAAGAGACGGATTAATACCTTTCCCAAACTCCTTAGTCTTGGGCATGACGATAAACTACATCCGGCAGCAAGACCTCTGCTCGGGAGGTTCTTGGGAGTGTGAAACCATGTCTTAATTACTATTGTTCCCTGGTTCACCTTGACCCGGGGTGGTAACACCTGTTAGAATTCCAGCTTTAGGAAAACCTCAACCAGTTTTAAAAATTTCTAAGCGATATTTTGATTCACTCTATTAGTGAAATAATGGTGTCCATCATGGCAGTTATCGTATTTATTTACGAAGTCTTGCTTATTCTGACAGAGACAGACAGGCCTCCGCTTGATTACTGTCTCATTTAACACGTTGCAGATACGTTATATTTTGGTTGAGAGATATTTGGCAATGTGATTGCAATGTAGTGACATCGCTGATCAATGGAACCAACAATAAACAATACCAGAAAACATTTTTGCAAACCTTATTTAATATTGCAGGAATATCATTTTGTTATCTGGTGTGTGTGTGTGTGTGGATGGAAGGTAATCTGTTTTCTCTAAGTGGTCAAGCATCTAAATACAAAGTAGATGGTCCTGGGTATGACCGTAAACTGCATCTGGCAGCAAGGCCTCTAATTGGGAGGTTTTGAGGAGCGTGGACCCACCTCTTAATTACTGTTGTTCCCAGGCCCGCCCTAACCCAGGGTAGTAACACCTGTTAGGGTCCCAGCTATGGGTGAATAGTTAACCCCCAAACCGGGGTCAAAATGCTATGAAAGTATTTAGCAACAAACCGTTTTTGAATGAAAAATATTACCAACAAAAAATTTTTGAATGAAAAATGTTACCAACAAAATCTTTTTGAATGAAAAATGTTACCAACAACTGTGATTTAAAATAAAAATACGTTTCTGCCTTAAATGACCCTTTAGATGTTGATAGGCCGTTAAAAAGGAACAAACAAACAAACAAAGTAGAGTTATTCATGCTTAACGTTGATAATCCAACCATTGTGATAGTAGTTTCATTTGGAAAAATATTTAAAAAAGATACATGAATGAGTCAAAATAAACAGGCCAGGATTTGAAAAATGAAAAACCGGTAATGGAACCTGGGGACGAAACAGCAGACTAAAAAATGACAAACAAAATGACTACGACTGAAAGGAAAAGCTCAGTAACTTAAAGAGGAAAAGAAACCCGTTCTATTGTCCCACAAACAGGTGATAACTTCCCTATTGAATATCTTTTACGGGTAGCTTATATGAAAATGCGTTTTTACTACTGAAAATCTTATATGGCCAACAAAGATTTCCAACACTACTTTATGCTTAGTTGCTCATCGCCCACCCAACAGTTGAAAATGCCCAAAGGTGGGTGATATCACGCAGGTTGAAAAACCTTGTTTCGTACAAAGCAATCTATTCAAAGAAATGCTAAATAAATTAAATAAAAATATTTACGTGAATTTAAAATTCCAATACCATGAAATAAGAAAGTTCAATAGTATTAGCTACGCAGACGACAATGTGTTGATAGCAGACGGATAAATAAGACTAACTTTTTATAAGTTAGTAAAGTAAAGCGTGAGAAAAAGAACTAACGATAAAACATATGTGGCTGTCAGAAAAAAAAACAACTAAAGGTGCAAGGTACAAGATATTAATTGCAGATATCAAATCAAGCAATTGCAAAAATTTAAATATTTATGGAGTATTATAAAACGAAAACAGAAAGTGTGGCACCGAAATTCAAAGGTAATTTGGAACAGCCAAATATGCAACACAAAAGCTAACCAAATCATTACGGAATGAGAAGATTCGCAATTTCCAGAAATTGTTTAATAAGAAATGTTCCAGCATCTTCCCAGTATGTGTTTGTATAAGACATATTTCATCATCATCATCATCATCATCATCATCATCAATTTAATAACCGAGTATTGTTATAGGGGACGTTTCACAGATGAGTATGTAACCACCTCTCACCATATGCCATAGTTACTTACTAATGTCTGAGACTATGGATCAACTTCCAGTGCACTCAAAGATGTTGTTAGCCCATTCCTCAACTTGCCTCTTCTTTTGCCTATGGTGGTAACATTTAGAATGGCAATGAAGAGATTTTTGTTTTTTACGACCATACATTTGTGGCTATCAGTGGCTACATCATTTTTTCTCTTCATGAAGTTATATATGGAGTTTTACAATTGGTTTGTTTCTTGACTGATAGTGTATTACACAGAGTCATTTGTGATACGGTCTACATAGGAGATGTCTCGGGTGTGTTTTTTACATCTTATTTTCTAAGCTTGGTTTCTTTGCTGTAATCCTGATAATAATATCCAAGATTAGCAAGTGTACAGAAAGACTGTGAAGGTCAAAGCGAGCAAGAACCCAATATTTTATTTCAAGATCTTCTAAAGATTCTAGATAATTCTTTGTTTTGCAACATCTACAAGTTGAGCTGTTGTATAAATCCTTTTTATTCTACTTGATTGCGTATTGAGCGAACGTTTTGAATTGGCTCGCGACTTTAAATTCTTGACCACCGACATTTATGCTGGGTTGATGCCCTTTTTCCACATTTCGTCATTTGTTTTTCTTAATCTCATAGTCGTGAATCATTTTCGTGCGTGAATATTAAACTTCGTTTAAATTTACGCAGGAAAACGAGTCTGAAGATTAAACTTCTACTTTAGGTATGGACACTAATCATCGTGCTCAAGTTACAGAACTAAGCTTTGAGATTATGTGTCAAAAGTAAACGGTGTTTCAATTTAATTGGAAACATTTTAAATTTTCATTTGTAAGACAGTAAGCCAACTTTTGGAAAATCAACTGATAAACTACTTTATTTATGGAAAAATGAATTGGTATACTATTTTTAAATATATATATAAAAAGAGCATAACACGTCAGAACTTCTACGGTTTCTTTTTTATTTTCTGTAAATAACCATGCTTTTATGGGAATTATCGTAAAATTGTTTCCCTTTGTCTTTTCGGCACTTTAGATTGTTGCTTTGTCTGACTGGCACACATGGCTAGAGAGTTAAATCTACCCTGTTATTTGACATACCCCTCTAAAAGAATTGACAGATTCAAGGCCTTCTGATGGGAATTTGTGTGAAAGCAAACGCAACAGACTCAGTCGGAATTTATATATATATATATATATATATATATATATATATATATATATATATTACAAAAAAGTGAAGAAACACGTAGATTAAAACCCACTGTTCAAGCATTTATTTTATAAAGAGTGCTAGATACAGAGTAGAGCATAATATTGTAATTTTGTCATTACAATGGTTCATAAAAGCATAATATCACTACACAAAAATTTTCATGTTTCAGAACAAAACTGTTCCTCTTCAGATGATATATTAAAATAAATGGTGAAAATGATTTATTTTGAAAATATATTTTTAAAATATCACCTGACGAAGAATAGTTTTGTTATGAAACATGAAAATTTTTGTGTAGAGTTATTATGCTTTTATAGACCATTGTAATAACAAAATTACAATATAAATATATATATATATATATATATATATATATATATATATATATATATATGGTTTTACTACAACCACACTCTCCCGTAGACTTTCCTGTCACCTTTCTGATCAGAGTACAATTAAACAACATTTCTTAGAAAAACATAGTCATGTAGGTATATATCAGACAGATTTTAGTCAATAATCCAATAATCGTCACTCATACACACAGTAAAAAGAACCTTCAGATATTGGAGGCCATCTACATTAAATCCAATCAACCGACACTTAATAAAATCACGTTTAAATCTGATTATAGCACATTACATTGCATTTAAATATATGGTTTTGTTATCATTTCAAGCTCTCACGCGGTGTGACGTCATAGAACCGCATTACAAATTTACGAACTGCGTTTGCTATTTTTGGTAACTGTTACCTTTGCCTAGCAAAGTTTTATGTCAACACAAGATAAAATCGTCGCTGATGGTGGATGTTTTATGTTAACGTCCTTGTAACCTCTCTGAAGATGGCTCATGTGAGCTGAAAGCTTAGAACCAACTTAATAAAATATTATCCAAATGTTGGAGAATTTTTGTCTTTATTTTCACCTGAGATTAAAGCCAAAATACGATGTTTAGAACAGCTCATAATTAAACATAATAGACATTCATTGTCTCTTATATTTAACAGTATATGTTTAGAATATACACACACACACATATATTTATATATATATATATATATATATATATATATATATATATATATTAGAGAGAGCTGAATAATATTCATCAATTTACCGTTGGATCTGTACGTTCTATGTTGAAGTTTGGATTTTCCTTTCCGATACAATTAGAAGACATGACACATTTATGGCTTTATACCAGTCAAAGCTTTGTAAATGCTTCATTTGTAGTATCTTTAACGGAACAGCATTGAATAAAGAACTTTCTGACTGAAAGATAATGTTAAATACATCAAAGTCGAATTATCTATAAGTCTCTGAATAATAGATTTTCATCTGCTTTATGTTGCTTTCTCACATTCTAACTATCCAACCATGATATCAGTAGCATTTCCCCAATGAATATAAAATTCTTCCATTCTTGTGAACTGGACTTACAGAATCCTAAACAAAAATTGTATCAACTAATATAAGCCATTAATTGAGGACTTTCAACAGCAGCAATAGCTAACGGTACAATTAAGAATGTTGATTTTCCACACAACTTTAAACAAAATGTCTAAAATAAAATACCTATCAAGACAACAAATTGTGATATCCTATTTTCCTAAAAATATTTATATTTTATAAATTTATAAATTTTATATTTTATAAATATTTATCTTTGTCTGTTCTATAAATACTTTCATGGCTTCTGCTCAGACGAGCTTAAGTCACTGATGCCTCCTCAACAGGTGTTTACTCGTGCAACCAGACTGGCAACTGGGTCCCACCCATTCACAGTCAGGTTAGCCAAATGCAGACGACAATTCTACTTCTGCAGCTTCTTCTCTCGCACTTCCCGCCTGTGGAACTCGCTCCCGTATTCTTGCTTTCCTGACGGCTACAACCTCCAGAAATTTAAATGCAAAGTCAATACTCATCTACTAACCACTGGACTCTAGCTCTCTCCCCACACCTGTATAACCTTCCCTTTCTCTACACCTATGTATCTGTCATCGTACCTGCTTTCTATTGTTCCTTTCTAACTAGTTTGTACTCCTCACTCTTTTCTAATTAATCTTTTTACATTTATGTAGCCCCCTGCACATCAATGGCATTTCCGCCTTGCTCGGGGTGAAATGATTAAAAAAAAAAAAATCTTATAAATTTTAACCAACAGTAGCACCTACCATCATTATTAAATGACCGATCTGTTTTCTCACAAGGAAAAATGTACTTTCTATCGTGGAATTTTTTAATAGCTCTCTATATATCACTTATAATTTAGTCTCATTATATAAGCTATAAGCACACATTAAATGATTTTCAAATATCTCCTGTGCTATCAATAATAAAAACTAAATGATTGAGAGAGTGAAAATTTTCAGGTAGGAAGTTAAATACACTCAATGACTAAAAATTGTCCCAAATATCTTAGCAGTAGTTTTTCACTACGCTCCCAAATATCTTTTTTACTACGCAGCAAAAAAAATAATCAATTAAAACTTCACTTATGATTTTGTGGATTTACCAATAAATTAAATTAACTTTAATAAGCCGCATTGTTAAAGATTAAAGAATCACTTGAATCTTAAAATAGAAATCAATTACTATTTTATTCGTTGCAAGAAAATGAAGCCGTAAGCATGGACCATTATTGAAATCAAGACAATAACCGCATCGACATCCAGATAGTTGGAACCATTCCAAATCAATCTTTGGCCGCCTTTCCCTTTTTATCCGCCAAATTACCAGTAATCGTATCAGTGAGGTCAAGCGTGGGCGTGTTTCCGGTGCTCTTTGTAGCTGCTTGAGATTGATGTTTGCCTTTTGTGAAGACATTCTTCTTCTATGTGCCCTGTCCTTTCAGGCGATTAGAGCTTTCCACGCCTCCTTATCCCTCGTGGCTCTTAGCACGCTTTCTCCTGTTACATCGCGCAAACCCCGTTCTGTCATCCACCTGCTCAGGACCTTCAAATATGTTATCCTCTGTTTTCCTTTATCTCTTTTTCCCTCTATCTGGCCTGTCAGTATCAGGTTCTTCAACCCCTCATTGCATGTCCCAGGAACTTCAATTGTCTCTTCCTGATGCTCACTATAAATTTCCTTTTCGTTGCTATTCTTTCCAACACCTCATCGTTGCTCACATGCTCAGTCCATGTTCTCCGCAGCGTCCTTCTGTAGAACTACATTTCAGTTGCTTCAAGTTTTTCCTTCGTTTTCGAAGATATTGTTCAACATTTACTGCAAGAACTGACATCACATAGCATTCTAGTACTCTCTTCTTTGTTTCTAGTGAAAGTTTCCTGTGTCTTATCACTTTACTCAGCTTCTGGAATGCATCATTTGCCATGCAAATTCGTCTTCGGATCTCTGTGTCACACTTTCCATCTCCTGTTAGAACACTTCCTAGTTATTTAAATTTTTGTACTTGCTTGATTTTAGTATCCCCCCACCTGTATTTTAGTATCCCCCCACCTGTATTTTAGTATCCCCCCACCTGTATTTGGCATTTAGAGCAGCTCTTTTTGTTGATGACCATGCATTCAGTTTTTTTGCAGTTTATTTGTAGCCCTTTCTTGTTATTTTCTTCAGCTACCTTCTGTAGGAGGTACCGAAGTCAAAGATGCAGGTTTGCCTTCCTAAGTATCAGACTGAATGCGTCGTTGAGAAATGTAATTAATTTGTCGATGTATTTGCAAAACGTTCGATGTTTATATAAGCCGTGATAATTAGAGGGGATAGGGAGGTTCATTTACAAAGAATATGTATTCACTCTGATCTATGAAGAAACGAAAATTATCATATTGAAGTAGAAACATATTTAAAAAATAATCAGTTTTGCAAGAAAACAAAGGACAAAGAAAGAGAAAAAAAATCAGCGTAACAATGAAGCGGCAAATCTAAGAGAAAAAAATCGAAATATAAATACTTTTAACTAAAGTTGCAGAAAACTAACGTTTAATTTGAAGCCTAAAGTCATATAACCTATCAAAATCGAATTGACTATATTGACATCGTTTGTGGTGCAGTAGATATCGGCTTGGGACGAGAAATCGGGGAGTCGAGTTCGAATTTCAGTTGAATTCCTTGCATTCACTTACGCGCAAATACCCTTGGGAAAGGTATTAATCCGCCTCTTTCCTCCAGTTATGGGATAATCTTCTTTCCTCCTGCTGCGGGATAATCTTCTGCCCAGTCAGTCATATCTATTTCGAGACATGATCGCCCAAACACTTAACTGACTGAAACAGGTAGATTTAAAAGTATATGACATACTTAATTCTTATTTACAAGATTAAATTATCATATTAAACATGAAGATAAAATTTGTACGACGCTTCGGCCGTTGCACGCTCCGGCGTTCTTCAGATGCTAGGAATTTCAAATCGAACCCTTTATTATAATCACTGGGGTATATCCTTCTTATTCCTTGCGTAGTAATGCCTCGATTGGAAATGGCAACAAACATGAGGACAATAGTCCAAATACTGTAAATACTACCTCATCTCAGAAATATAGACAAATGCGAAATCTTTGTCATTTGATATTTTGAACTGGATGTTAAATTACTTAAACTTATATAAGGATTTCACTTTGCTTTCCCCAAGGCATAACATATTATGTGTATCATCCAAAACGTTATCTAGATACATTAACCACAGTTTTTACATGATCATACTTAAATATACAATGTAATGCCATAAAAATAAATTATTATTTCAGGAGACTTCTTTATTATTTTCCTGTTTTTTTAATTTTATGAATAAGTATCCTTATTAAAATTGAAAGTGCTTTTCAGAGTCTTAGTCAGTGCACCGTGTAGAATAAAAAAGGTTGAGAAATACTGGTATACATACTCAAGCTAAACAAGTTTTTTTAATAATCGTATCCTCCCAAGCAAGGATTATACTGCCACTGTTGTGCAGGGGTTACATAGGAGGAACGTTATGAAAAGGAGTGGTAGAATACAGGGAGTATCAGTAGGCTGATAAAAGAAGGATGAGAATAGTGAAGAAATGAGATGAGAACATGAGAAAGAGTATGCAAATGAGTGAGATAGGGGATGACTATTGATTTACATTTAAATTCTTGAAGATTGTAGCTGTCGGGGAAGCAAGTAAATGGAAGGGAATTCTACAGGCGGGAAGTGCGAGAAAAGAAGCTGATGGAGTAGAATTTACGTTTACATCTTATTGGTTGCTAATCTTGTGGCTTGAGTAAAATCGTATATAGGGGCACTAGTGAACTCAGTTCATCAAAGCAAAATCCGTGAAAGGACTTGTAGAAAGAACACAGGAAATCCACATTGCTCAAGTGAGAAAGTGACTGTATCTGAGATGCCAAGTCGGGATCGATCATACTACAGATTATCCCTTGAATTTTGTCAAGGACCCCTAGGTAGATAGCAGGATCACCCGACCAGATATGGCAGCAGTATTCAATGCACGGGCGAATGGTAGATTTATATATGTGCAGGATTGTTTCAGACGGAAAAAAATTCCTGGCCTTGCACAGAGAACCGACCTTCTTAGCAGCGGATTTAGCTATGGATTCTATGTAGACATTCTACTTGAGGTCTGTTGTGAGAGTTAACCTGAGGAGGCGCAGTATTTTACTTTCAGGGAGACTAGCCTGATCCATGCTAATGGGGAGTAGGAATGATTGTTTGTGATGGTTAATAGAGAGCTGCTTCGTTTTAGAAGCATTAAAATTTCTGAGCCATTTCTTGCCCCAGTAGATAATAATATTATATGTACATTTAGTTTGCATGTTTTGCCTACTTAAGCATCTAAACTTATTTATAAATGGAATTTTGTCTCTGTGTGCGTGGCTGTGTGTGTGTGTCCGTTACATATAGACTCCGAAACGGCTGAACCGATTTTCTTGAAAATTTACACAGTTGTACTATAAGCGTCTGCGAGTGTTTTAGTTTGGTTTTGTGTCGAGGTACCCCGGATAAATATCGAAAATCGAGAAGCGAAAAAATCGGGTTATAGAAGGAGTGGTCCGATTTTAAACAAATTTGATACACTCATAGACGAAGACATAAGAAACGATATTCGGAAGTTTCAAGGTTGCGGTTCTTACAATAGTGCAGGAAATCGATAATATATATATATATAAAATGCAAGATATTTGTGTGTGTGTCTGTTTGTCTGCCTGTATGTCTGTATTTTTTCAGCCCTTTTATTTTAGTTTTTGTTTCAGGTTTGGCTCTAAGTAGGTATAATTGTAGTTCTTTGTCTCAGCTATAATACCATTTACTCAGAGGACTTCAAAATTCAGTTTACGACGAAAAAAAACTTATTTGATATCGATACCAGGAAATCAAAATTTGACTGACATCCATTCATTTTTCTTTCAGTCTACGGTTTCGCTTTAACTGGAAACAACTATTGCTTTTTAGTCTTTCGTGCCAACATCCAAAGAATCTGAGATCCAGGACCATGGATTAGTTTTAAAGCTTTCATCACACCCGAGCAACTCCGGGCTATACTGCTAGTATAAAATGAAGGTTTGCATGTAAAACTACTTAACGTTCTTTAACCTTGTTAAACATCAAGGTCTCTGTTCTATATGTAATTCTAGTTAATATTAATTATCTAGTAACTAGGTGTAAAATATTAATAATATCAAGTTAGTGAATCGCAGAAACTGGTGGAGTTGTCATCTAGTAATGTTCAGTTGATTCAGTGTTAATTTTGCAATAACGGCAATAAAGTATGATTTATTGTCGACAAGAGTTTTTTTTCCTTGCACTGACCTATTGAGATCGGGTCACATTTTGGAACAATTGATGTATTTTGAGAAGAGTATGTTATTGTGACTGTTTAAGCGTTAGAGATTCATAGACTCGTCGCGTAAAGTTTGGCTGCACATAAGGCATATAGGTAATTGACTGCTCTGTATAAAAGCTATAAACCCATAAGTTAGTTGGTCAACGCTGTATTGACTAAAAAACTTCGTAACTGGAGGCGTTGGGAGCATTAAAAATTCATACAACACACAGAGAAAATATTGCGGTCGACAAATAGATAATCTTTCGTTCAAGAAATCATACAGTTATTCAAAGTCTATTTACGATAATCTACAAATGTAAGAACACAGAGATTGTTGTAAAACACTGCACCTCATCGAATTAACTCTCACATCAGACCTCAAGTGGAATAACTATATAGAATCCATAGCTAAATCCGCTGCTAAGATAGTCGGTTCTCTGTGCAGGGCCAGGAAGTTTTTCCCGTCTGAAACAATCCTGAATATATACAAATCGACCATCCACCCGTGCATTGAATATTGCTGCCATATCTGGTCCTGCTTTCCATCTCGGTGTCCTTGACAAAATCCATCGTAGAATCTCTAATGTGATCGATCCCGACTTGGCAGCTAGGATACAGTCGCTTTCTCACCGAGGCAGGGTGGATTCCCTCTGTCTCTTCTACAAATACTCTCACGGATTCTGCTCCGATGAACTTAGCTCAATGGTACCCCTTATATATGGATTTTCTCAAGCCACAAGATTAGCAACTGTGAAACCGATAAATTGTAATAGCAAATTCTTTTTTTTAATCATTTCACCCTAAGCAAGGCATTCCACTGCCACTATTGCGCTTGGGGCTACATGAGGGAAGGTAAATAGAAAGAGTGGTTAGATATAGGAAATGTCAGAAGTGGGGTGATAGATAGTTGGGTGGGTGGGAAGAGTGTTTGAAAGAATGGATGTTAGTTTGCTAGGAGGTATCTATTGACCTTACATTTAAACTCCTGGAGATTGTAGTTGTCGGGGAAGCAGTCATGTGAAAGGGAATTCCACAGTCCGGAAGTGCGAGAAAAGAAAGAGTAGAAGTTACGGCTGCATTTTATCGGTTTCACTGTAAAAGGGTGGGATCTAGTTGCTAATCTAGTATCTCGTGCAAATTCGAACCTAGGGGGCACCAGTGATCTAAGTTCATCGGAGCAGAAGCCTGAAAGTATTTATAGAAGAGACACAGGGAAGTTTTATATCCCAAAAAAATATTATTTCTTCTACAAAACTATTCGAAGATTCATGACCTTCCCAAAACTATAGAAAATACCATAATATCCCATGTTTGCTGGGATATTTATATCGTAGCTAGAAGGACCGCTCAGTAATTCCCACGTGGCCGGTGTGTGAAAAGTAAGTTTATTCCCTTCACACCACTATTACTATATGTACTTCTGATTCACTGGGCAATGTTTATTTACAAGATTATGAAGATTATAAACTAGAAATATCTTAGAAAGAAATGCCAAACAAAACTATGGAAAATATCAAAATAACCCATGTTTGCGGTCACATTTATATTTTAGCTAGCAGGGCCGCCTAGTTTTTTTGTTTGTTTGTTTGTTTTCCATGGAGCCTGTGTGTCATAAAATGATGTTTATTCTCTTGACACCGTGAACTTCTGATTCATTCAACAATGTTTATTTACATGATAATAAATATTATAAACTGAAAATATCTTCGGAAGAAGCGTCAAACAAATCTATAGAAGGTACTAAATTATCCCATGTTTGCTGGGATATTTATATCTTAGCAATGCCGCAGTTTTTCCTGTGTCACCGGTGCGTCAAAAGGACGTTTATTCCCTTGACACCGCAATTACTATAAACACTTCTTATTCACTCGGCAATGTTTATTTACAAGATTATAAACTGGAAATATCCAAACAAAATGACTACGATTGAAATGAAAGGCACTGTAACAGAAAAAAAGAAAGGGAACCCGTCCTATTGTCCCAGTCCTGCAAATAACTGATCCTTCTCTCTTTCCGGTCGCTCTCTGCTTCATCACGCGTTCACTTAACTGAGGAAAATATCGTTTGGCGCCATTATAGATGTTTATTGATTTAGTCACTCGTTGGTCGCCCGCTCTTCTTAAATTGCTTCCCTTACTTGAGTTAAATGGTTTTAGGTTTATCTAATCAATAAATCGACCTGGTGCCACCCTTACAACTTGACGTTAACAATGCCGCGTTAGCCACTCATGCTGATAATTTTGCATCTTTCTACAGCATATCCGGGAGGCAAAATATGGATGAATGCAGTTTTGGTAATGTCTTTTTTGGAGAAGATTCCAGAGCTATTGCAATCTGACCAGGGTTGAACGCCTTATAACCAAAACCCAATTGCGAAAACTTTATCTAGCAGGAAAGTTTTCACTAAAATTAGTACGTTTTTTATAAAGTCTTATAAAATCGTTAAAATACTGCTTGATGATATAAAAAGACATTTCATACAACATCTTTGCATTTTTCCACAGCATATTAGGTGGGCAAAAATAAGTATTTATGCAGTTTTGATAATGTCTATGATCAAACATTAATTATTTATTATAGTCCTTATTACCAAGAATGATTTTACGTCCAGAAATCATTTGTTGAATAAATTTTATTGTTCGATACTTCAATGATATTTTTTCTAAAATTATAAATAAAAACTTACTTTCATATTTATTTATAAATAAATGAATATTGTATTCTGGTTGGTTTACATATTTGAATAATTTTATATCTTTTTTAATTTTTGAAGATTTATTTTCAAATGTATTTCTTTATACAATGATAAATAAATCTTTATAAAAGGTTAATAATAAATATCACATAGTACTTAGTCTACATGTTTTTATAATTTTGTAAATAGACATTGCTGAGGTAATCAAAAGTGTATGTTGGTTGGTTTGGTTTTATGGCATATTAACCTCGGCGGGTCTTTTATTACCAACTAAATTTTATTTATTTATTGCTGATAATACCTTTTTCTCTCGACAAATTATTGTTGTTGTTTTTTTTTTGTTTGTTTTTTTTTTTGTTATATAAGTTTTGTGTTTTAATAATACTTTTTTCTTTTCGAGTATCAAGATTCATTGGGATTTGTTTTTAAGGGCAGGGTCCCCAAGTTCTACCCTTGTTATTTTACCCATAACTGCAGGGAAGGGACGGATTAATACCTTTCCCAATGGTACCAGTGCTTAAGTGAATGAAGGTTATTTAACTGGAATTCGAACTCGGCTCACCGATTTCTCTTTCCGAGACGATATCCACTGCACCACAACGTACATCCGTCACTAAACGCTTACAGCACCTGGTATTCCCAAGCGGTCACCCATCTAGATACTGACCAGGCTCAACGAGCGAGAACTGGTGTATTCAACTTGATATGGCCGTAAGCCCAAAGGTGTATGTAGTAATAGCGTTTTATATAGTATATATTAATGAAGTTTTGGTAATGTTGGAGAAGATTCCATAGTTGTTGCAATCTGACCAGGGGTGAACCCATTATAACCAAAACCCTACTGCGATTGCTCTGTCTGGCAAGAAAGTTTTCACTAAAATTAGTCCGTTTTTTTTTTATAAGTCCTGTAAAATCATTAAGATACAACCTGATGATGTAAAAAGACATTTTATACCACATAATCTACTTCCATGTGAATGCTATTATTTAATATTGTCTGTGGAGGGATGAAGTAGAATAGTATATGTTCATTTTAATGTTTACAGAAAGAAAAGAAAAATAATCGTTAAGCTAAATGGTGGCCCTGCGTGTTGATAAAAATGGGTCGTATTTCTGAAATACGATATATAAATATCTGATACCCTTGAACTCAAAAATTTGCCAACGTATAAAAATCTTCACAGGTGTAATTTTAAACAAAACAAGAAAATTACTAAGAAAATTACTGTTTTTTCATTCAACCGTGAATTAACGAATAAGACGGTCAGGGATCATTGTGACAGTAGATTCCCCCTCCAAAATTTCTTAGTGAGTTTTTTTACATTTTAATCATCTGGTGTATCTACAACTGGTAGGAATTAAAAATCTCTCTTTCACTCACACCTCTCTCCATCACTGACTAAATCTTCCTATTTGGAGTAATAAAAGTAGTCAGTTCAGACTACGTTTTGTGCTGTTTAACATTACGAGAAGAAATCTTTCTCTTGATGAAAAGTCATATACTCTATTATTAAACAAGAGCAGAGACACAGCAGTTTTACTGTATTGGTCCTAAGACAGCCATGGAAATTGACTTAGCGACATATCAGTTCCAGTTCTAACAACGAAAGTGATAGCCAAACTCCTAGCCACAGAATATCACACAATCTGTTAACAATTATTAATGACTGAGATTGAACACGGGAGAGTTAACATCAGATAAAATCATATTAGTTGACAGATCTATTGAACAATGCTTATATATGAAACACATTCAAAATGATGGTCGAGTTAGATGTTTCTTTAAGATGAAGTGGCTAAGAACGGCAAGAGATATATACACAGCCCTATGAACTGTTGCCTAAAAATTATGGGAATTTAATACCATGAAAAAATAAATTATCTTGTATCCATAAATTTCGAAGTCTACGGCTATATCGTGTTGAATACACCGGTTCCCGCCCGATCACAGAAGTTAAGCAACATCGAGCCTGGTTAGTACTTTTACGGGTGGCCATTTGGGAATACCAGGTGCTGTAAACGTAAGGACCAAGAATGGTCCACTGGTCTCTCAGGTTTGATTGGATGCAGGGCTAACAACCCTGCCCCATAAAAAAAGTTTGTTATAGCAACAAAAAGTTGCTGCCCTATACACCATTAGGTGTGAGGGATAAATGATGATATGTTTCGAAACAATAGCTTCGTGTATGCATCTAAGAAATACCACTGATTACAAATGGCAGTGGCAAAGATTTCTGGGACATTTCGTTTGCATAGGCTGATAGAATTTTGTGTTGTTTTCATTAGCATCGTGTACAATAATGACAAATGTCTTAGAATTACATTGATAATTTTCCCTTACTCATTTAGCTGTTAAAATGCTTCTTCTATGTGCCATGTCTCTTCAGAATGTTGGTGATCATGACTCTCCATAATTTCTCGTTTTCAGTTTTTAATGAATACTGTCTTTTAATTATCAATCTTAAATCATACTCCGCCATATATTTATTCACACTCTCTAGGTAGGCTATGAGTTGTTTTCTTTTGTTCTTGTTGCCTTTAATTTGTTCTATGAGTACTCATTTTTCCAAGCCTTCTTTCCTCATTATGCGCTTTAGAAGTTTCAACAGATGTTAAGCATAAATGTTTTTTTGTTGTTTTTTTTTTGTATCAATTTTCTGTTAAACTTCCTTGCTGCTTAAGTTCAGTCCATAGTATCCTCAGCATTCTTCTGAATAATCAATCCTGAGCACGACGGTAAACTGCATCCGGCAGCAAGGCCTCTGATTGGGAGATTGTGAGGAGCATGGAACCACCTCTTAATTGCTGTTGTTCCCAGGCCCACCCTGACGCGAAGTGGTAGCACCTGTTATGGTCCCAGCTATCGGCAAATAGTTAACCCCTAAACCGGGGTCAAAACACTATGAAAGAATAAAAATACACTTTTATAGAAATATGTGCATAAAAATAGACTTTTATAGAAAAATATACATTTTTTAAGAAAAAATTATTCTCAGCAAAACAGTTTTGAATACAAAACTAGAAGATATTTGCAGTTTCCTAAAATAAAAAAGAATAAAAACTAAAAGCAATTTCATTAAAATCTAATTAAATCAACTCGCTTCCTTATTCTTGCTTTCCTGGCGGCTACAACCTCCATGAATTTAAATTCAAGGTCAATATTTATCTCTTAACCACTTGACCCTAGTTCTTTCTTCACCACTCTGTATATCCTTTCCTGTCTCTCCACCTTTGCAACTGTCATCACACCTGTATTCCCATCCTTCTCTTGCTCCTTTCTAACTGGTTTGTCCTTCACTTCACTCTCCTCTAATCTTTTTACTCTTATGTGTCCCCTTGCACATCAGTGTCGTTACTGCCTTGCTCGGGGTGATGTGATTAAAAAAATCAACCTTCTCATTATCACCAAACATTTTAAAAAACTAAAAAAACTTTAAAACCCGACCTTTTTGGCAGAGGTTGATATGCCATTAAACAAAACTCAAACATCTTCTGCATAAGCACATTTCTACTGTTTAAAATCTCTTCTTCATCTGTGAGGAGATTGTTTAGCATTCACTGTCATATAGGGGGAATTACATTTTATGACAGTTCAGTACTTTTTTGTTTGCTTCTAGTTTTTCTATTTCTTAATATTATGCTTAGCTTTTGAAAAGCTTCTTTCACTATCTAAATGTACCTTCGGTTTTCAGTATCGCACTTCCCGTCATTTGTTAAAACTCTTCTCAGATACTTAAATTGTTTTGCTAGTTTGATTTTGCTACCTCCAATTTATAATTCGTATAAATATTTTTGTGTTTCTCTACTGATTTTTAATGTATATTTTTGTAACGCATTGCGACACTCATCATGTTTGTGGGTAGAGTAACGGATATGAACAGAAAACGTTAACTCGTCAAGCTGAGTTCAAATTCAGAGCTAGTCTGCTGCGTTCGGTTTTGCGTTAATACCACGAAAAAAAGTATGGATCCATCTCTTTTACATTCAGCTATGAGTTGATATGCGTATGGTGCAGTGGATGCTGGCTCGGAACGAGAAATCGGGGATCTCATTTCGAATTCCAGTTGAATTCGTTGCATTCACTTACGCTAAAATACCCCTGGGAAAGGTACTTATCTGTCTCTTCCCTCCAGTTATGGGTTTAATAACAGAACAGACTGGGTTCTATAGCCTTGGCTGGCAACCAGTCTACCACAGAATATAATGGCAACTTACTGCGGAATAATCTTCTGCCCAGTCAGTCATGTCTCTTTCGAGACATGATCGCCCAAGCGTGTATTACGCATGGCACTTAACTAACTGAGGAGTTAATGGCTAGATAGACTAGGCTTTCTAGCCCTGGTTGGCAACCAATATAATAGAAAGAAAATTTTGAATTCCAAACCGTACGGACGGCAAGGGGAAATTTTTCTACTATAGTTTCTAAAAAATATGTTCTGAGTCATGCTCGCCTAAATTCTGAAGGAACATGACATTATAAAAAGGAAGGACACCCAATCACTTAAAGGTTTTACTTGGATTCATTAACTTTTCGATAGTGATATATCCCGGGAAGGGATATCAGAGAAAAGAATAGTGTAAGAATAATACTTAACACTGAAGATAGATTAGAAGAGATTTATTATACAACAGTACAATAAACCAATAGACGTACAAGAACAATCAACGAATAGTAACATGAATAACGATCAAGTAGCAAATGCATCCGCATATGACGTATGCGTCCGTCTGAATATTTATTCGCTTTCCGACTCAAAGCAAAATGCGGCACAAGGCCTTTTTAATGGGGAATCCCCCGGGCCATATAGCACGGCCATAAATTTCTGTCTAATTAACCCCATTCGTGACTCCACCCTTCGGCGTAGTCACGACTAGGTGAACGCTCTCCGCACGAAGGCAGAGGGCATTTTTTGGCATTAAATAATCCACAGAGGTTGATATGCCGTTAAACAAAACTCAAACTCAAAGTCAATTATTAAGAGAAAAGATCAAAAGATTTTTTTATTTATTAAATTATATTCTTTGATCCATTTTAAAACGTTCGAAATTTTGATTAAAAATTTTATCTTGCGTCAACGGGGGGGGGGGGATAAATTAGTACAGAAAATTTATCATTTTTTTGCGCTGAAAAACATTAATTTGTAAATTCTTGCAAAAATCAAATAAACATTGAATTTTTAATGAAACTTTCAGGACTGATTCACAAATGATTCCAAATATTTTAGAAACCTTTTTTATTTAAAAATCTTAGTGAATAGGGTTTTTTGCATATGTTACGTATAAGGTACATATATGTTACATGTTTATGCATGTTATATATATACGTTACATGTTTTGTATCTGTTACATGTCATATTTATTTAAATTTGCTGAAATTTCGAGAATTTTTTTTGTACAAACTTGTTTTAAATCAGCAAATATTAGTCAAATAAAGTTTCAGAAACCTATATTTTATTTTTGAAAGATGTTTTAATAAAGAAATTTATATTTTACTCCCAGATAGCTAAAAAAAACTTAAAAATCAAAAGTTTTTAGCGATTTGAAAAAAATCACCTTCCAGTTAATAAAAGATAATTTTAAAATACAACAAAGTATTTTGTTTATTGGAAATATTAAATTCAACCTATTAGCTTAAAATTAAAGCTAAAATAAAAACTTTAAAAAAGATTTTTTCATTTTTAAAAATTCATTTTAAACCTTAGTTAACACGTTTATTGGGATATACCTAAAAAATTTGGATGTATCTAAATATATATAATGTCGAATGTCAACAAATATTTAGAAAAATTAAAATATCATCCCATCTCATTAATTTCTCTTATCGGGCCTCCAATTACGAACCACTGAACTGATTTCACATCTCGTGTCACCGTCGATTAAAAATTGTGAAAGTTCACAGCATGATGAACTGTAGTTCATCTGTTTAATACGCGGCTGCCATCATCTTCCTTGATACCGACCCAATTATGACTAAACTTATGATAGTCCTGGCAATGATGATGATTCAACCACTAGCGTTTTCATGCTGAAGAAGGAAATTACTGCAAAAGTAATTCAAACTTACCAAAAAGGTAGCTTTTAAAATTCCACTTATCCTATCGACACAATGCTTCTATGACGGTCTTTGGGAATCCAATTCGTAAAAGTTCAAATAATCTATTACTATTGGGGTCATCAGGAGAGAATGTGCACCGTTTCGGGGCCTTCCTCTCTACGGTTTTCATTGCACACCGGCCCCCCTCACTGATGTGAGGCCCCATTGTATTTTACCAACCGTTTCAACGAAAAGCAAAAATGATTTTAAAGTAAACGGTTAAAGAGAAAAATATTTTCACGTTTTTCTCCACGTTTGCGCGACAAAGTTAGCATATTGTTCTATTACGATATATTCCACGTCGCGTCTCTCTTTTTCCAAATCCACATGGAACCATTTTCTGCTAACTCTATTAATTTCTTTATACTGCGGGCTCTGTTACGGCCTTTTATTCCTATTTCACCCAAAAATTTGTACAGGGTGCTTGACGCAAATCCTCTTGCTCCAATTTCCACGGCCTTAATGCTTACACTATAACCTTCTTTTTCCAGCTGTGATTTTAAATCGTCGTATTTACTTTCTTTAAAATCATGGCTCTGTTCCATTCGGCTTTCATAAGGAATTGTTAATTCCACTAAAATAATGTTCTTATTTGAGAACAGAACAATATCTGGTCGAAAACCCTTTTTTGAGATTATTTTTGGGTAATTGATACTCCAGCCTTTAAGGTCTGCAGAGACTTCTCAATCGTTACCAGATTTAAGAAGGTTTTGTCCAAGTGTAGCTAAGTTTTTGGGCTGTTTAGAAGAGGCATAAATTCTTCCTCCTTTTGTAACAAATTTTTGGGTTGACTTCGAAGAATCAGGCTTCATATACTTTTTTATGACTCTGACCAACTCATCCAAAACATTATTATGTCTCCATGTATATCTTCCATTGGCCAGAGCTGTCTTACAGGAACTAAGGACATGTTCTAATGTCTGAGGTTTTTCTTTGCACAAGGGACAAGTTGGATCATTTTCTTTTTTCCATTTAACTAGGTTGTTTTTAGTCGAAAGCATATCATACGTAGACCGTATCAAAAAATTCAACCTAATAGGAGCCATTTGCCAAATATCTTGCCAATTAAGAGATTTCTGTAGGGCTTGCTCCCAGTTTGTCCATTGGCCTTGTTGCGATTGTTGAACACCTTTTAAGAGTCTTTTATCATCCTCGTCGTTCCTTACATCCTGGATGACCATGTTTCGGCGATCCTTCCCAGACGTTTTCGACCACCACTGGTTCTCAATTCTTCCTAACCCTTGAGTTCCAGCTTGAGTGTATCCAATGACTTCTTTGAAGGCTAGATGGTCGTTAGCACTTTTTATTGTGTCTCTGACCTTCCACTTTCTGCCTGTTTTTAAAGTAGGATTTAACGATCTAACTACTTTATCCTTTGAGTCATCTAACATCAATTGTAGCCTGATTTTATCGGATTTGAATTCTTCTACAATTGACTTAAACGGCAGTTTTAATTTTGCCTGTCTACAATACAACGCAATATCAGAGAGACCTGGAGGTAAACCCAACCATTTTCGAATATATTTATTTATTACTCTCTCCATTGTCTCTACTTGATTTATGCCAAATTCATACACAAGAAGGGGCCACAAAAGCATAGGAATAAATACGTGTTGAAGACACCACACCTTGTATTTTCCTTGGAGCGGACACAAATTGATTTTATTAAGACCCTCTTTTAAAGCCTGACATGTTTCCTTAATTTGGTTGGAATCATTTATTTGGTGATCATACCAACGGCCCAAACTTTTAACTGCTTTCTCTGTCACAGTAGGTATTCTTTGTTTCCCTACTTCGAAATTTATATTTTCTTTTAGTTGATATCTGCTGATATTAATTAATGTCAACACTCGAAGTTCTACTTACGATACTATTCTTTATTATTATTATTATTATTATTATTATTATTATTAAATATTGTAAAACGGATTAATGAAATCATCTCAGACGATGTTTCAGCCAAGTGAATCGCAAAAGACCTATGGAATTCATCATACGGTGAAATTACTTGTCAATGTCGGAAATTTAACGGACATTTATTAATCTAAAGAGTAGGGCTTTTACGTCATCTTGGCTCATTTATTTTTTTTATTTTTTTTATTATGGTAATTGTAATTTTCTCCTGAAAGTTCGGACGCTTATCCATTCGAAAAAAAACACTGGCAATTATCTTGTTTTAAGAAGACGGCCTTCCAGGTTTTTTTTACTTATTTCCAATACAAGGACAACCGAAAAGAACAGGGAAAAGTATAAATGAATATTTTACAAAAGGAAATTGATTTTAAAGAAGCGGCGTCAAGTTGTCTTGAATATGGATCGGAATTAGATATACGTCAGCAACAGCTATAATTTATAGCAGACATGTCGTTGAATTTTGCCTGTTATCCAACAGGAAAAATATTAATTTCATGAAAATCACGCTAATAACCAAACTTCTATTTTCTACATAACCTTTCGTTTGTTCTATAGATAAGTGGTCGGTCTGTCGGTCAAAGGAACGTAATACTAAAAATGAGATCTGAGTTCAAAATCAGACAGGATTACTTTGTATTCATTTTGCACTCTGCTATTAGAAAACTCATAAATACAATTCAGTGGTCAAGTTACAGAGTTCTTTTGATGATCACACGGAAAGGGCCTGAGCCCCTATTGCATCTAGAAATGCAACACAGCATGGTACTCTGATAATCTGCTTCTTCTCTGTGCCGTGTCCCTTCAGAACATGGGTGGTCATGGCTTTCCACACCTTTTTATCTTTTGTAGCTTTTAGTAACTTTGTCTTTTTAAAATCCTTCCCATTCCCGTTTCGACATCCATTCATATAAACTCGTCAGGTTGGTTGGTCGCTGCCTACACTGTCTCTTTTGCGTTTAAGTGAGTGCCCTGTGAGTGTCAAATTTCCTAAGCTCTCTTTTTTCATCTGTTTAAGAAATTTTAACTGTCAAATTTTCTCATTCCGAGTATCAGTGTTTTTTGTTTTTTTTTTTGTTTTTTTCATTTTCTTTAAGTGTTCTTTGTTGGGATGAGCGTTGTGGGGCAGTGGATATCGGCTCGGAACGAGAAATCGGATAGCCGATTTCGAATTCCAGTTGACTCGCCTCTTCTCTCCAATTATGGTTTAAATAACAGGACAGATTGAGTTTTTAGCCTTGGTTAGCAACCAGTCTACTGCAGAAGGTAATGGCAACCTACTGCGGGAAAATATTCTGCCTTGTCAGTCAGAGGGACATGATCGCCCAAGCGTGTATCACGTATGGCACTTAACTGACTGTTCGTTGTTGTTTATGCGCCCCGTTTATGTTATTCTCAGCGTCTTTCTCTAGAACCACATTTCTGCTAATTAAAATCTTCTCTTCGCCTGTGTAGAAATTGTCCTGTATTCACTTCCATATAGAAGGATTGGCATAACATGGCAGTTCGGCATTTTTCTTTATTTATAACTGTTGAGGCGCTCTCCACCTTTCCACGGAAATGGACTATTCGAATCACTATATAAAATAGTAGTGATTATACCTCGAGTAAGGAAGTCGAGTGAGCGAGTCGGTCGGGTATTTCCGGTATTGCACCGGAAGTGTTCTACTAGTCAATCTATAACGTCTCTAAGACGATACAGTATACTAATCACCTCGTTCTGTATTCTACTAATCCTCACCTCTTGTAAATACTTCTCTTTCCTGTCAATACACTTACTTTTATACTATTACGTTGTTTTGTATTATTTCGCATAATTCTGTTACCCGATGTAACAATAACGAAACTTTCTTGTTTCGTATTACTTTCCCTACTTTTGTTATGCTTATTTTGCTATTTCAATGTAGCTTCGGATTTCGATGTCATATTTTGTATTCATAATTAAAACATGTCCCAGGTATTTAAATTTTTGTACTTGTTTGATTTTGTCATCTCTTAAATGTAGTTGGAGATGGGGGAGTTGCCCAATTTTCTTTTTCCAATCTAAATAATGTTCAGAAGTTTTATCTGGGTCCTTGTGGGTGACGAACTATTTTCCACCCTTCAGCCACACACAGCTACACAGCCACAATCACACACACACGAAGCCACAGCGACACACACACACAATATGATGGACTTCAAACTGAAGAAACGCCCCTACATTCCGTGGCTCCGTCAGGTTTGACCTTCACTGTTAGGACCATGTTACTTACATTGTAGCAAACCACCCACATCCTTTCTGTACTTCATCAGTAAGAAGTAAATTCCACTCGAATATCCCGCGAACTACTGCTCTGTAGAACAGAATCTCAAGTGGGTGTTTCCTCGATCATAACCTGTCCAAGTCTAGCGTTGCCCGTTATATTTCCATCCTATCTATATGAGGTCCTGGGCATGACGGTAAACTGCATCCAGCAACAAAACTCGGGAAGTTGTGAGAAGCATGGAATCACCTCTTAATTGCTGTTGTTCTCAAGTCCGCCCTGACCCGAAGTGGTAGCACCTGTTAGGGTACCAGCTATGGACAAATTGTTAATCCACAAATTGGGGTCAAAACACTATGAAAGAATAAAAATACACGTTTATAGATATATATACATAAATTAGACTTTTTTCGAAAAATTGACATTTTTGAAGGGAAAATATTACCAACAATACATTTTTGAGGAAAAACTTATAACCATAACACATTTTTAAAGGAAAAAAATTGTTCTCAGCAAAATATTTTTTAATACAAAACTAGAAAACATTTTCAGTTTTCTAAAATAAAAAAAGAATAAAAACAAAAAAATCATTAAAATCTGACTAAATTAACCTTCTCACTATAACCGAACATTTTAAAAAAAAGCTTAAAATCCCATCTTTTTAGCATTAAACAACCCACAGAGGTTTATATTCTGTTAAACAAAACTCTTATTTATATGAACTACCCTTTAACGTAATCCTTTCATATGAGTGGACTATGGGCCTTGTGCAGGGTGATCTTTACTGTAAAAAAGACAAATTCGCATCTTGGGATTTTTCTCATATTGATAACTATACATTTTGTCTTCTTAACAATTTAATTTGCGCTTTGAACCAGTCATTCATGGAAAGCTTTTTCACTCAAACGTGATTTACTTACGCTGTATAAAAAAAATACCAAGAAGGTGCTTGAAGCAACAGAATTATGAACTACTGAAAAATGCTGAGAATACCATGGACCGAATATATGAACAACGACGAAATTCTGGAGTGTTGTGGATCTTCGTCGCCAATTTGTTGTGGAGTTGTTGTGGCGAAACTTCGCCGCAAAGCTGTAGTGACCGGTTTAGCCTGAATAAAGACATGGAAAACAGAAGGTCGTTTCAAAACAGTGTATTAATATAACAAGAGCATATGTACTAAGTAAGTGTTAATAATAAGTAATCAGAAATAAGTGAGTCAGAACGGTGCAGGTACGCTGCGTATTAGCTGTCGTTAACTGCTACAAGCTGTCGTACTTAACTGCCTACCGGAAGTTACACAGCTAATCATAGATAACAAAATGAAGAGTCCATTCCTCGTAGGAGGGAACCATAACATAAAGAATACGAAAACACAAAGAACACTTATACATAACACCATGAAGATACAGTTGAAATATTTTTGGGCACATAATGAGGTAAAAGAGCTTGAAAAACTTGATACTCACAAGACAATTTAAAGGTAAGAGATACAGAAGAAAGCAACGCATAACCTACCTGACGAGTAAATGGATGGCTAAGAGGAAGATTATGTGGCAAGAGGGGTCACCACTGTAGCAGTAGGGAGATAGTTAATGTTTATTAAATCGGCCTTGTGTCAAACATAACTGAACACCCTACAACCTAAGATTATTCGTTATCATCAGAATGTTGGAGATTGGAAAGACTGGAAGAATAAAAGAAACCCTTTTGTATGATTAAATAGAAATTTAATAATAGAAAAGAATAACATGAATTGGTAGAAGTTAAACGTACATGAGAAACAGTAATTAGAAATTAAGGGTATCAAGTGTTCGTTGTAGTAACTTATGTGTATGTATGTATGAGCATTATCGATGGGTACGAATGTCTTTAAAGTTATCGCTCAGTCTTAAAGAGTTCCGTTCGGTTATCAAATGTAACAAGAGACAGACGGGTAAACGATGAAGAGAAAGGAGATGAGAGAGAAAGAAAGAGATCGCTTGAAGTTTGTCAAGGGATGTCTTAATTACACTCGTCTTCTTTTCTCTGGCGACAGGCGAACTTGGCCGTGTTTTATTTCGTTTGTGGGGCTCGAAAAAGTCATTTGAGAATTCACTCCTGGACGTGATTCTAGTCTTTCCATTGAACGATGAACAAACTTCGCGTCGGCACGCGAAAACGGTCCGTAAAAGAATTTGTTTCTGACAACTGATGATTATTTGAATTTTGTTTTTAAATGTTTCCTATTTTTCTATTGGCCGAAAAACATTTCGCATCAAGGTGGGAAATTTTACGAGTTTTGTTTTGGATTCGCTTTTACATGTGTAGTGCTAAGCAAAGATTGTAAATTCGAGTCTTTTTTCTTATTTCTAACAAAATCAATGAGTCAGTGTCAGAATTTTAAATCTAGATCTTATTTTGTTCACTACATATACACGTAATTTTAGAATCTCTCAAATCCCATATCTGTTAACTTTATTTTTTTATCCTAAACTAACAAATTTCAAAGGAATTAATAGGTTCAATTTATAATCCGATAATTCATTAAGAAATAATGTCGGATTATAAGCCAAATCCATTACTTCCTTAGAAATTACATCATTTACATATATATATATATATATACAAAAAATCGTGAGCCAAAACCTACCGTGGTTTCACACTACGGTTCTTCAGGCCATGCCCTGAAGAATCGTAGTGTGAAACCGCAGTGGGTTTTGGCTCACGTTTAGATTTTTTGCATTTGTGGCTCTACTTTAGTACTTTCGTACTTTCGTATCGAATACTTTATTGTTAAGGTTTCGTCTCGAGGTTTTTCTAATGGGTACTCGACGTTTTGTGCTTGTACGCCATTTGTTTCTTATTTTATCCCCTATCTTTGCCCCAATAGGAGGTTCTCTTCCGAGTGTTCAAGACGATTAAATTATAGTTAAGTTAGCGCCAGTTCTAGCGATTTAGTTTATTATAATTGGTGTTAGTTGGTCGGGTGCCCCTGCTATTCTCCTCGGGCTTCTCGACAAAGTACAACGGAGAGTCTGTAATGTAATCGATGCCGACTTGGCAGATCGCCTGCAGCCTCTCTCTCACCGGCGCGACGTGGCTTCCCTGTGTCTCTTCTATAAATACTTTCATGGCTTCTGCTCCGATGAACTTAGATCACTGGTACCCCCATACATATTAGCAAGTAAAATAAAATATCATTATGTTTACTAGTACAAAAAAAACATATGTGCACCTAGATACATACATACACTAATAGGTAGACAAACCCATGCACCCAAGTATATATATTCGAATATAAACAGAGTGAAAAAATTTAACCTTGTCCTTAAATCTGATTATATCGGAATAAAAAAAAATCTCTATGAGAAAAATGTACGTTTCTCCTTTCTTTTTTTCATTTATTTTGTTCCGTCCGTGCATTAAGGTTTTACTATATCAGGGATATAATAATGCCTGTGATGGGGAAATGGTTAACTGGAAAGATTTTCTCGTTCATAGCACATCATTGCACGTATATCTGTTTATATATCTATGCAACTTCACTTGTTTCGTATTACATCTGTAAGACGAAACTTCTATCCGAAAATTTTGTTCACAAGAGACGCTGCTTTGTGGAAACTATTTCCGATAGAATGTTTCTCCGTTCGCAATAGTTTTAAACTCTTAAAATCTGGGGTCAACTGTAATCTATCCTGAATATCCTCATAATGTATATTTCTTACCGGCATTTTTTTATGTCCGTAAAAAACTCATTTAGTAACTTTCTACCTTGAGTAACACTTAGGACTTATATATATATATATATATATATATATATATATATATATTCCGTTTGAATCAATCCTGCACATTTATAAATCTACCAACCGTCCGTGCATTGAATACTGTTGCCATATCTGGTCGGGTGCCCCTGCTATTCTCCTTGGGCTTCTCGACAAGGTACAGCGGAGGGTCTGTAATGTGATCGATACTGACTTGGCAGACCGCCTGCAGTCTCTCTCTCACCGGCGCGACGTGGCTTCCCTGTGTCTCTTCTATAAATACTTTCATGGCTTCTGCTCCGATGAACTTAGATCACTGGTGCCCCCTAGGTTCGAATTTGCACGAGATACTAGATTAGCAACTAGATCCCACCCTTTTACAGTGAAACCAATAAAATGCAACCGCAACTTCTACTCCAACAGTTTCTTTTCTCGTACTTCCCGACTGTGGAATTCCCTTCCACATGATTGCCTCCCCGACGGCTACAGTCTCCAGGAGTTTAAATGTAATGTCAATAGACACCTCCTAACACACTAACTCGCTTCCATTCTTTCAAAAACTCTTCCCATCTTCCAAATCTATCACTCTCCTTCTGACATTTCCTATATCTAACCACTCTTTCTATTTACCTTCCCCTATGTAGCCCCAAGCGCAATAGTGGCAGTGGAATGCCTTGCTTGGGGTGAAACGATTAAAAAAAAAATTATATGTATACACAATACACATATATATATCAAATATATATATTCATTTTTCTTTAGATAAAGAAAAAATTATAAATGTTTCAAATAATTTCACTAATGGAATAATAAATGAAAAGCATATAAAAAAAAACAGATTCAATTTGAACTTTGGTATTTTTTCCTGAAGGAGAAAAGAAAATATGAGAAAAATATTACTTTAAATAGATTGAATATCATTAGTATTACTGTTTAAGGAATAGCACGTTTTAAAGGGGAATAATTGCTTTAGTTACTACAGAGTTATTTCCCTTGAAAAATTAATGAATGTATTGAAATTAGTTGAAAAAATATACAAACGTGCTAGTGAAATTTGTTATAAGAAAAATGAAAATAATTCAGATGAAAATTTAGCAGAGTGTAAGAAATATTTTAATAATACCTGGTGAAATTTCTATTACAATCAAAGTATTACGTTTAAACCTTTATTCTCTAGTAATGTACAATATTCTGTAACAACCATAGAGAATCATCCCTACCCCACACAATCAGCTTCTTCTTCTATGTGCCCTGTCCCTTCATGACGTAGGCGATCATGGTTCTCCGCGTCTCCCTATTCCTTGTGGCTCTTAGTATGTTTGCTCCTGTTACACCTCGCAAACCCCGTTCCGTCATCCACCTGATCAGGCCCTGCAAATATGTTATCCGCTGCCTTCCTCTGTCTCTTTTTCCTTCTATCTGGCCAGTCAGTATCAGGTTTTCCAAGCTCTTCTTCCTCATTGCGTGTCCCAGGAACTTTAGTTGTCTCTTCCTGATGCTCAGTATTAATTTCCATTTTGTTGCCATTCTTTCCAACACCTCATCGTTGCTTGCATGCTCCGCAGCATCCTTCTGTAGAACCGCATTTCCTGGTATCGATATCAGATAAGTTTTTTCGTCGTAAACTGAATTTTGAAGGCTAAATAAATTCTCTGAGTAAATGGTATCATGGCTGAGACTAAGAACTACAATTATACCTACTTAGAGCCAAACCCGAAGCAAAAACTAAAATAAAAGGGGTGAAAAAAATAGACATACAAGCAGATAAACAGACACACACACAAACATCTTGTCTTTTATATATATATATATATATATATATATATATATTATCGATTTTCTCCATTATTGTAAGAACTGCAACCTTGAAACTTCTGAATATCGTTTCTTATGTCTTTGTCTATGAGTGTATGAAATTTGGTTAAAATCGGACCACGCTTTCTATAACACGATTTTTTCGATTATCGATTTTCCATATTTATCGGGGGTACCTCGACACAAAACCTAGATAAGAACACTCGCAGACGCTTATAGTAGAACTGTGTAAATTTTCAAGAAAATCGGTTCAGCCGTTTCGGAGTCTGTAGGTAACGGACACACACACAAACACACACAGACACACACACATACACATACACACACACACAGACAAAGTTCTATTTATAAATAAGTTTAGATACTTATAAGTTTTATAAGCAAGTATGTAGAGGAAAAAAGGCGAGAGAACGCAGAGATAAGAAACTAATATGTATACGTTGAAAAATGTATTTATGTATATACATATATATATATATACATAGATCCGCTCTTCATAGATATGTGAGTATGTGAACACAATAATTACATGTTGATATAAATGGATGGAAAGATGCATGTATGAATAATACAATTGTATGTACACACATATATATATATAGAAGTACGGACATGTCTGTAGGGAAATATACGTATGTATGTGTGTATGTGTGTAACTATACAAATATATGTGTATTTTCTGAGTATATGTGAAAGTTTTTTAGTATACTTGCGGAAATATATATGTTACTACTAATTATACGCTTAGAAATCAGGTATTCAGAAATATATATGTGTGTGTGTGTCTGTGTGTGTGTGTGTGTCTGTGTGTGTGTGTGTGTGTGTGTGTGTGTGTGTGTGTGTGTGTGTGTGTGTGTGTGTGTGTGCTCGCGCGTGCGCGCGTGCGCGCGAACGCTAGATTTGTATGTGAGCATTGATGGATGTGTGTCTGGGTATATGTAAATAGATGCACAGACGCATTTTTTTATGTACATATGTGGAAGTATCGACATGTGTGTATGTGGATATAAGTAAGTACAAGTGATTGTACGGTTATACGTTATACGTATCCATGTACTCGTAATGAGTTTATTGCCACTACTCTTTTCGACCGGTCTAGTGATCCCCAACTGAGATAACGCTAAGGTCCATGTTACTTGTTTTCCATTTCGTTTTAAAGAAATGTTTATCCCGGAAAAATATTCATACCAAACGGAATGAATATAGTGTGGTCTGATGAAATGAGCTAATTTAGCTCATAGAAATGTATTTTAATTTATAACCTATCTAAATGATGCGTTGAGTTTTCCTTTATATATATATATATATATAAGTGAGAGAGAAAGAGAAAGAGAGAGAGAGAAAAATGCTGATAGGTACGCGTACTGCGTCCCTGACGCATAACAATTTTTAAAAGTATCAAGAAAATCGTATCCATACGTCCCAAGGACACATCTATTTTACAATAATAAAACAAGTTATATGTGGGTTTTCAGCTAAGTGGCAGAAAGTAGCTTTGTTTTATTTCGAACCGGAAATTTCCACCGAAAATATTATGAGAGAATTTGCCTTCTTTTTTGTGTGTTTTCTTTTTTCATCCCCCCACCATTTCAAGCTAACTGTTGTCTGCTTTCTTGGAAACTAAACAATTTAAATTTGTGGGAAAGTCGGTGAAATGAAATGAATTACACCGGAATGGAATACAAGATGGATGCTTGAGTTGTCAAAGAAAGCTTTTCGCACTCCTTCCCCAGAGAAAAAAAAAGTTGCTTTAAACTAATTCCCAGCCTAAATAAATTCATTTTATTCAAAGTACTTTGGGGCCATCGAAAACATCATTAGTAACAACTCCTGCAAATAATCATATGTACAAAAGCCTTATGTCGTTGTTTTTTAGCATTCAGAAATAAATAAAGCTTATTTTTTCTGTTAATCCACACCAAACTAAAAATCCTGGTATCCGGTAATGAGGTACCTCCCCTAATTTTCGATATCTAAGCTGTAAAGTTAAATTTTAAAAATTTTTTTTAACTTTTATTTTATTCTTATTTATTTTTTATTTTATTGAAAGCTAAGTGATTAAATGTATTTTTCCAGTCGACCATATACTCAGTTGTATATATATATACATTTTAAAAATTCAAATCTTCTGAGACCGTATCGTCATTTCAATGATAAATTACAATTCTTTGTTTGAGTGTGTTGTGTGTGAAGACAACGGAAGTAGAAGTGACGAATTGAAAAGGAAAAGTAAGAAGGAAAAAAAAGTAGAGGAAGAAAGAAAAATAGGAAGAGAAAAGCAAAAAAGAGGAATGAAAAGATGTTTTTTTTTTTTTTGTATTTTTATTTATTTTTTTCAATTAATATTTTGCGAAAAGAAAATACTTCCCGGTTATTTTCAGTAAAACATCAGCATTAAATTTTCAAATATGAAAGATAGATAAATATAAACGACCCTTCAATCTTGAAGTACCAATAATTATATTCAAACATTAATGAGCGATTTTCATACAGCTAGACAATTAAATGTCTTTATAAATAAAATACACGTTCAGATTTTTTTCATAGGAATTTTATATAAATATAACCATAAATGTGTTTTCATGTTGCCTTTCTAGGAAGTTTTGTCGCTTCCATTTTTTCGGTGCTGGTGGTGGTATTATTATTATTATTATTATTATTATTATTATTATTATTATTATTATTAATGGATTCCATTCTTCTTAAACAAATATGTGTGTCACTTCCACTGCAACAGATACAAAAATAGTTTTTAAAGAGTTGCCTCCCTGGAAAATTCAACCTTAAAACTGAATGACTTCCCTTTATTTTATTTGTTTTATTTGCTTTAATACACTTCCGATCAAAAATTTATGACCACTTAAAAATCTTTAAAAAGATTTTTTTTTTTACAGATAGATTTTAAACTCCTCCCACTTAAGGTTACCAATACTACAATCTAAAAGGTTATGGAAACAAAAAGCTACATTCCAAACATTTTATTTAGAAATTTACATTTTTATCAAATGAGGCGATTTACACATAATAAAAATTATAAGACCAGAGACAAAGATTCTACGAAATTGTACAAAATGTGTATGAAAAGTGTATGAAAACATTCAACAACCAAATCTAATAATGAGTTCTACCTCCACTGCTTTTGATGACTTCAAAAATTCTGTCGGGCATGCTAGAAATAAGCGTTTCCATTAAGGTGCGGGGGATGTTGCTCCAGCTTCTGAAGATGGTTTCACGAAGTTCATTTTTTGTTAAATATTGTTTGCCATTTCGATAAACATCTCTTGTCATCCATCCCCAAACCTTTTCAGTTGAGTTCAAGTCCGGTGAGCATGCAGGATGTCCCAAGTGATGGACCCCATTTTCTTGTAGAAAGGTCAAGGTCCGTCTTGCAGCGTGGATTGCAGCATTATCCTGTTGGAATAACCATCCATCCCCACAAAAACGATGGCCCTCTGTCATCAAAGATGCTTTTTGTAGCATGCTAACATAACCAGCCGCTGTTTGACGACCCTGCACCACCTGGAGCTCCATCGTCCCTCTGTAAGAAAAGGCACCCAATACCATTAGGGACCCTCCACCACGATGACGTGTTGAGAAAATTTCAGGAGGCATGTTTTTGTTATGCCAATATCGTTGGAAGCCATCAAGACCATCTAGATTGAATTTTTTCTCATCAGAAAACAGGACTTTCTTCCACTTCTCAACGTCCCATCTTTGGTATTCACGACCAAACATTAAGCGGTCCACCTTGTGACGTGGAATCAGCCGAGGAATTTGTTTACGCTTTTTATTTACCATGCCTTTTTGTCGTAAGTGTTGTCTGATGGTTACGGAACTGCAATCAGCATCTGTGACTGCCTTAATTTAACTAGAAGAAAGTCCCCCGTCTTTCATAACAACCCGTCTTATTCTCCTACTCAATGCAGGAGAAATTGGGGGGGGCCTACCAGAGGATTTTGCTTTTCCATAATTCTCACTGTTCTTTAGAGAGTTGCAAATCACAGTTTTACTGCGATTTAACTTGGCTGCTATTGCCCGCTGTGACAAACCTTGCCTATGGAATTTTAGAATTCGAGAACGCTCAACTTCGGTAAGTTTGCTTGCTTTAGGCATGGTAACACCTTTACGCAGTGTTTTCTAATCTATAAACCGTTTCAGTATGGCGTTGGGTGGTAAGTAACCGGAATGTTTGTCCATAAAAATCTAACGTCAACTTCACGTAGCTGGCTTAACTCACCCGCTTACTTTTATCGCCACCCTGGAAGTTTGGAGACGAGATTCTGTTGACTTTATGCATTCATCTGTCAGCGTTAATTACAATTCCATCCTTACGTGGGTAGGCTTTTTCCAGAATCGACCAAAAATTTTCATTTCACATCTGAAATTGTCATCTGACTTTTTCACATGTAGTAGGCTAGCATATTCAATATCAGATGGTGGAATGACATCATTGTTCGGTACATTCCGAAATTCTCTCTTTAATACCTGAGCTTTCTCTTCTGGTAGACATCTCGCCTTGGCAAAATTAGGAGCATGACTACCCGTATCAATTCCATGGTATACTTCTTCATGTGCTTGCTAGTTTTGTATGTAGGGATATAATGTTGAGATATAATTTGACAAAAACTTTAATGAAATTAGGCATATTATAATTCATGAGTAAGTTGAATATTTGAAGATAATATTGTGGAATCGATGATCGTTCTCTCTTGGCAATGTATCAATAAAAGAAAATTATTTTAGAAAGTCGAATCCTAGTAAGGGGTGTTGAATGTCTGCTACTACGCACGCTCACAGAATTTAAAAATTTGGCTTTTTCTCGCTCTAAAAAAAGAGGAAGGTTTTTTAGAACTAGACAAAGCCAAATTTTTAAATTTTTCACTTACAACTCAATCTAAAAGTAAAGTTATCCAAAATCTAAAAATAGACATTGATTGCTATCTACTCCACCCTCTAGTTTTTTCTGTGACATAAATCTTTGAACTTCCGCCGGTAATATCTTGTTTTATTTTGAGTATAAAGGTTGTCGATGAAATGTGAAATCTCTCTTAGGGATTTCATGTAGAAATGATCATACAACGGTTTTGAACTTCGAAATCTATTTTATTTTATAATTGGCTCTGTAATTTAAATATTAATTACGTTGAGCCCTCCCCGTGGATCATTTTTTATATTAAAATATTAATATTAATTAGGATCGGGTCTTTGGGATTTACCTTACTGCTTTTGCTTTTGGATTATAGTTTCTATATTTAAAAAATAGATAGATAGATAGATAGATAGATAGATAGATAGATAGATAGATAGACCAAAATCATTTCAAATTGGGATAAGCACATGATTCATTCATTTGTTTATCCATTTATGCATATACTATTGTGAGAAAACACAGACTATTCAACACGCCAACATTTGATTTATTTGATTTATTGGATTTACTTTGTTTTTTATTTTTTATTTTTTACTTCACTGATTTGATTTATTTCTTTATTCTTTATCTTTAATTTTATTTACTTTTCTACATACCTATATATAAATAAGAACTTGATCTCAGAAACAAAGGAACTCGATATGTAAAGCCACAAATTTATTTGCTTGAAGAGAGTCAATCTTAGACTCAAGACACGTGTAGCGTCACATATACCATTATGGACACTTAAAACATCACAATATGTATAATATACAAAAATAAATATACACTTTAAACTAAACGTTCACGGCCTGTCACACTTTGTATTCTCTCTCTCTCTCGCTCTCGCTCTCTCTCTCTCTCTACATATACATATATATATATATTGAAATTCATCAGATATGTTATGGACTCTCTTTGTGTGTGTGTGTGTGTGTGTGTGTGTGTGTGTGTGTGTGTGTGTGTGTGTGTGTTGCGTTTTTCGTCAGAGTTAACAAGTATGATGTGCTGTCATAGACTTGGTTTAGGGTTTATGAAACATACGACAACATAAATATATAAAAAGCTCAAACAAATCAAAAAAAGGTTCCGTATAAAACATTTGTATACACACCCTTTGCAAATTAATTGAAACAACTGCTTTAGTTTACTGCCCTTCATCATACGGCCAGTTTGATACCGACTGGAGTGACAGGCTGTAATCGATTTTTGTTTTTGGCTCAGATTAAGTCATTCGCAGTGGTGTTCAGTAATATGAATCTATTTTCGGAGAGGAGCAGACATTTGTTTGGCCTTGAAAAATATTGCGTCATCTGTGATTGTATCAGATTTTTATCACCCACAGACACTATTGTCTCGGCATTTGATTAGTTGTCATACAGCTATTGTCTGTGATGGACGTTACTTCAAGGAAGCGTACGAATAGTGTAACGCTGCACGAACGCACTGGCAAGTCTTACAGAGAGATTGCGAATATTGTTGCTGTCAGTCTTTCAACTGTCAGTTGTGTCACCAAGGCGAAGAAACAAACTGGTTCATCAGTCCAAATCGTACAGGAAAATGCGGTCAGAAGAGAAAAATAACACCAAGAGACGACGTATACGTGATCAGGAAAATGTGAAAGATCTTCAGAAGACATTATTCGTTTTGTTTAAGTTAATTTGCGCAAGAATATATATATATATCCTTATTCAAACATATATATATATATATATATATATATATATACAATAGTTAGAAAAAGTATTTAACACATCGTTTTTATAAATTTCGTCCAAAAAATCGTTCAATTTGAATGGTAGTTCTAATATTTTAATGAACATTGTCTAAGTGGAGATAAAAATTGACAAAGCATGTTTTATGTAAATTTATTGTCAATTCTCGAATTTAATTGTGTGAAAAAAATATTTAAAGCGATTTGTGAATATTTAGTAGCATATCCTATGTTCTGCTTTACGGCCTCTAGTCGTTTTCTGTAGTTTTCGACGTGCTTCTTGCATGCAAATTTGGGCAGTATCATTCATTCTTCTTCGCAGATTTTCGTCTGTTCCTTCATATTTTGGGAATCTTTTGCGTATACTCTCAACTGCAAGTTTTTTCCAGAAATTTTATAATGGATTGACATCCGGTGACCGGCTAGGCCATTCCACAACATCAATTTTATTTTCATTGAACCACTTTTGAGGTGTTCGAGCCCTGTTATTTGAACCGTAGTCCTGTTGGAATACAAAATCTCAGTCAAGCAGCTTATGGCCATATCCTGTTGAATACACCGGTTAAGCAACGTTGAGCCTGGTCAGTACTTAGATGGGTGACCACTTGGGAATACTAGGTGCTGTAAGCGTTTAGTGAGGGATGTGCGCAGTGGTGCAATGGATATCGCCTCGGAAAGAGAAATCGGTGAGCCGAGTTCGAATTCCAGTTGAATACCTTGCATTCACTTAAGCACTGGTACCCTTGGGAAAGGTATTAATCAGTTCCTTCCCTCCAGTTATGGGTTAAATAACATGATAGGACTTGGGGACCCTGTCCTTAAAAAAAACAAATCCCAATGAATCTTGATACTCGAAAAAGAAAAAAGTATTACCAGTCATAAAACTTATAAAAAAAACAACAATAAAATTGTTGAAAGCAAAAAAGGTATTACCAGCAATAAGTAAATAAAATTTAGTTGGCAATAAATGACCAGCCGAGGTTGATTTGCCATAAAACAAAAACAAGCAACCAACTCAGTAAAGCCATAAAGCTGTTTCGTTTTTAAATAGATGGTTTGATAAGATTTGCTTGTATTTTAACTGCATTCATTTCTCCTACTCCGTTATACGAAAAACAAACCTAAATCGTTACATTTTCACCCACCCATATTTGACTGTTGAGATGTTGCTTACCGGGATTTATTCAGTTCCTTTTTTCCTCCACGTGTGCATATGTTTCTTCCAAAAAGCTCAAATTCTCGTTTCATCTGACCAAGTAACTTTCTTCCAGAATTCATCTGATTCATATTCATACTTTTTAACAAATGTGAAACGGTCTTGCACATGTTTACGTTTTAACAGTGAAGTCTTTCTTGGTATCTAGAATATGTAGGGATCTCGGTGATGCTTGGTTAATTGGCCTGGTGCCAAACACGTCCGAAGTCCCTACAATTTAAATATCAGAAGGCTGAAGGTCGATTATTGAAATGTGAAAGGATAAAATATCTCATGTGTACATTAAAGCAAAGATTTATTTACAGAATGACAAAATTGTAAGAAGGGAAATATAAGTGAAATTTTGTTATCTGAACACTATAATATCTTTGAGAGAAGAAAAATATTAATTGAGAAAATGCATGCAATTTTGTAGTAAAAATTGTTCGTAGAGGAAAAATGTCTGCAGACGTTTAGAGTTCATGGTTGTGTAGTAGCGGAATGTAAAGTCTTTGTTCCTTCCTCTTTATAGTAGGTCGCAACGGGTTGAGAGAAAGAGAAGGCAAAACAAATAAAGTAGTGCTACTTAACACATCCATTTTGTCGTTATGTTGTTCTCTTTGGTGGCGTTGTGTGAAAATGAAGATAAGGAAATTGGAAGAAAAGGTAGAATAAAACCATGACGTGCCCTGCGTCCGGGTCGGCTTCTTGAATTTTCTTTCGTTTCATTGGCGGCTACAGCGAAGCTTTTCACAGCTAGACGTGAAAATACGTCAGATAAAATTTGCTGTTTTTTATTTAATCAGCATTCAGAATTAGTTTTTCGTACTGGCTTGTGAATTTTTCTTAGTTGGGTTTTTCCAAAGTCGTTTGAATCCCTTTTTCCGGGTGTGCAATTTTACTTTGGGTTTTTCCCAAATATTGTAGTCGTTTGAAACCTATTTTGCAGGTGTGTAATTAATTTTGTGCATTTTAGTTGGTTGATGGATTATATAGGATTTGCGTTGTGGTGCAGTGGATATCGGCTTGGAACGAGAAATCGGTGAGCCGAGTTCAAATTCCAGCCGAATTCATTGCATTCACTTACGCGTAAATACTCTTGGGAAAGGTATTAATCCGTCTATTCCTTCCAGTTATGGGTTAAATAACAGGACAGATTGGGTTCTATAGCCTTGGTCGGCAACCAGTCTACCGCAGAAAGCAATGGCAACCTACTGCGGGATAATCTTCTGCCCAGTCAGTCATGTTTCTTTCGAGACATGATCGCCCAAGCCTGTATCATGTATGTCACTTAACTGGCTGATCCTGTACATACAGGCCTGTACGATTCAGTGAGCCCTTAATTGTATCTTTACTTACTTCAATTCTAACATTTTTCAGATATTTCTGAATTTCGCTTCGAGTCAAAAGTAGTAGTTTCTTCACTTTCCGGGCTATATATCGTTCATTAGCCTCGTTTAATTTACGCAGACGACTACTCTTCCGAATATTTTCACTAGTATCATATTTTCTCACTTTGGAATAACAGTATCCACTGTACACACAAGCAAATTAAAATCTTGAGAAATTTCTCGATACCCTTTACCATCTTTGTGCGGTTCTATAATTTTCTCTCGCATATCATTTGACAATTCTTCTGCTTTAAACATCTAAACAGGTTTAGACATCGGGACAGTAATTTTGTAGTTTATCAGACCTGTTAAAACTTTGTGCCGATTGAGTGAAGTGCGTGTTTAATATATATATATTGAAGACAACCTGTTATTGGTTGAAGTACAAACCATATCAAAATAACTGAAAGTAATAATTAATTGTATATATGTTAAATACTTTCGCACACATTCATATTTAAAAATTGGCAGTAAAAGTACATGAAAGCAATGTTTCTCAATTATTACCTACTAGCAGTATAGCCCGGCGTTGCTCGGGTATAACGAAAGCTTAAAAACTAATCCATGATCCTGGAGCTCAGACGCAGCCTAAAAAATATTTGTATGGAGTTTGGTGAGAATCGGATAAAAATTGTGGATTTCTATAAAGGACATACAGACAGATAAACAGACACACACACTAACATCTTGCCTTATATATATATATATATATATATATATATATATATTATCGTTATTCTGCACTCTTGTAAAAACTGCAATTTTCAAACTTCTGAATATCGTTTCTTATGTCTTTGTCTATTGATTAAAATCGAACTACTCTTTCTATAACCCGATTTTTTTGATTATCGATTTTAGATATTTATCAGGGGTATCTCGACACAAAACCTAGCTGAGAACACTCGCAGATGCTTATGGTACAACTGTGTACATTTTCAAGAAAATCGGTGCAGCCGTTTTGGAGTCTATAGTTAACGGACACACACACACACACAGACAAAGTTCCATTTATAGATAAATTTAGATAGATAGATTTAGATTAGATTAGATTAGATTAGATTAGAATTTAGATACTTAGTAAGACACTATTCATTAAAATATTTAAATATTTGAAGTATCATTTAAATTGAACAATTTTTTATAACAATCCTATGTGTTAAACACTTTTGCTACCTACTATATATATATATATATATATATATATATATATATATATATATATATATATTATATTCTAGAACATGTACATAATTATTCTATATATAACCGCTACGAAGGTACGCTCGTTTCGACATTGAAATTTCAATGCCTCATCAGGCGGTGTGTAAAGTACTGGAAATCCTTTTTCTTTATATTTATTTAGTTTTGTTCGAGGTGTTGGTGGGGGTTAGTAATAGGGGGATAGGTCTTTGACCGTTGGAATTTTTGGAGAGAGTGTTTTGTTAGAGGTGTTGGTGGGGGTTAGCGATAGGGAAACAAGTCTGTGACCGTGCGAATTTTTTGAGAGGGTGTTTCTTAAGTGGTTGATTAATGAGAGTCTTTAGTTGTAAGTTTTAATTATCTATTGGCTAGACTATATCTTTATGGATTTCTTAGAAGATATGATAATAGTTGGCGTGGATATTTTTTTATTTATTTTTATTTAAGCAGAGTCTTTATAATTAATGTAAGTTTGCATGTTTAATCTTAACTTTAGATTTAGGGAATATGTTTTTTGAATTTTATTTTAAATTTTTGATTTTTAATTAGATCATAGTTTGGAAACCGTTTTCTCTATTAAATTTTTAATTTTAAATTTCTATTCTTTTATCTAGTCAATATATGATTCATCTAATTATGGTTATGGTTATGGTTATTAACCTTACTCTAATAATGGTTATGGTTACTAACCTTACTCTAATTATTATGCACATGTTCTAAAATATAATTTATAATAAATATTCACAGCTCAATATATTATATGTCGAGCACTGGTTTAAATTAATGTTTTGGATGTTGTAAGAATTCTTTGTTATGTATTCACACGGATATATATATATATATATATATATATATATATATATATATATAGCATAATGGTAATCAACTTATACTGTCTTAATATGTCTAGAAAAAAATACTAAAAAGTTGTAAGTTAAAAATGTTTTTTTGACAGTATTTATTTATTTATTTCTATTATATATATATATATATATATATATATATATATATATATATATATATATATATATTTGATATTTCAGACCGGCCTCGGCCTATCATCAGAAACAAATCATTTTAAACTAGAAGCGTCCGTATCATTTGTTTCTGATGAAAAGCCGAGTCCGGTCTGAAATATTATATATATATATATATATATATATATATATATATATATATATATATATAATAGAACTAAATACTGTCAAAAAACATTTTTTAACTTACAACTTTTTAGTAGTCATATATATATATATTGTTATGGCGGCATCACATCCGGGAGCGAATTGCCTAATGACCTTTTTCGGGCCCCGCAAACGAAATAAAAGACGGAGCAAATTCGACTGTCGCCAGAGAGAAAATGACGAGCCTATTAACACGTTGACAAACGTCAAGCGATCGCTATTATTGTCATTTTCTTTCTCTCTCACCGCCTTCCTCTTCATCGTTCACCCGTCTACCTTTTCTAATACTGATAACCGAACGGAACCCTTTAAGACTGAGCGAATATTTCAAATACATTCCTACCCAAAGATAACGCTCATACATACATGAATACATACATAAGTACGTATGTTCCTGCCTACATCCACACAAGTTACTACTACGAATTCTTGATACATTTAACTTCTTAATACTGTTTTTCATTGGACATTAACTTCTACCAATTCGTGTCATTCTTTTCTATTAATAAATTTCTATTTAAACATACAAAAGGTATACTTATATTCTTCCACTAATCTACTTTCTGATAATATTCTGATAGTTCGGAATAAAACCTGTAAGTTGTAGAAAGTTTGGTTATGTTACACAAAAAGCCATTTAAAAAAAAACATTAACAATCTCCTTACTTCTACAGATCGTTCAATTATTTTACAGTTTTAGAAAAAGAAATCCCTCAACATATTATTTCAGTAAAAAGTTATGCTATATCAAGTCAGGACATACGGAAAATTTGTCCCGCAATTTACCAAAATTAATTTTAAAAAAACACAAACAAATTTTTTTGAGAAATCATACTTGAATAATTTAATAAAACCCGTTATTTAATTTCATATTGGACAGAAATAAATCTACACTGAATATTTTTAATTTGTTGGGGCCTCGTATGCATAAAAATTTAGGTTTGAATTTCACATGGCCCAAGGCCATTTTCCAAATATCTTTCTAACTAAATTCCTGCATTCTAACAATTATTTTATACGGTTGAAATCATTCATGAAATTAGCAAATGGAACATTGAATAAAATGGTCAAAGCATGAATTGTATTTATATAGAGTGTATTAACAAATAACAAGAATTACATACTTTGTACAGACGTTGAATGTGTCTGATTAAAATATCTTTTATTTTCTGTATAAGATTGTGTTACAGCAATTGAGGTAAGTTGTAATGTTCTTTTTTGCTGGAAGATTTATCAGTGTCATATGTAAGTTGTGTTGGGAATCATTTTAATAGAAGGTTGGTGAAAATTTCTGAGTTTGTGAATAAGTTCATCTTTGTAAAATTTAGAAGAGTGATTAGTAAGAGAAAGTGAGTTGGTCTTTACATGCTGTGCGTGTTAGGATTCTGTGCCAACTGTAATAATTTGTACACGTTTTATTTAAAGAAATAAAAAGGCATCTACTTGCGTCTTGTAATTAGTGCGGGTGTGTGAGAGAATTGCTTGATATTGAAAAACGCGAACCCCGTAATAGCACGCTGCTATTGGGGGCAGCTGTGAAATGCCTTGCTTTGTGTTCTCTGGCTCTGCTGCAACTGTTCCTGGGTGTACAACGTGTCTGCTCTATATACATCTCGTAAACAAGCGGGAGAGCAAGATTATCACGTGATTGTCGCGTGTGTATATGTACAATGAGTGAATGTAGCTGTGTGGAAATACACGTGATCATAAATTACTTTGTGACGAAATGCAACGAAATAAATTAATTAAAATTCATTCGTTTCGTTGCATTTCGTCACATGATATTATTTTATTTTAAAAAAAGACATGTTTTAAGATTCAAAAAATGTTTAATGCTTTTTTCGTGTGTGAAGCTTTTTTAAAGAACTTCATTTTATTTCTTCCATTTTTAGCAACTGTTAGGTTAATTTTACTTTGAACGAACAAAAATGGTATAATTCTGATATCTCGCTTTGACTAATTGCTATTCAGTATTGGTAAAGTATTGTGAATTAATCGAACTTCATATCTCTTCTTCAGTTAGTTTACGCGTTTTGAAAGCTCTGTTTTTCGATTCATCGGTACGTGTATTTGTTTTTTTTTTTTGTTTTTTTTTTTGTTTTTTTTTTCTTTGTCTGTTGCACTGCATTTATTTACAGATTCTTGTATACAACAATAATTAAAACTTATTTCAGTAATAAAAAAGCATAAGTTGTTACGTGAAGTTTTTATTAGTTTAAAAACAAATTTTTGACACATTATTTCTACATAATTGTTTTCCCTCGTCACCAAGATTTTTTTTTCAGGAAACGAGGAAACTATTTCTTTCACATAAAAGAACACGTTACTGTAATTTTTTTCTAAAATTTACTCTTAATGTGCGTTGTGGTGCAGTGGATATCGACTCCGAAAGACAAATCGGGCAGCCGAGTTCGAATTCTAGTTGAATTCCTTGCATTCACTTACGCACAAATACCTTTGGGAAAGGTATTAATCTGTCTCTTCTTTGGTTAAATAATAGGACAGATTGGCTATATTGGCTTCTAGTCTACCGCAGAAAGCAATGGCAACCTACTGCGTGATAATCTTCTGCCCAGTCAGTCATGTCGCTTTCTAAAGATGATTGTTCAAAGCGTGTACCACGTATGGCACTTAACTGACTGTTATATCGCGGGAACGATATAAATGACAAGGTAAATTCCAAGTGGAAAGATTCGCGCAACACGTAATGGGTAAACAAATAACAGAGTTTAATGTACGGAAAAATACAATTAACAGAGAGTTCAATCAAATGGTGGGTCAAGACCGAATAGGAGCGGAAGTCGAATCGTCGGGGGTAATAGAATGTTCCATTATAACACTGACTGACTCTCAGAATGCTTGTTCTCTGTTTGTTTTCTCAAAAAGAACATTTGCGGTAAGGTAGACTTTCTTGCCTTAAAAAGGAAAGTTGTAATAACACAAGATTGGACTCGGTTGTTGTTCGGAAAAAGACAGTTGCTTTTTCCTTAAAAGAACAGCTGTGATAGTAGTGGAAGTGTTGGCGGTGTCAGACAGTGTGGTAAAAGTGGTAGTTGTCAGAGCCGTCAGGCATGAACTCAGGAATTCAGGTTTCAGGTCAACGTCGGGTAAAAAGGTTTGACATCAGCATTATCATCCAGGTCGCGGAGAAAGCGTCAAATTTTCCGAAACTCCTTCGCCCGTGTCGGATCGGCTACTGAAAAAATTGTCTTTAGACAGTTGCTTTTATACGCCCCTTTGTAAATCAGAGCCGTTATGTTCCTCGTTTTAGTTTTAGGGCTTTTCATGGTCAAACTATGATCCTTTTTTGCTTTGTTCTTGGTTTAATAAGGTTGATCATTTTACTAACATTTATCTATTTAAGTTAGGAATACCTTTTGCTAACAGTAGTAACTATTTACAATTTCCGAAACGACTTTTGTAATTAATGATCTCGGAAAAATGTTTTTGATATATGATAACAAAAATTTTCTTTGAGTTATAGTCACGTAAGGTAAACACTAGAGCTTTGAGGTGAGTAGTTTGGGGCTACGATTAAAAATATTCATTATACTTTTTTAATCATTTCCCCCCAAGCAAGGTAGAACTGCCACTGGTGTGCAGGGGGTTACAGAAGAGGTGAGTGGTGAGAAAGAGAGACAGGTTACAGGGGAGTCAGAGAATGAGTAAGTAAAGTAGGAGAATACAGGTGTGAAGAGGGCTGCGTGAGAATGGAGTGGAAATGAAGAACATGATAGAATGGTTGTCAGGGAAAAGATGTGAGTCAAGAATATAAGTGATGGCAATTGTCTTTGCATTTAAATTTTTGGAGATTGTAGCTTTCAGGGAAGTAAGTATATGGAAGGAAATTCCACAGGCGGGAAGAGCGAGCAAAGGAGTTTAGCGTTATGCTCCGTTTGTAATAGAAATCTAAACTTATTTTATCAGGGTAGAATCACGTCTGGAGAAAATTTCGGTTCGAAATTCCTAGTACCTAAAGATGGCCGAAACGTAAAACGGCCGAAACGTCATACAAATAGCAACAAAGGTGAGGACAATAATCCAAATAATGTAAGTAGTGTAAATATTACCTCATCTCAGAAATATAGACAAATACGGAATGAAACCACGTATAGCATCTCGCAAGTTCTGTTCTAAAGATTACTGGCGGTTCTGCAATAGTGTGCTGAAAACAACAAACCCTCCACTCTCCTCAATTCAATCAATTCGAAGTCCCCACATCCGCAGCAGAATTTGAATGTTTGAATGTTTTGCTCGCAAATCCTCTTACATCTCAACACATGACAAGGGAATGGCAGAACAGAAAAACAAAGAGAAAAGTAATATTTAAAAATAAGTGCTTTCAAACGAAAATGTTCTAACAGCATTTAAACAGACACTATGTACAAACGTCTATTAAAAAAATTAAAAAAATTGTTATAAAAGGAAAATTAAAATACTCGGAGAACAGTAGAATAACAAAAAATAATCAAATAAAAAAGATTTATATAGGCAAGTTTCGACAAGATATTCTAATAATTGGCAAAGTCATATCCCTAAGACAAAACCGAACTCAAAATTAGTTTCATTATCAGTTAAGTAAATTAATTTGAATCTTTTTAAATGTTTACTTATTTGGCAGTTGAATCGGCAACCAACAGAATTGTATAAAAAAATCATTCCAATATATTAAGCTGGATAATCGTGGGAGGGTCGTAAGTCGAAGAGACAAGAGCTGATGGGGATGGAAGATTAGGAAAATAAAGAGTAAAGTAATATAAAAATAATTAATAAATAAGTAAGTGATTTCAAACGAGAAGGTTCTAACAATATGTGCGCAGTCACCGTAGTAGGGACACTAGTGCTAGGGATTCTGACCCTGAGGTAGTACCTTCCCAATGCATTAAAAAAGAGAGGGTTACTGTTGTAAAGGTATTGTGACAGTGGTGACATGGGCGGCATTTTTTATCGTCCATGACCCATATGTTCACATATATACACCCCACGTTAAAACGACTATATGTCTCAGCTTATAACCGTGGTGAATGGGTGGGTAAGTAATTACTGTCGCTTTGTTAACATATTGGTTAGTGTTCGCGTTTGATTGACGAGTAGGTCAGGTCGAATCAGACGACGTAGTGTAGTAGTTAGGTCTGGGTTCATTTCGGTCTGGACGCCGCCTTTAAAATTTTTTGTGTTGTTGAAATTCTTATGAAAGTCACAACAAAAGACAAATGACATCATCATCGCCGGTGAGAACGTTGAGTAAAAGACTGGCTAGATAGGTGATTAAGCTGTTCGCAGAACCGAAAATTCTCAAAAATGTTTTTACAAATATAAAAATACACTTCTACTTCTTTATGTGCAGTGCCCTTTCAGGACGTAGGCGATCATGGACCTCCACTTACCCCTATTTTTTATCACTCTTAACATTTTTCTCTTGGTCCAGCCAGTTAAGTGCCATACATGAAACACGCTTGAGCGATCATGTCTCGAAAGAGACATGACTGACTGGGCAGAAGATTATCCCGCAGTAGGTTGCCATTGCTTTCTGCGGTAGATTGGTTGCCAGCCAAGGCTATAGAACCCAATCTGTCCTATTATTTAACCCATAAGTGGAAGGAAGAGAAGGATTAATACCTTTCCAGAGGGTATTTGCGCGTAAGTGAATGCAATGAATTCAATTGGAATTTGAACTCGGCTGCCTGAATTCTCGTTCCGAGCTGATATCCACTGCACCACAACACACATCTCTCCAAAAACCTGTTACGCCATCCACTCACTCAAATTCATCAAGTATGCCTCACGTTGCTTTTCCCTGTCTCTGTTACCCGCTATCCGTCGCATAAGTATTATATTTTCTAAACCCTCCTTCCTCATTACGCGTTCCAGAAAATTCATCTCTCTGTCTCTCTCTCTCTCTCTCTCTCTCTCTCTCTCTCTCTCTCTCTCTCTCTCTCTCTTGTGTTAAATATAAGTTTTCTTTTCATATGTATCCACTCCAAAACCGTCTTTGTCACCTCGGTGTGGTGTAATGGTTAGCAAGCTTGTTGCTAGAAACATTATAATTGAGTAGTGAGTTCGATCCTTACTGGGGCCCCATACTTTCGGCCTTGTGATATATCTAAGATACGCTTAGAAAATCACCTCTCCGTTGCTAAGATGTTCAGTCCATTGTATTCTCAGCATTCTTCTGTAGAACCACATTTAGTCACACACTAGCAATGCTGAAAATTTGTCGAGGCAAATGCAGGTCTCGTGATATCATATTAGTTCCTGTGAAGACTATGAGTTTAAAAAATTGTTCTGAAGATGAAATAAAATGCCCACTTAGTAAATTTCACTCTACTCAGTAGAAACCTTCAAAATTGAAGCTGGACTTCCTACGTGGAAGTAGATGGACGAACCTCGTTAAAGGTGCAACTCAATAATGCGTTTTATGTCTCCCAACCACTGCGCCATTAGCGCGTTCCCATAAATACACTCATTACAACTAGTGAAGTCGAACCCTCTTATTCCACATATAAAATGAAAATGCTACCCATTGCACAGGCTTGTAAGTGGGGCGGGTGGTTAGCAATAAGTTGTGGACGAAAAATAAGACTATAAAAAAGCTGAAGAACTCTGAAGAAGTCAACAACCAGCTAACTAGAGGTGGTGTTTCGATAAATCACCGCGGAGAAAGCAACGAGATACCACTCCACTATCATTCCTGAGTATATGTTTTACAAAATATATATATATATATAAACCAACGGCGTGAAAGGGGTTACTTCCTCACCCTATAAGGATCGACATGGGCAATAGGTGTCACCTGGCTGTAATCCAGCGACTATTAGCACCAACGGCATAAAGGGGACACATTTTTCTGTAATTTGTCCCTCGACCGGAAAGGAATGACATGAGAAACAGGTGTCTCTGGACAGTTACCCTGCGACTGCGCGCAACAAACAAAAAATTACCCTAAGAACATGGAACGTCAGAACGCTGAACAACTGTGGTCTATTTGAGAATGTCAAGCAGGAAATGAGCAGATTGAACATCAACATTCCGGAAATATGCGAAACTAGATGGCTAAAACAATGAAGACTTCAGCAACGACAACCACAGGATCATATAAGCAAGAGGTAAAAACAATGAAAAGAGAGTCGGCTTAATACTAGACGAAGAAATGAAGAAATGCGTTCTGGGATACTGCCAGTTATCCGGAAGAGTTCTCCTGGTCAAACTGAAAGGAAGAAGATTCAACATAGCAATTAGAGTAGTCTATACACCAACAACGCAAACTACTGAGGAAGAAATAGAATTTTTTACTCCACTTTTGACAATGCCAAGGCTCAATGAAAAAAACCAAAGAAATAAGAATCATCATGGGAGACTTGAATACCAACGTAGGCAAGAAGAGAGACGGAGAGACAACAGGAAACTTTGAATTAGGAATCCGCATCGACCGAGGTAAGGATGGGTCTAGTGGTTTAAGGTGAATGACCAGGTGATTGTTATCACCTGGTTTCAAGAAAACCCAAGACGTCTATGAAAATGGAGAAGACCAGGAGGTTAACAGGAAAAACCAAATCGATTATCTAAACTTATTTATAAATGGAACATTGTCTGCGTGTGTGGGTCCGTTACCTATAGACTCCGAGACGGTTGAACCGATTTTCTTGAAAATTTACACAGTTGTATTGTAAGCGTCTGCGAGTGTTCTTAGCTAGGTTTTGTGTCGAGGTACCACCGATAAATATCGAAAATCAATAATCGAAAAAATCGTGTTATAGAAGGCGTGGTCCGATTTTAATCAAATCTCATACACTCATAGACAAAGACATAAGAAACGATATTCAGAAGTTTCAAGGTTGCAGTTCTTACAATAGTGCAGAAAATCGATAATATATATATATATATATATATATATATATATAAGGCAAGATGTTTGTGTGTGTGTGTGTCTGTTTATCAGTCTGTGTGTCCTTTATACAAATCCGATTCTCACCAAACTTCACACAAATATTCTTTAGGCTGAGTCTGAGCTCCAGGACCATGGATTAGTTTTAAAGCTTTCATTACACCCTAGCAACGCCGGGCTATGTTGCTAGTATAACTATAAACAAAAGATTCAGAAAAGTAGTGGTTCAATGGAAAACCTATCCAAGCAACCACCTTCCAGTTATCTGCAAACTAAGGGTGAAACTTCGGAGACTAAAGAAGCATCCAATACAGCATGCTCTTGAATGATCTCGACTTGCAGAAAACTACACTGTTAGTGTGAGAAACAAATACGAAGAACAAATTTGGAAATGGAAATTTGAAATGGGACGCACTTAAAGAAGTGCTTGTGACATCAACAAACATCATTGGTCCCAGAGGAAATCAGACTCAGAAGAAAAAACAGGTGTATGATTGAAGAGATTCATATCATGATGCAAAGGAGACAGAAAACTCTGCCAAAACATGGAACTGAATACAAGAAACTACGAAAGGAAATAAGCACCAAGTGCAGACAGGCTAAAGAGGAATGGCTCAACAACAAATGTGCCGAAGTAGAGAGATTGAGTAAGACTAATAAAGAAGAAATTCATAAAGCAATAAGGGAACTGACAAGACAAAGAACATGCTTATCAAGAGAATGCATAAAATCCCAGGATAGAACGAATATATTAGAGAAAGAGTAAATACTCTAGCGATGGGAAGAATATATAAAAGATCTCTTCCACGACAAGAGAGAGCAACCGATAGTAAACAAAAATACTGACGGACTGAAAATACTAAAATCCGAAGTGAAAGCTGCAATGGCCAAACTGAATAAGTACAAAGCAGCTGGACCAGACGGCATTATAATAGAGATGCTGCTATCCTTAAAAGATTTCAGCATAGAGAAAATTACGGAAATAATAAATTAAATTTAAAACAGTGGTGTAATACCAGATGACCTCAGCAAATCAATTTTCATTGATCTGCTTAAAAAGCCAGGCGCAATCGAATACGAACTCCACCAAACAATCAGTTTGATGAGCCACATAACAAAACATTATCCGAAACCTGATGAATAGAGCGCGACGCAGAACCAGGCGGGATATAGGACAAGAACAGTGAGGTTTCGTCAAGGACACTGAAACAAGGAATGTAATATTTATGCTTAGGATGCTATTAAAAAGGGTGATACAAATGAAAAAGGACGTTTACCTGTGTTTTGTAGACTATGCCAAGGCGTTCGACAAAGTACGCTAGAAAGAATTGATAGAAATGATCAGCAACCACGACATATTTGGCAAAGACATCAGAGTAATCAAGAAACTCTGCTGGCAGCAAACTGCCTGCATACGGACAAAAAACGAATTCAGCAGATTTACAAAGATAGAAAGGGGTGTAAGACAAGGGTGTGTCTTCACCGGATCTATTCAACTTGTACAGTGAGACTATTATGACCTACATGATGACCCTAGAAGTTATGCCAGGATCCTTCATCGGCGGTCACAATTTGAACAACATAAGATGCGCAGATGGTAAAGTGCTGATAGCCGACACGGAAATTAAACTACAAGACCTCTTAAAAAATGTAGATGAAACAAGTCTAAAACAAGAGCTACAAATAAACTACAAGAAAACCAAATGCATAGTCATCAGCAAACAGAGGATCCCAAAATGCAAATTACAGGTTGGGGATACTAAAATCAAACAAGTAAAAAATATTAAGTACTTGGGAAGTGTTCTAACAAAAAGCGGAAAGTGCGACACTGAGGTCCAAAGGTGAATTGGCATGGTGAATGACACATTCCAGAAGCTGAGTAGAGTATTAAAAGACAAGAAAAGTTCACTAGAAACAAAGAAGAGAGTACTGGATTGCTATGATGTTTGTTCTTCAATATGGCAGCGAGTGCCATCAAAGATGTAGGAAAAACTTGAAGCAACTGAAATGTGGTTCTACAGAAGGATGCTGTGGATATCATGGATCGAGCATGTAAGCAATGATGAGGTTTTGGAAAGGATGGAAACGAAAAGGAAATTGATACTGAGCACCAGGAAAAGACAGCTTAAGTTCCTAGGACATTTGATGAGGAAAGAAAGCTTGGAGAATCTAAAATTCACAGGTCAGAGAGAGGAAAAGAGAGACAGCAGAAAGCAGCAGAAAACATATTTGATAAGCCTGAGCAGGTGTATGGCAGAGCCGGGTTTGGGTGCTAAGAGCCACCAGGGATAAAGAGACGTGGAAGGAAATGATCACCTACGTTCTAAACGGACATGGCACATAGAAGAAAAAGAAGATCGTCCTCATTTTTTACTATCGGCTGACGAATGTACACATTTTCTTAAGTTTCGGCTGACTACTGTCCACATTTTTTAGTTTCGGCCAACTATCGTCTACATTTTTGAGTTTCGGCCGACTATCGTCCACATTTTTGAGTTTCAGCCGACTATCGTCCACATTTTTGAGTTTCAGCCGACTATCGTCCACATTTTTGAGTTTCGGCCGACTATCGTCCACATTTTTGAGTTTCGGCCGACTATCGTCCACATTTCTGAGTTTCGGCCGACTATCGTCCACATTTTTGAGTTTCGGCCGACTATCGTCCAAATTTTTGAGTTTCAGCCGACTATCGTGTACATTTTTAGTTTCGGCCGACTATCGTCCACATTTCTGAGTTTCGGCCGACTATCGTCCACATTTTTGAGTTTCAGCCGACTATCGTCCACATTTCTGAGTTTCGACGAGTGCGAACTACACAGAACTATCAGCTTAATGAGTCACATTACAAAACTGATTGTCAGAATCCTTATGAATAGAGCGAGAAGCAGAATCAGGCCAGAGATAGGGCAGGAACAGTGCGGATTCGTCAAAGACACTGGAACAAGGAACGCCATATTCATGATTAGGACGCTCTCTGAAAGGGCAATACAAATGAAGAAAGACTTGTACCTATGCTTCATTGATTACGCGAAAGCATTCGACAAAATACGACACAAAGAATTGATGGAAATGCTAGGCAACCTCGACATTTACGGCAAAGACATAAGAATAATCAAGAATCTCTACTGGCAGCAAACGGCCTGCATACGGACAGGTAACGACCTCAGTAGATACACAAAGATAGAAAAAGGCGTAAGACAAGGATGTGTCTTTTCACCGGATTTGTTCAACCTATACAGCGAGAATATTTTGAGGACCCTAGATGACACACCAGGATTTGTTATTGGAGGCCACAACCTGAACAACATAAGATACGCGGACGATACAGTACTAATTGCGGACACGGAAAGGAAACTGCAAGATCTCATACAGAAAGTAGCAGTGGAGAGTGACAAGAAGGGACTACAAATAAACTTTAAGAAAACTGAGTGCATGGTCATCAGCAAAAGATACAACCCAAAATGCCAAATACAGGTGGGGGATAACAGAATCAAACAAGTCCAAGAATTTAAGTACCTAGGAAGTGTTCTAACAGGAGATGGAAAGTGCGACACGGAGATCCGAAGGCGAATTGGCATGGCAAAGGACGCGTTCCAGAAGATGAGCAAAATACTAATACAGGAAGATCTCAATAGAAACGAAGAAAAGAGTGCTAGACTGCTACGTGATGTCAGTTCTTCAATACGGCTGTGAATGCTGGACAATATCATCAAAAATGAGGACAAAACTGGAAACGGCCGAAAGGATGCTACGGATATCGTGGACTGAGCATACAAGCAACGACGAAGTGTTAGAAAGAATGGCAACAAAAAGGAAATTGATGCTGAGCATCAGGAAGAAACAACTGAAGTTCCTGGGACATGCAATGAGGAAGGATAGCCTGGAGAACCTGAATTTGACTGGACAGATAGAAGGAAGGAGAGACAGAGGAAGGCAGCGGATAACATATTTGCAGGATCTGATCGGGTGGATGACGGAACGGGGGTTGCCAGGAGCAACAGGAGCAAACATACTAAGAGCCACAAGGGATAGGGAGACGTGGAGATCCATGATCGCCTACGTCCTGAAGGGACAGGGCACATAGAAGAAGATCGTCCACATTTCTGAGTTTCGGCCGACTATCGTCCACATTTTTGAGTTTCGGCCGACTATCGTCCACATTTCTGAGTTTCGGCCGACTATCGTCTACATTTTTGAGTTTCGGCCGACTATCGTCCACATTTTTGAGTTTCAGCCGACTATCGTCCACATTTCTGAGTTTCGGCCGACTATCGTCCACATTTTTGAGTTTCAGCCGACTATCGTCCACATTTTTGAGTTTCAGCCGACTATCGTCCACATTTTTGAGTTTCAGCCGACTATCGTCCACATTTCTGAGTTTCGGCCGACTATCGTCTACATTTTTAGTTTCGGTCGACTATCGTCCACATTTCTGAGTTCCGGCCGACTATCGTCCACATTTTTGAGTTTCAGCCGACTATCGTCCACATTTTTGAGTTTCAGCCGACTATCGTCCACATTTTTGAGTTTCGGCCGACTATCGTCCACATTTTTGAGTTTCAGCCGACTATCGTCCACATTTCTGAGTTTAGGCCGACTATCGTCTACATTTTTAGTTTCGGTCGACTATCGTCCACATTTCTGAGTTCCGGCCGACTATCGTCCACATTTTTGAGTTTCGGCCAACTATCGTCCCCATTGTCCTCATTTTTTTTAGTTTTGGCCCACTCATATTTTAGTTTTAGTTGAATATTGTCATGATTTTTATGTTTTGACCACTATTGTCCTCATTTTTGAGTTTCGGTCAATCGTTGTCCTCATTTTTGAGTTTCGACCGTTGTAATCTCTTTGGCTTCCTACAGTGCTTTTCGGGCTCGGTAACCTTCAGGGTGTTACTTTTTTTACTGATTGTGGTGCAATGGATATCGGCTCGGAATGAGAAATCAGAGAGCCAAGTTCGAATTCCAGTTGAATTGGTTGGATTGACTTTTGCACAAATACCTTTGGGAAAGGTAAGAATCTAAATGTTCTTTTTCCACCTATGGCTTGAATAGCATGACAGATTATGTTCTATGGCCATGATTAGGAACCAGTCTACTGTTGAAAAAAATGTCAACCTACTGCGGCCAAACCTTCTACCTTGTCATTCATGGATCGTAAGAGACATGATCACCCAAGAGTCTATCTCGTATGACACTTAACTGACGGAACCTTCAGAGAATTTCCAATTAAAACCTTTATTTAATCAACGGAGAAAGATCGCTTCGGTTTCGCTGACAATTGGTTCCACTTATTGAAAGAATCATTTATAATTTGTTAATTTGTCTTACTGTGGCCCTTAATGCTATATACACAAAACTTTTTTATCCTTATCTAAGTACACTGCACTCAGTCGGCTCCTTTTGTCAAACTAGGGCAAAAATTTACCAAAGTTTAGTTCCGGTGGAAGCGTCTACCGAGTCTTCATCTTATTTTTGTTTTTGTTATTTGATTTTCTTTTTATTGTAAGTTTCATCCTATACAATACAAGGGGCTACTCGAAGTAGACACTTATGTTAAGGGGTAGTTTTATATGGATAGGAGGGGAAGATAATGGTTAACTCTAGACTTAAACAGGTTAAGATTGTAGTGATCGAGGAAGCATCCTCTTGGGAGTCTATTCCACAGAGAAGAAGCTGTTTGAGTGAAATATAGAGGGAATGTGGGAGGTTTACTAAAATTTAAGTTACATAGCAGGCCCTAGCCACGGCGGAACAAAGGAATGTAGTTCATCCGAGCACTTTCCATGGAAATAGCGATAGAGCAGTGAGAAACTCACCACATGACGCCTGTGAGAGAGAGGCTGGATGATAGAAATTAATTCTTTTTCCAAGAAGGATTCGGAGACGCTTTTGAACTCTATCAATACTGGAATGAAAGGGTCAGGCAGCTTCCGACGAAATAAGGCAAGATTAATCCATTTTCGTCCTGATCTGGACTTCTAAAGGTAGAGGCCGAGGTCAACATGAGAACTGTACGATTTCTAACCCCCACCCGCTTGTACCGACCCAGGGTTCCACGTTGTCAAACCTATCATAATGGCAATGAGAGGGGGTAGATAAATAGCGAGAAAGTGGCTATTGCGCTACAATAAGCGCAAACAAAAGTCACAAAAATTAATCCATGGCTGCACGACGTGAATAAGCATGAACAGAAAAACGAGAGAGGCGAGAGAGCGAAAACATTCAGAATGTCTTATTGTAGTGTGGTGACTGCATCTAACTCCATCAAGTTAAGAGATACTAAATAGAAAAAGAAAACAAAAAAAAAACAAATGCAAACTAGGTAAACAACATTAACTTGGCTGCTTTCAGAGAAAAGAGAGAAAAAAAAACTGCAGTCACTCTTAAAGGCCTTAGAGACACATCAACGAATACCAGGTTTATTCATTCATTCATCACTTCTGTCGTTCAGACAAACCTGATTTCCAAACATGTTTTTCTCGTTTACATTGATTTCTCTATTATTATACACTGTAACCGGTTCTCCCGACAACTACCACAACAATCCACAGGTGATTCTACCCTACAATCAAGAAAATGTGCGTCGGATATTTTTGGAAGCTATTCTCGAAACTTTTGGTTCAAATGGCACCTTGGACTCTCATGGATTATCCAGGTTGTTTGACGATGTAATAATGAAATCCGGTGATGGAAGCACAAAAGAAAACATTGTTGAAAACACTCTTAAAAACAAAGCTATTACTACTGCTACTACAACTGGTGATAATGTTACTAACGCCAGTGCTTCGGAATTTAGCTCCACTGCTGGAAAATGTCAATCATTTCTTCAAAACAAAACCTGGCTACCTTTTTGTATTACTGAACAGGTAGGTTAGATTTTGAGTTTGCCTAAAAATAAAGAAAAACATTTTTTTTTTAATCATGATAATCGTAACCATAGGCGTATGAAAGTAGATTTTAATTAGGGAGGGGAAGAAAGCTTTCCGAAATTGTCCTAAAATTAACCCGCTTTTACATTCATTTCCTCTGTCACATCTCTTGCACATATGATCGCAGTTGTGATAATGATTGTATTCTTTGCGCTGATTCACAACTACAATAAAACAGTATTTTTGCGTACACTCTACAATCTACATACATAAAAATATGCATAAAAAGATATTCACAATATCCGTATCACTTCACAATGTATAAAGTTTAATAAACGATAAACTTTGTATTCTAAATATCTGCATATTTTTAAACATAATGAATTTAAAGAAAAGCAGAGTGTTTTTATGTGTATTTAAAAAAAAAATCAAATTATTCTGTGACTTAGTCGTTCATACATTCAACAAAATGAACCCTTCATGGTAGAAAAATTACTTGGTTATACCCATTTTCTTTCCAATATTTTACGGCATGAAACCAGCAGCAAAGAGTAAGCATACAGTAATACCAGTAACAGGAAGTAATCATTTAAAATAGGTAAATTCACATCGTTTACAAAGACCCTATAAGTAGATATTTTAACTCAGTTTCGATAATTCCATTTTTCGTGTAGCTAACCGTTAAGTCAACTTAACTCTACTCTTAAAATTAACATCTTTAAAAAAAAATAAATGATATTAGAAAAAGCAGTATTTTTGCTCTTGTTATTAGTAGAACCTAAAATTAGTATATATGAGAACAAAGTTTACAAGAGTTAACTCACCATTTTTTTAAATTTATTCTATTGTTATAATATCTAAATATTTGTTTTAAAAAGTTTTTAAAGCTCCTAATTATTTTTCATATTTCAATTAACATAGAAAGAATCAAAATATTGCATTATACATGCTGAAAATCTCACTTTTATTTAATTTAATCAGGCCAGTAAAAACCAATTTGAAATTGCTCATTATGTATTTTTCGAATCAGTACACAAGTTTTTAAGAATATTCCTTTAAAATATTATTTTATGCCACATTCTTGACACCCTTGACTATCGAGACAATATCACTATTTACTATGGGGCCTCTCTTTTGTCTTTACCAGGGGGGATAGGCCCTGCAAAATGGTCCACCTGCCTCATTCTGTTCTGAGATGACTCTTATTAACAATTTATGAAAAGAAAATTACTAGAACGAAAACATGCTTTTAAAACAGACTAGAAAATCAAATTTTGTTTAAGCTTCTAGAATCAATAAGATGATGTTTTCTAATTTTTCAGGATCGAGAACAGAGTATATTTTTTAAATCAGTCGCTAATTAATACGTGTTTTCTACTTTGTAGTGTAGAGTATGTGAAAACGGTATTGATTTGTTTAATTTGTTTATTATTTAAAGTTTCTAAAAAGTATAAGAATTTAATTAAAACTTTTCAACAGTTTTTTTGCGCCAATTTTAAAATTTGTCAAATTAAATTAACGTATTTAACGAAATTAAAGGTGCACAGCCACAGTAGATGCAATCATATTTCAACAAGGAATATTGAGGAAAATCAAGAGGTCACTCAGTACATTGATAAAGCATTTTAGCTGGAGCAGAAAGCATTACTATATATAAAAAGCAAGCTATCAGGACCACCCTCATACAATCTTTAACAATAGCACAAAAACATTATTGTATATATAAAAAGCAAGCTATCAGTACATACTCACACAATCTTAAACAATAAAAACACTATTGTATATAAAAATCAAGCTACCAAAACATCCTTCAAACAATTTACCAATAACATAAAACACTCCAGTATATAAAATGCAAGCTATAAGTACATCTCTCACACAATCTTAAACTAAAAAATCATTACTGTATATAAAATACATGCTATCCGAACGTCTCGTAAAAAAATCTTTAACAATAAAAAAAACATTACTGTATATAAAAAAACAAGCTATCAGTACATCCTTCACGCAATCTTAAACAATAAAAAACATTACTATATATAAAAATCAAGCTATCACAACATCCCGCAAACAATTTACCAATAACACAAAACATTACAGTAAATAAAATGTAAGCTATAAGTACATCTCTCACACAATCTCAAACTAAAAAGATCATTACTATATATAAAATACATATAAAATACATGCTATCGGACCACCTCGTAAGAAAAAACATTATTGTATATAAAAAGCAAGCTATCAGTACATCCCTCACACAGTATTTAACAATAAAAAAACATAACTGTATATAAAAAGCAAGCTATGAGTACAACTTTCACACAATCTTTAACAATAAACAAAACATTACTGTATATAAAAAGCAAGCTATCAGTACAATCCTCACACAATCTTTAAGAATAAAAAAACATTACTGCATATTAAAAACAATGTATTAATATAATTTTCACACAATCTTTAATAATAAAACAGATTACCGTATAAAAAAAAGCAAGTTATCAGTACAATTTTCACACAATCTTTAACAATAAAAAAACATTACTGTATATAAAAAGCAAGATATTAATACAAACTTTACACAATCTTTAACAATATAAAACCATTACTGTATATAAAAAGCAAGCTATTAGTACAGTTTTCACACAATCTTTAACAATAAAAACATATCTCACACAATCTTCAACAATAAAAAAGCATTACTGTTTATAAAAAGCAAGCTATCAGTCCATCCCACAAAATTCTTTAGTAATAAAAAAAAATACTGTATATAAATGGCTGTAGGTACGTAATAAAGAGAGGAGGAAGTAAGAAATGCTTATTATATGTAGAATATATCGGTTGACTCTAGGCTTAAAGAGGCTAAGATTGTAGTGGTTGAGGTAGTATTTGCTTGGGAGCTCTGTTCCACAAAGTAACAGTTCTGGGGAAGAATCTGTCTGGGTGGATTTTACTCCTTTGCCAATACTAAAAGAATAGAGAAAATTTGACGCTGGGATCATGGCATGGCGGGACCTATATCTGAATGTCTGAGATGGTGAAACTAAGGAATATACCACGTTTAAACATTTGTCATAGCAATAGTGCAGAGAAAGGCTGGCAATGTTTCATAATACAGAATTATAAATGCCTCTTATATGATTTAGATACAATACTAATCATTGGCTTTTGTCTTCTTTATTATTCTATCTTTATTGTTCTCTCTCCTTAATAATGTATTTTTCACACTCAGTAACCCATTGCAATATAGTGGCTTTATTGCATTGCTTGGGCAGAAGTGACTAAAAAAACCGTCGAATTTGGTAGATGTTAGATACAGTAATAAAACAAACTGAATTTTGTATTTATGTATTGGATTGTCTGTAAAGTCCCTGCGAATTGTTAAGGGAAATTAAAGCAAAAATAAATTATACCATTAAATACTTATTCAACTAAATATTAACCATTTTGTTGAACGACCTTTTTCTATTTTTCCTTTAAGATTTAGTTGTGCCAGAAATTCGGTGGTTTCTTGGCAAAGAACCCATTAAGATGTTTTTATGTTATAAAAATTAAAAAAGAATTAAAATTTTTACCATTGAGATTACTAGGGCCTGAATAAATGAAAATCAAAAGGAGCAACGTCTGGTGAACATGACAGGTGAGGTAACACATTTCAGCCAAGATGCAAAAATTTTTGCTAAGTAACTAAAGAAACGTGAGGTCTAGCATTATCCTGATGGAAAACAACGCCTTTCCTATTCGCCAATTCTAGGCGTTTTTCCTTGAAGTGCTGCCTTTAATTCGTGCAGCTGCAAGCAGTAATTTTCAAAATTGATTCTTCTTCTTTACGTGCCGTGTCTTTTCAGGACGTAGGCGAACATGGACCTTCACTTACCCCTATCCTTTGTCGCTCTTAAGATTTTTCCTTTAGATATCTCTCCCAAAACACGCTCCGCCATTTACTCGCTCAGGCTCATCAAGTATGTCTGATTTCTCCTTTCTCTCTTTCCCTCGATCCGTCCTGTGAGTATCCGATTCTCTAAGCCTTCTTTACTTATAACGTTTCCAGAAACCTCAGCTGTCTCTTCTTGATGCGAAATATGAGTTTCCTTTGCATTTCCATTCCTTCCAAAACCTCGTTGTTGCTTACAGGTTCGGTCCATGATATCCACAGCATCCTTCTGTAGAACCAAATTTCTTTTGCTTCGAGTCTCTCATTCATCCGTGATGAGATTGTTTAGCATTCTCTGCTATATAGGATGACAAATATCACATCACAGTCAAGTACTCTTTTCTTTGTTTTGAACGAATTTTTTCTGTCTCTCAATACTCTGCTTAGCTTTTGGAGTGCATCCTTGTCCAAGCCAATATGCCTTCGGATTTCAGTGTCGCATTTTATATCCTCTGTCAGAACACTTCTCAGGTATTTAAATTTCTGCACCTGTTGGATTTTAAAATACTCGACGTGTAGCTGGCATTTTGTGGCCTCTTTCTGCTGATTACCCTGCATTCAATTTTCTTGTTAAAAAGGGATGTATTTTATTGCGTTTATACAGCAAATAACAGATAGAAATGCTATTCAAAAGATTCTTTTCCCTCAGATCATGTGATACCCAAACATCGTAATGATTTGAATATCCATGCTTCAATAAGTGTTTGATTTTGATTAATTTACTCTTTGTTTCTGCTAATTCCCGCGTTCTGTAATGGGGGTTATTCTCAATCAATATTTTGATTTGGTCGTCATCTGTAGTAGGGAATCTGTCTGAGCGTTCTTTATCAATAAGGCTACTTTCACCAACGCTAAACTTAAATAACCACTTCTATGCACTTCTATCAGCTAAAGCACCTTCGCTGAACACAGCACATATCATTTTCGCTGCTTGAGAGATATTTTTGCCTTTAAAGTAATAAAAAAGCATCAAGTGTCTAAAAAGCAACTTATGATCTTTCATTTTCATAGGGATTCAAAATTATCACGAATTAAGTCATTTGAAACGTTCTTTCTCAAGATATAGTTTAAAACTAGCAGTACAGCCCGGCGTTGCTCGGGTGTAATGAAAGCTTTAAAACTAATCCATGGTTCTGAAGCTCCGACTAAGGCTAAAGAATATTTGTGTGAGGTTTGGTGAGAATCGGAAAAAAATTGTGAATTTGTATAAAGGACATACAGACAGATAAACAGACACACACAAAAACATCTTGCCTTTTATATATATATATATATATATATAATCACTTTTCTGCACTACTGCAAGAACTGCAACCTTGAAACTTCTGAATATCGTTTCTTATGTCTTTGTCTATGAGTGTATGAAATTTGATTAAAATCGGACCACTCCTTCTATAACCCGATTTTTTGGATTATCGATTTTTGATATTCATCGCGGGTACCTTGAGACAAAACCTAGCTAAGAACACTCGCAGACGCTTATAGTACAACCGTGTAAATTTTCAAGAAAATCAGTTCAGCCGTTTCGGAGTCTATAGGTAACGGACACACGCACACACATAGACAAAGTTCCATTTATAAATGAGTTTAGATGTGCTCAAATCAGAAAATGTAAGCATAATATCCGTCGATACATTTGACGTGTTTGAACGTGTTGAAACATGGACGACTAAAAATTGGCACAAACTTACCTTACAACACAATATTAAAGTTTCCTTACTCGCGACAATGTTTTTTTTTTTGTTTTATTTTGTTTTTATTCCTTTATATGACAAAATACCACTATATTATCTTTTGTTTTGGTCATTTATATTTTTAGTCACGCATTTTTATTTCCTTTTTCTTTTTCTTTTTTTTCTTTTTTTTTGCATTTCTGTTTATCTAACTTAATTTTATTTCACGTTTTGGTGCATTATGTCTCTTAGTTCTTTCCTTCTGACTTTACGAATTGGCTACTTCACTTTTCTTCTTTTTATCCTTCCCTACCTCATGCTTTGTCACCTTAAATCTCCGTCCATTTTTTCATTCCTTCTTAGTGGATGCAAAACTGGCAATCGTTTCTAAGTCATAGAGGCTCAAAGTTAAAAATTTCCAAGAAGATAAAATGTCGACTTATATCTATTTCATTTTCTTTAAGTAGTTTTACCTTCTCTCAACAAAATAGGACAAACATGATGGTGACAACTATATCAGCCAGAATCAACATTCTCCGCCCACCCCTTCATTCGATTTACAGGAAAAGCAGTTTAAGAAGAAGAAAGAGAATTTTTTAAAGTTTATATCAAACTTTGTTTTTTTTTTGAGTGGTTGTTTTGCTTAGAAAATGATACGTTCTTGTTACTGACCACCAACAATGTCACCTCACGGCAACGATGAATGCGCCGCTTAATAAAACAGTGACAGATGAAACGATTGCAGTAATGCATTTATTTCATAACACCTGGAAAGAAAAAACTAAAAATAAAAACCAATGAAAATACAGATGAACGAAAATGCTGAAAAAAAAAATTTCCAAATTGACTACAATAGTAATATCGGAATTGTTAATGTCATATAAATGAATAATTATAGGCACCTCGAAATGTTTATATATATATATATATATATATATATATATAAACATTTTGAGGTGCCTATAATTATTATATATATATATATATATATATATATATATATATATATATATATAATAACAATAATAATTATAACAATTATAACAATTATATTAATAGTAACAAAAATAATTCTGCTAATACTAGTAATAGTTATATTATATTTAAGTTCGTCTTGAAAAACTCACCGAGAACGAACTCGGAGGGAAAAGGAGGGGAAGTAAAAAAAGAAACAAACGAAGTCAGTCAGTCAGTTAAGTGCCATACGTGAGACACGCTTGGGCGATCATGTCTCGAAAGAGACATGACTGACTGGGCAGAAGATTATACCGCAGTAGACTGCGGTCGACTGGTTGCCGACCACGGCTATAGAACCCAATCTGTCCTGTTATTTAACCCATAACTGGAAGGAATAGACGGATTAATACCTTTCCCAAGGGTATTTGCGCGTAAGTGCATGCAATGAATTCGGCTGAAATTCGAACTCGGCTCCCCGATTTCTCGTTCCGAGCCGATATCCACTGCACCACAACGTACATCCGCTAAAGAACCCACCGAGAACGAGGGAGGGAAAAGGAGGGGAAGTACAAAAAGAAACAAACGAAGTACATGAACAAAATTCAAATACTCGTAGGAAAGAAAAAAAAAACCAAGACGAAAACCCTAACACTAAAGCGCTCAATACAAAAGTAGAGCAACAAAGTAGAGCCAATTTACCCAGACGAGCCGAAGGGTGAAACCTAGGTAGGTTTGTTGGCTCTTGCTTAGATTTTCTGTCTATATATATATATATATATAGTCATCCGCAGACAAATCTGTTTCGCTCTATCACAGCTCATCAGTACGGTTAGACAGCCGATTGCTTTTTACCCAGGATTGAAAACCAACCGCATTGGCGTCAGTCGGCGCTTCTACCCCTGAGCTACGGGCGCTCGGTAGAAGGGGGAAGACTTTTTAGCGTGTATGTTATCATTATACACGTCCAATAGCTGAGAGTGCTTTAATTCATTGCTGAATGAACGATGCGTAGATGCCAAAGTAGCTACTCTTTTTCAAAGTCTACCATTCTTCCAGAGTGCTCAGTCAGGGTGGGAGAGTATATATATATATATATATATATATATGTGTGTGTGTGTGTGTGTGTGTGTGTGTGTGTGTGTGTGTATTTAGGCTCACGGATAAACTTTTGCGTATTACAAAAGATGTCAGATATGAGCTGTAACGTTTAATGTTGACAGATGTTATTTTCATTCATTTCTTAAGGAACCCAAATACTTTCAACCACTTTCCGAGATCATCTTCAGGGGTGTGAGTTATGGTAACAAATGTAACTGGAAAACTGTATTGCTACAACTTACTGTACATTTTTTCTGCTTCAAATATAAGGGTTCGACAAATTGCTTAGCATTCATTGGAACGTGAAAATAATCCAAAATAGTCATTTTTTATGTGTTGCAATGTCATGGTCATGCACGTGTTAAAACATGAAAAAACTGTTCTTTTTACAAACATTTTAGAACATTACTACAGTATTCATAGCTGATTTTATTAATTCACGGCTTAAGGGTTTTAATGAATATTGTCTCGAGAATCTGTAGTGTGATTATATATATATATATATATATATATATATAAGCAGTATAGCCCGGTGTTGCTCGGGTGTAATGAAAGCTTTAAAACTAATCCATGGTCCTGGAGCTCAGACTCTTTGGACATTGGCACGAAAGACTAAAAAGCAATAGTTGTTTCCAGTTAAAGCGAAACCGTAGACTGAAAGAAAAATGAATGGATGTAAGTCAAATTTTGATTTCCTGGTATCGATATCAAATAAGATTTTTTGGTTGTAAACTGAATTTTGAAGCCTAAATAAGTCCTCTCATGACTGAGACTAAGAACTGCAATTATACCTACTTAGAGCCAATCCCGAAGCAAAAACTAAAATAAAAGGGCTGAAAAAATACAGACATACAGGCAGATAAACAGACACACACACAAACATCTTGCTTTATATATATATATATATACTACTGATTTTCTGCACTATTGTAAGAACTGCAACCTTGGAAGTTCTGAATATCGTTTCTTTGTCTATGAGTGTATGAAATTTGATTAAAATCGGACCACTCCTTCTAGAACCCGATTTTTTCGATTATCGATTTTCGATATTCATCGGGGGCACCTCGACACAAAACCAAGCTAAGAACACTCGCAGACGCTTATAGTACAACTGTGTAAATTTTCAAGAAATTCGGCTCAGCCATTTCGGAGTCTATAGGTAACGGACACACACACACATACAAGTTCCATATATATATATATATATATATATAAGCTGTTTCTTGTCAGACATATAGTTTGGTATTTACACATCAGAGGAAATCTCTAAAATAAAATATCAAATTAATGAAAAATGTGGCACTTGAAGATCTCAGTAATTCCTAGTTGTGTTTCGGGCCCAGACTGTAATTGGAAGAAGTTCTGATAGAATCATTGAAGGAATCCCTGTCAGTCCATGCCTTAAAGATTTCTAGATAAATTTTTTTTACAATTATAGCTCACACTCTGCAAAAGGTTTTATCTATGTGTATGGTGATTTTCTAAACGCATATTAGATGTGTCGCAAGGTTGATTGTATGAGACACCCAGCAAAGATCGAACTCCTGGCTAAGTTGTAACAGTTCTAGCGAGACAAGTATGCTAACCATTACACAATATCGAGGTACCTCATGGTGATTTTCTAAGTATAGTTTACATGTGGTACAAGGCCAAAAGTATGGAGCACCCAATAAGGATCGAACTCATTCAGCGTACTGTCTGAGACTTCATTGAACATTAGAAACTTAATCTCTTCAAGTCAAGAATAAATCCTTTATCTATCCTCATAAGCTTCACTTGCTAACATCTCTTCGTCCATTCATATCACACACCTCGTTCGTGATTAGTATTTTAGCAATACTCCTTTAACTTAAATATCTCCCTAACTTTGTATAAATTGAATTTTAATATTTTTTTTAATCATATCACCCCGAGCAAGGCGGTAACGCCACTGATGTGCAATGGGCTACGTAAGAGTGAAAAGACTTGGAAAAGAGAAAACCGTAAACCACATCCTAAACAGGGAACAAGGGATGAGCCTCTACACCTGTACAATAGACGTGGATGGAGTGTGAACCGGGCGATAGTTTAGTTTAGTTTATCTACTCCAATTGAAAAAAAGAAAAAAAAAGAAAAAGAAAAGTGAAAAGATTGGAAAAGAGAAAGCCGGAAAACACATCCTAAGCAGGGAAAAAGAGATGAGCCTCTACACCTGTACAATGGACGTGGGTGGAGTGTGAACCGGGCGATAGTTTAGTCTATCTACTCCAATTGGAAAAAATTAAAAAAAAGATAAAGAAAAGTGAAAAGATTGGAAAAGAGAAAGCCGGAAACCACATCCTAAACAGGGAAAAAGAGATGAGCCTCTACACCTGTACAATGGACGTGGGTGGAGTGTGAACCGGGCGATAGTTTAGTCTATCTACTCCAATTGGAAAAAAGAAAAAAAAGAAAAAGAAAAGTGAAAAGATTGGAAAAGAGAAAGCCGGAAACCACATCCTAAACAGGGAACAAGGGATGAGCCTCTACACCTGTACAATAGACGTGGGTGGAGTGTGAACCGGGCGATAGTTTAGTCTATCTACTCCAATAAATTTAAATGTTATTTGTTTTCTATCTTCCTGAATTCTGTTCTTTTTCTGACATTTCTCCTCACTAATACCTTCTCATTTCCTTTCACTCTAAGTAACCCCCTTGCATGTTAGTGGCATTATTGCATTGAATGGGGTGAAATGAATAAAAAATAAAGTTCTTTACCGAGTTCATGAGGAAGTTCTTCACAGATGACAGCTAGAGATACACTGACTCCAGTTAGAATACTGGAGGTAAATGCTGCACCAATTGAGAGGCCATCAATAAAGTTATGAAGACCGTCTCCAAAGATGATCATCCAGGCAACAGTTCTACTCCAATTGAAAAAAATAAAAAATATTAAAACATAAATAAGTTGAATACAAGTAGACAGTACAAAGATAATGGTAAACTAATTCATAAAGCAGAGTATCAAAGAGACCAATGGAATTTTCTTCCTAACCATTAAGGTAGGTCTCTTCTCGGTCTTATCTGACTCATTTCCGGTTTTGTCTTTACGTAAGAACGCTGCGATTGATCGCTTGTCTTTGTATCAATTTTGTGTTTAAATAAGAAAAATCTTTTCACATATTACTCTTGCTTTGCCTTATATATAGTTACGAGTTCATATAACTTAAACGAACAACAATTTGAAATAAGAACAAAAATATGGCTAACCAAATCCAAAATACATTTACTGACACACGAACTTTGGCTTATTCGCGTCAGACTAAGATGCGGGTAGGGGAAAATGGCGTGCATATGAACCAGAGAGCCCATGTCACGCAGGTATGTGCGTCTGCATATGGGAAAGGGTTTGTACTTATCTACTTGTAGTGAGTCTTAGGACCTGGTCTCACTGAAGTTGGTTGTTAACACTTTTTGACCAAGCCGTCGAAGTTCCTTGAAGTTCGTCGTCTCGAGCGTTCCTCCTCTTCGACTGGCATGATGAAATCCCCTGCTTGGTTCCTTTTTACTGACTATCTATGACGTAGCGTGCAGATGAAATTGAGAGCAAAACTTCACACCTACTTGGCGATTTGAGTTAATTGTTTCACACCAAGCAAGGCGGTAATGTCACTGATGTGCAGGGGGCTACATAAGAGAGTAAAAGTTTAGGCAGAAAGAGAGTGAAGAGAAAAACGAATCAGTTACAGGGGGTGTCAGAGAAAGGGCAAGAGAAAGAGGGGAACACAGATGTGAACACATTTGCGAAGGTAGAGAAAAAGAAAAATAACAAGATATACGGGGGATGTAGAAAGGACTGGAGTCAATTGAATAAGAGATGGGAATTGACATTGCATTTAAGTTCCTGGAGGTTGTAGCTGTCAGGAAAGCAAGTATACGGAAGGGAGTTCCACAGGCGGGAAGTGCGAGAAAAGAAGAATGGAAATGTGTAGAGGTTTAAAAAGAAAAATGTATCTTTTAAACAAACGTTTTTTAGTCCGCTACACGTATATATTCGGATGTGCGTTATAGTGCAGTGAATATCGACTCGTAACGATAAGTCGGGTTGCCGAGTTCGAATTCCAGTTAAATTCCTTGCAAACACTTTCGCACAAATACCCTTGGGAAAGGATATTAATTCGTCTCTTCCTTCCAGTTATGGTTTAAATAATAGGACAGATTGGGTTCTATAGCCTTGGCTGGCAACCAGTCTACCGCAGAAAGCAATAACAACCTACTGCAGGATAATCTTTAGAGACATGATCGCCCAAAGCGTGTATCGCGTATGGAACTTAACTGACTGAAACGTATATTGCTCGCATGCTTAATATTATTTACCCCGTTTCTTTTATCTTCTTTCTCTTATTATTGTTTCTTGCAAACTTTGTCATTTCTGTCTGTTGGGCATTTTAGACTACAGTTTGTGTATTTTTGCTGAACGATTCCGATATCGTTTTTTGCCAACTGTTTTATATTGTAATTATGAATTATCCAGTGTTATTTCCAGGTGCACAATGTGTGTGGATGCCTTTAATATGAATTCAAATATCTTACCTGTAGAAAAACAAGAGAAATTGGTTTTTGATGTTTGTGAACAAAGATTTATTTTAGGACAAAAGTTTCAGCCATTGAGGTTTTCCCTGGGAGTAACTTTTCATTTTTTGAAACATCTCACATTCAGCTATCACAGAAGCCAAGTTCAGCGTCAGTTGCATTTTGGTAAATATTAAGCATAAACATATCTATGACATTTAAGCAGGTAACTAACAAAATACATGTTTTCGCATCCGATTTATTCAACCTATAAAACGATATGTACCAAAATGCAACTAACGCTGAACTTGGCTTCTGTGATAGCTAAATGTGAAATGTTTCAAAAAGTGAAAGTTAACTACCAGGGAAAACCTCAATGGCTGAAACTTTTGTCCTAAAATAAATCTTTGTTAACAAACATTAAAACAATTTCTCTTGTTTTTCTACAGGTAAGATTTTTGAATTTATATTAAAGGCATCCACACACATTGTACACTGGATATTCCATAATAAACGTATCCTTGAATGATTCCTTTTTTATTTTTATAGGTTAACTGAATTTGTTCCCAGCAGAAATTACAGATTATTCGAATTCTTTCGCAAATAAATCAAGCCTTTCTTGAATTTCAAGTACATGTTTCAAGCGTTGCACTTTATCATAAGCTTCTTTCGAATCTTGAATTTCTGTTTTTGGGCTTGACATTATCAATTATGACTTAGTCATTATGAGAATCAAAAAAGATCGTGGGAAAGTGAAAACGTAATGCGGATACTGTCAAGAAATCAAGGATCCGAAACGAATAATATTTAGTTTATAGAACTCTAACAAACATACTGTTTCCGTAAATTAAAATTCTCTTTCTTACATTCAAATATGTCTTTACACATTTTGTCATATTTTTTTTAATTCCTCGCCATTGCCAACCTATAAAGAATACGAGTTATTCTTCAAACTCGATCGCTTTCTGATTCAACCTATATCAAAATTCGTTGGCCAGATGTGAATGTTACGAAAGCACAATTAAGTATTTAAAAAATCGTACCAGAATCAGGCAAAAATTTAAAAAAAAAAGAAATATTAAATACCATTTTAAATCTGTTAATCAGGAAGATTGCTGCTAAAGCGAACATGACAAAAAACGCTGAGTTGTGATCCATCCTGTCTTCTTTTAAGGACACCGCTCACGACACTAAAGGCAGTCGCAGACCAACAGGTAGGCTGTCATCGTCCGCACCAGTGACTTCGGGGAAGCGAAAAAGCACAAGCATCAACTCCAGGCCCTGTTGACTCTCCTCATCTACCAGGTCGCTTCCCTATCCCACACAGAGATGGTCCACCTTTATTCTCTATATTGGCACTGCAAGAATTTTATCTTAACATTTAGTTCTTTTGTTTGAAATATATGATATAAAAATATATATCTGAATAATAATAAATAAATGACAACGGAGAAAACTGAGATGTGACGCATTTCGCCCAGAAATAATGTCTTTAGATAAATAAACTGTTTTATTGGTGGTATCGATGTTATTTTCAATATAGAGAAATATAATAAACGTCGGTTACAATTCGTATCAGAACGTTAGATACAGAGAAACATTCAACACTTGAATTTAAATTTTGTGACGAATGTATTTAATTTTTTTAAATACAGCTTCTTATTACTTTTTTAAATTAAGTGCAAAAGAAATAACTGAATGTGATTGGCTAATTTTAATGTTTAAAAATTAAGATTATATGTTAAGCGTTTGTTTTGTTTTGTTTTGTTTTTAACATTATAAACCTCAAGAAAACTGAATGTATGGTCATCAGCAAAAAGAGGAGACCAATGTGCCAGCTGCAAGTAGGAGAATCTGAAGTAAAACAATTTAAAAAATTCAAATACTTGGAAAGTGTTTTGACAGAGGATTGAAAATGCGATACGGAGATCCAAAGACGCATTGGCATGATCAAAGACGCATTTCAGAAGCTAGCCAGAGTACTGGAAGACAGGAAAATCTCATTAGAAACAAAGAAAAGAGTTCTGGATTGCTACGAGATATCTTTCTTCTGTATGAAAATGAATACTGGACTATTTCATCAAAGATGAAGGAGAGGCTTGAGGCAGCAGAAATGTGGTTTTACAGAAGGATCCTGAGGATAACATGGACAGAGCACGTGTGCAACGATGAGATCTTGGAAAGGATGTAAGCAAGAAGAAAACTGATAATAAATATCAGGAAGAGACAAATGAGGTTCCTGGGACAATATTGAGGAGGGAGGGCTTGGAGAACTTGATACTCACAGGCCGGATAAATGGAAGAAGAGACAGGGGAAAGCGGCGCGAGACGTACTTGTTAGGTCTGAGCAAATGGTTGACGGAGCGGGGCTTGGAAGAGATACCAAGAGAAAAATTACTGAGAGCGACAAGAGACAAAGCCAAGTGGAAGTCCATGATGGCCTACGTCCTGAAGGGACACGGCACATGAAGAAGAAGAAGAAGAAGAAGAAGAAGAAGATGTAAACTGTGAATGGAGATTATTGTATTTTTCATATAAGACTTTTTCCATCAATAAAGCGATGGAGAGGTTTTTTACGAACTCTGTTTGTATCTTCATATTTATTTGCTCAAATTTATAGTTAAATGTCTCATTAGACTTATATGGGAAAAGATTTTACTATGTCAGTTAAGTTTGTGCTTCATGTCAAATTTAATTTTTGTTACAAAAGTTTATTTTGCTATAAACATCAAACATCTACTTCAAATAAAATTCTAAATCACTGATTTTTCTAATGAGCTCTTGCAGTATCTGAAAATATTTGCGTAATAATGCTTTAAATCCTGGCATACATAATTCTTCCAATAATGAATAGTTTATTGTAATTTTGTAGATGTAGGCACGCTCAATCATGTCTGGTAGATGGCCAATTCGCAAACATAGCCGACAATCCCCACAACTTTAGGTTTTATCGGAATTATCAGGTTATCAGAAAATGTGGCTGATGGAAAAATAAAAGTATACCTTTTATATGTTTAGATAGAAATTTATTAATACAACAGAATAACATGAATTGGTAGAAGTTAAATATTTAATGAGAAACAGTAGTAAGAAATTAAGGGTATCAAGAGTTTGTAGTAGTAACGTGTGTGTATGTACGTATGTATGAGCGTTATCGTTGGGTAGGAGTGTCTTTGAACTAATCGCTCAGTCTTGTTCCGTTCGTTTATCAAATTTAAGAAAAGGCAGACAGGTAAACGGTGAAAAGGAAGGAAGTGAAGGAGAAAGATAGAGATAATAACGATCGCTTGATGTTTGTCGTCTTCTTCTCTCTGATGATAGGCGTCTTTTATTTTGTTAGTGGAGTCTGAAAAGGTCATTTGGGAATTCACTCTCGGATGTGATTCCGGGCTTTCCGTTGGACGACGAACAAACTTCGCGTCGGCTCACGAAAAGGGTCCGTAAAAGAATTTATTTCTGAGAATTGAAGATTATTTGAACTTTGTTTTTACATGTTTCCTAGTTTTCTATTGGCCGAAAAACATTTCGAATGAAGATGTAAAATTTCACAAGGTTTGTTTTGGATTCGCTTTTGCGCTGTGTGCTAAACAAAGTTTGTAAATTTGAGTCTTTTTTTAATTTCTGACAAAACCAAGGAGTCAGTGCTTGGCGTTTGAATTTTAAATCTAGATCTTTTTTTTTTTTTTTTTTTTGTTCACTACAATTTAGCTGATTTTTTTTAGTTTAAATACTTTGGCTACATTGTTAAAAGTAATAAAAATAACAACTTCCCTGTATTTTCATTAAACGATTTTAAATTGCAGTATTTGGTGTTTAAAGAAACAAATAACTTTTTCATTTGTTTATCATGTTTTTTAAGAAGAGTCTTTGTTATTTTTGGACTGTTATTCACAAGGTGGAGTGTTAGTTTGTAAGGTTGATTTCACCTCATAAAAGCTGAAATTAAGAGCTGAGTTTCTTTGCACAAATCTTTATATATATATATATATATATATATATATATATATATAAATTTGTGTGTGTGTGAGCGCGCGCGTATGTCAATCTGCTTTTCTCATGGTGTGCTTGTTCTAGTCTTAGTATTTTAAAATCTGAAAACAAAAAATATAAACACTCATCTGAATTTTGTTACATGAGGGTTGTTAAAATCATTGCAAGGAGTTGGCGCAGAATAATTATGTTTTACAACATACACCTGGGAAGATAGAAAGTTCTACACTGAGATACTAAAAAGCATTGGCATTGCCAAGGACACATTTCAAAAGCTAACCAGACTACTGAAAAACAGAAAAATCTCATTGAAAACAAAATATAAATGCTGGACTGCTATGTGATATCTGTCTTTTTCTACCGCAGCGAATATTAGACGATCTCTTCAAGGATGAAGGTGAGGCTCCAGGTAGCAGAAATATGGTTCCACAGAAGGATACTGAGGATACCATACACCGAGCACGTGACTAACAACGAGGTGTTGGAGAGGATGCAAACGAAAAGAAATCTCGTAGATAACATCACGAGGAGACAGCTGAGGTTCCTGGGATAAGTAATGAGAAAAGAGTGCCTGGAGAATCAATATTCACAGGACGGATAAAAGGAAAGAGAGACGGGGGAAATCAGCGCGAGGCATGTTTGGTAGGCATGAATAAATGGATGGCGAAGCGAGATTTGGGAGAGATACGAAGAGGAAAAATATTAAGAGTGATAAGAGACGGGTAAATGGATGTCCGTGACCGCCTTCCTCCTGAAGGGACACGGCAAATGAAGAAGCTGTCATCTCCAAGAATTTAAATGCAACGTCAGTTTCAGTCTCTTAACCACTTGACGCCAGTCCTTCTCTCGTCCTTTCTCCCATCACCTCGTGCATCTTGTTCTTTTCCTTTCTCACTCTACCTTCGCAACTGTATTCTCATCCTTTCTTGCCCTCTTGTAACAGGTTCATCTTTCTCTTCGCTTCCATCATGTCATCTCCAAGAATTTAAATGCAACGTCAGTTTCAGTCTCTTGACCACTTGACCATTTGACTCCAGTCCATCTCTCGTCCTTTCCCCATCTTCTCCTGCATCTTGTTCTTTCCCTTTCTCACTGTACCCTCGCAACTGTATTCTCATCCTTTCTTGCTCTTTCTCCAACACCCTCTTGTAACTGGTTCATCTTTCTCTTTACTTTCATCCTGCCATCTACAAGAATTTAAATGCAACAACAGTTTCAGTCTCTTGACCACTTGACTCCAGTCCTTCTCTCGTCCTTTCCCCATCACCTCGTACATCTTGTTCTTTTCCTTTCTCACCGTAGCCTCGCAACTGTATTCTCATCCTTTCTTGCCCTTTCTCCAACACCCTCTTGTCACTGGTTCATCTTTCTCTTCGCTTTCGTCCTGCTTGAACTTTCACTATTCTCTTATGTAACCCCCTGCGCACCAGTGGTGGTATCACGTTGCTTCTGGGGAAACGATTAAAAAAAATTTTGAGGCAGTCTCTCGGGAATTAGAAGTATGATTTCTATTATTGAAGGATGATTCTTTCTGATCTCGATGTCTAACAACGATAAACTGATAATCGGAATTAAAATGAACGAATACTAGTCGAAAACTTAATAATAATTGACAATGCTTAATAAAGGAAATCCAAATCATATCAAGTCATATTGGAGAGAGAAGGTGATTGTTTACGCTTAGCTCGATACAGAGAGGGAAAATTCTAAACTTTAAATGTTGTTCAGCAACGTTTACATCAGAACAGCATTGATTTTTCTATGAAAAGACTTCTTGAATTGGTTACACGAAATAGTTCCCAATGTTGAACAAATAGAAAAGTCATTATCTTCAAAGATTCAAGTTTTTACTTGTATTGATTAGGGATTAAGTTAATAGCTTTTCACCCAGTCATTTTTGTCGTCGTTGTTGAGGTTTGCGCTAATACATTATCAAAAGATGCAATTCTATCATTTTCAATTACTAAATGTAGTGTGCATTTCTATTAAGTTCTTCGAATAAGCCTATTGTTAAAAGACCATGCTTATATTATCTGTTATGAGATGTAAAGAATCTAACATAAGCGATTGTCTCCAGAGATATTTTTGTTCCTGTATTAGTTTCGTTCTGCTGTCATGGGGACAAGCCCTCTTCAGAGAAAGATACAAAGTGTTGAATAAGTGATACAAATTGTATGTTAATACATATTACGTAATTAATTAAAACCAAACTGAAAATGAATAATAACATTAGAACTGAGAACTTCTGTTGATTACTAGAAACGTTTATATGTATGAAAATTGGAGCCTGCATGATAAGATGGATGGCTACATAATTTCAACCAAATTCAGACATCTGTGTTTTAACCCAGTAAGAAATCAATATTCGAAGTTGGTTTTAATGCAGTCAGGCAGGGGTTTTTTTTTCATTTAAATGATTGCTAAAACACAATTTTCATATCCCACCAAATCCCCACTAATTAAAGTATCTGCCAGGCTAAGATAAACATGATAAATATCTATATAAATATTCACTGTAAAACATGGAGTATTACCAATTCATGAAGATTTCAAGTTGATTTACTAATGTATAATATTTTCGTCAGTTTATATTTTGTTTAGTGGTGGTCGTCGTCAGTTTGGTCGTAAGTTGGCCTGTAAATAATGTTTCAATCTTTTTTTATCTTTTTTTAAGCATTATCGTTTTTGTTATAATTTTTAAGATTCCTTTACGTTTGATATTATTTGTATCTTTTTGCAGAGTAAAAAAAAAGCGTCAACGGAACCTTTTCTTTGCAGGGAGGATCTGATCTTCCGTCCACATAAGCAGCAATTTTTTTCCGTTTCGCGGATGGGTCCGGTCGGTTGCTTCGTTATAACTGTCGATCACATAGGTGCAGAACTTTTCACCGCTTTACAAATTATTTCTCTTTCCTTGATAAGATAAAGAACAGACAGGAAACGTTTATCAATCCAACGTGTTTCACTTTAATTAAAGCTTCCTCAGAGAATGTCAAATAATAATCTTGGACTTTTTCTTATTCGCTATTTATCTTATAATTCTATCTGAATCTAATCCATATTTGATCTGCATTTGATACTGTGGTGATACCGACCGAGCAAAAGCGAGGGACTGGATGTTTGCACTCTCACGACAAAAAAGCAAATGACCAAAACTCGTCGGTGCGCATCCGGGTTCGCGCAGATGCTCCGGTTGAAAACTAAAAATTAATTAAATATTAACTTTCCAGTTCGCGAGCCTACGCGAATTTTATTTATCGGCCAATGGGAAGCCCAGAATCTAATACGGATATGAATTCCGAAATGATCTGCTGCGATCCAAAAAGTCGAAATAAAAAGCCGATACAGAAAGCATCGCCAGACAGACAGACCGACGCAGGCCGACACACACGGAGAGAGAGGAGTGTAATCAGTATCCCCTTGACCTACGTCAAGCGGCTTACTATGGTAGCCTCCCTTCCCTCCCATCTTATCTTTCGCTGTCTGAAAACTACTTACTGATCTAAGGAGCGAATACATCAAAGACACTCCTTACTTACAGCGCTCCCACATTCCTAAGCATTAATTCTCTTTTCAGTATTTTGTTGCCATGAACATTTTAACGTCCGTTGGACCCATATGTAATTGATTACTTTATTTGTAAAAACCTTAATTGATATGTGTATATATAAAATGTTATTTTTCAACTCAATTTGCTTTTCTTGATTTGTAATCATTTTATGACTTATAGTGGGCTATCTACAACAAGGCCAAATTCCGTTAATCTTCAAGAATACACAACTACCCTTCACTAGAACGGATTCCCCACTATAAACTGGAAAAGAATGAATAACCTACTATAATACAAATTCTTTCTCTTTTCATCAAAATCATCGACTGAGTCAGTCAGTTAAGTGCCATACGTTATACACGCTTGAGCGATCATGTCTCGAAAGAGGCATGACTGACTGGGCAGAAGATTATCCTGCATTAGGTTGCCATTGCTTTCTGCGGTAGACTGGTTGCCGACTGTTGGGACGCCCGCGCCTATTCGGCTATAATGGACTATTCCATTACTATGTAAAGTAATGGTGGCTTCTACCTAGGGAGAGTGTGCCGAGCAGCCGATCGACAAGTCAGTCGTAGACTTCCGGTGACGACGCGGAAGTACCCATTGCTCATACTACGTCTTACGACGGTTGAGACGATTAACCTTTATTCTTGTATTGGATACTAATAACCTTTGTAAATACTATTTTCACGGAATACAACAATTAACCTATTTCTGTTGTTGAGTTATTTATTCTTACTCACGACATAACACCGACCAAGGCTATAGAACCCAATCTGTCCTGCTATTTAACACATAACTGGAAGGAAGAGGCGGATTAATACCTTTCCCAAGGGTATTTGCGCGTAAGTAAATACAATGGATTCAACTGGAATTCGAACTCGGTTCCCTGGTTTCTCGTTCCGAGCCGATATCCACTGTACCACAATGCACATCGACTGAGTAGAGTGTGTTAACTTCAGAACACATGCGATCATAATCTCTCTCCGTCGTGTTTAATCAACCATCATTTTTGTGTGCGGATCAAGGGCCTTGGCAAGTTGAAGAGAAAAAAAGGGACAATTTCTACTTGTTAAACATCTTAGGTTTTTTTTAATAAAATTCATAAAGACAACGGAACTTCTTGAGAAAGGGTGTTGTATCGAATCTAAAACGTTGTTCAGTAACTTACATCAGAACAGCATTGATTTTTCGGTAAATTTTTGATTTGTTCCCCGAAGACCATTACCCCTTCAATCTTTCCAAAACATCCTTAATTCCGTGCAAATGTATATGCTGAAATCAAATCGATAATTGTTTATTGAAGAAACCTTCCTTTTTTTCATGTTAACGACCAGAAAAATATCGAACTACCACCCCTTACCATCGTTCTCATATCTGATTCACCGCTGATGACTTCATGCGTAGGATGCTTATTTCAGCCTATTTACTTCCTTTGTCCAATTACTACGCGTACCGAAACAAAACAAATCGCGTAGTAATTGAACAAAGTAAGTAAATAGGCCGAAAAATCGGCAAACTAGTCATTCTGCAGTGAATAACATTTTTAAAACGTGGTTACGGGGTGAAATAAACAGCGACAAGAAGTTCGATATTTGTTTGGTCGTTAAACTCAAAAAAGGTAGGTTTCGTCAATAAACAATTTTCGATTTGAGTTCAGCATATACATCTGCACGGAAATAAGGATGTTTTGGAAAGATTTGAAGGGTTAAAGGCCCTCGGGGATCAAATAAAAAAATTACCGATTTTTCAATGAAAAGACTTCTTGAATAGGTTACACGAAATGGTTCCTGATCTTAGGTAAATAAAAAAGTCATTATCTTCAAAGATTCAGGGTTTTACTTGTATTGATTAGGGATTAAGTTAATAGCTTTCCACCCAATCATTTTTGTCGTCGTTGTTGCTGTTTCCGCTAATACATTATCAAAAGATGCAATTCTATCATTTCCAATTACTAATTGTGGTGTGCTTTTCTATTAAGTTCTTCGAACAAGTTTATTGTTTAAAGCCCACACCCATCACCACCACCAGGCTGATATTATCTGTTATCAGATGTAAAGATCCTACCATAAGCAATGACCTCTACAGATATTTTTGTTCCTGTATTAGTTTCGTTCCGCTGTCATGGAGACAAACCCTATTCAGAGAAAGATACAAAATGCTGAATAAGTGATACAAAATGTATGCTAATTCATATTAAGTGATTAATTAAAACCGAATTGAAAGTAAATAATAACATAAGAACTGAGAAATTCTGTTGGTAAATGATTCCTAGAAACGTAGAATAGATTGTTAACTTCAGAACACATGCGATTATATTCACTTTTATTCTCCCTCCATTGTGTTCAATTACCAATCATTTTTGTGTGTAGATCAATAACCTTTCTTTACTTCTTGGCAGGTTGAAGAGTAAACGAAGACAATTTCTACTTGTTAAACATCTTGGGTTTTTTGATAAATAAAATTTTCAAAGACAAACTCCTTGAGAAAGTGCATTGTACCGAATCTGCTCTAACACTGAGCTTGAGGCGCGCGAGGTAAATTCTTGGCGCTGCTGAAAACTAGTTTGGAAAATGCCGTACGTCATGCTGGGAAACACTCATCCTGCCAGACCCTAAGTAGCCGTGGCCAGAAAGTCACATATACCAATTCGTGGATGTGGTTGTACAGTCGAGCAGCTGTAAGTGTCATAAATCGTAAGTCGACGACGACGAAGACCTGTATTTAAAAGTACTTCCCAAAATTGGTGGAACGCGTAAAAGATTTCAGATAGTGCGATCGCGAGTGAAACTAGTATTTATTTGCCTTCCCACTTACGACAAAATGTGACACAAGGCCTTTTTAATGTGGGGCGCTGATTGGATGCGGTACAAGACCGAAAGTTTAGGGCACCCAGTGAGGATCAAACTCACTTCTCACTTGTAATGATTCTAGCGATACAAGCTTGCTAACCATTACACTACCTCGAGGTGCCCTATCGCGAGTGAAACTTTACTTTTTTTATTTTGTATTTTATTTTTAGAAATTTTTTTCTTTATTTTATTTTTTTTTTTTTTTGTTATTGCAATATTTACTGCAAATAATAAAAGTTTCTGATTCTACATTTAAAACGTTTGGTCTCTCGTATCGAAAATGGTCAACAGGTGACATCACCGGAAATGTACGAGGTCACTCATGCAGAGAAGAACCTGCATTTCGTTTAGCAAACAAGGGATGTTGATGGCGAGAAAACGTTCTTCTTCTTCTTCTTCTTCTTCTTCTTCTTCTTCTTCTTCTTCTTCGTGCCCTGTCCATTCAGAACGTAGGTGATCATGGTTCTCCACGTCTCCCTATCCCTTGTAGCTCTTAGTATGTTTACTCCTGTTATTCCTAGCAACCCCCGTTCCGTCATCCACCTGATTAGGCCCTGCAAATATATTATCCGCTGCCTTCCTCTGTCTCTCTTTCCGTCTATCTGGCCAGTCAGTATGAGGTTCTCCAAGCTCTTCTTCCTCATTGCGTATCCCAGGAACTTCATTTGTCTCTTCCTGATGCTCAGTATTAATTTCCTTTTTGTTGCCATTCTTTCCAACACCTCATCGTTGCTTGCATGCTCAGTCCACGTTATCAGCAGCATCCTTCTGTAGAACCACATTTCCGCTGCTTCCAGTTTTGTCCTCATTTTCGATGATATTGTCCAGCATTCACTGCCGTATTGAAGAACTGACATCACATAGCAATCCAGCACTCTTTTCTTTGTTTCTAGTGAAATTTTCCTGTGTGTTAATACTTTACTCAGATTCTGGAGCGCGTCCTTTGCCATGCCAATTCGCCTTCGGATCTCTGTGTCGCACTTTCCATCTCCTGTTAGAACACTTCCTAGGTATCTAAATTTTTGTACTTGCTTGATTCTGGTGTCCCCAACCTGTATTTGGCATTTTGGGTTGCACTTTTTGCTGATGACCATGCATTCAGTTTTCTTGAAGTTTATTTGTAGTCATTTTTTATCACTCTCCACCGCTACCTTCTGTAGGAGATCTTGTAGTTTCCTTTCCGTATCTGCAATCAGCACTGTATCATCTGCATACCTTATGTTGTTCAAGTTGTTGCCTCCAATAACAAATCCTGGCGTGTCATCTAGGGTCCTTAAAATATTCTCGCTGTACAAGTTGAACAAATCCGGTGAAAAGACACATCCTTGTCTTACGCCTCTTTCTATCTTTGTAAATCTACTGAAATCGTTACCTGTCCGTATGCAGGCCGTTTGCTGCCAGTAGAGATTCTTGATTACTCTTATGTCTTTCTCAAAAATGTCGACGCTGCCGAGCATCTCCATCAATTCTTTGTGTCGTATCTAGTCGAATGCCTTCGCATAATCAATGAAACATGGGTACAAGTCTTTCTTCATTTGTATTGCCCTTTCGGAGAGCATCCTAATCATGAATATGGCGTTCCTTGTTCCAGTGTCTTTGACGAACCCGCACTGTTCCTGCCCTATCTCTGGCCTGATTCTGCTTCTCGCTCTATTCATCAGGATTCTGACAATCAATTTTGTAATGTGACTCATTAAGCTGATAGTTCTGTGTAGTTCACATTCGTTTGCACCTGGTTTCTTCGGTAGTGCTATGAATATCGACTTGCATAGGTCGTCTGGTATTATTCCACTGCTATAAATTTTGTTTATTATGTCGGTAATTTTTTCTATGCCATATTCTTCCAAGGCTATCAGCAGCTCTATCACTATGCCGTCTGGACCAGCTGCTTTGTTTATGTTCAGTTTGGCTACTGCAGCTTCCACTTCGGATTTTAGTATTTCCGGTCCATCCACCTCCTTGTATATTCTCGGTTGTTCTCTCCTGTCGCAAAAAAGATCCTTTATATACTCTTCCCATTGCTGGAGTATTTCCTCTTTCTCCAGTATGATTGTTCCATCCTTGGATTTTATGCATCCTGTTGAGGAGCAGGTTTTTTGGCCTGTCAGTTCTGTTATCTCTTTATTGGTCCTGCTCAGTCTCTCTACTTCTGCGCATTGGTTGTTGAGCCATTTCTCTTTAACTTGTCTGCATTTGTTCCTTATGTCCCTGTGAAGTTTCTTGTACTCTGCTCCATGTCTTGGGTTTATTTTTCGTCTCTTTTGCATCATGTGGAGAATCTCTTCAGTCATCCACTCGTTTTTTCTTCTGCGTTTGATTTCTTTTGGGGCAATGTTGTTCGCTGAGGTCACCATCGCTTCCTTTAGTGAGTCCCATTTTGAGTGCCCTTTTCCAATTTGTTCTTCATATTTCTTTCTCACGCTGTTAGAAGACGTTTATTTTAACAAAAGGGAACACAATTTAAAATGTTTAGGAAGACCTGGTCTATGCTGTAAAAGTGTGTGTGTTTCAGATAATGTATCCACAACTTTCTAAACCAAGGATTTTCAAACTGTGGTCCGCGGACCACAGGGGGTCCGCAAGGATAAGATAGGGGGTCTGTGGATTAACTCATCATGTGAAATTCAAAGTATAAATTTTCAATGTCTGAATATTTATTTTTACTTATTAATGTTATCAAATGACAAAAGCTTGCACTATCGCCCATTACATGTCAATGTTATAAAAACAAATATTTTACACATGCAAGAGCTTAATGTTCAAGTTTACTTTTTACGTTTATAGTTGGTGCCTTGACTAAAACTTGAAATATAAAGTGTTCCGTAAGTACAAAAGTTTTAAAACACCCTGTTCTAAACAATCTGATATTTTCCAGTCATATTACACGGGTGGAATGGAGGTGGGGCTGCTCCAATTTTAATATTGTCTCTAAAAACACTATAACCGCAGCTTTGAGCTGCTTATGAATGACATCATAGTAGTAATAAATTTCTTTACTGTTGTACATTGTTTTTAATATAATATATAAAATTGACTTCAGATATTAAATCTAACCAAACAGAAGGCTCCAAGGCATCTGCTTTTAATATCACTTGCTATAAACTAAAACATTTCATTTTAAATAGATCATTAAATTTTCTTCTTTTTTCTGTTGAGGAACATGAATGGTTTCCTAAATGGTTCGACTTACATGAATGGTTTCCTAAATGGTTCGACTTACATGAATGGTTTCCTAAATGGTTTGACTTACATGAATGGTTTCCTAAATGGTTCGACTTACATGAATGGTTTCCTAAATGGTTCGACTTACATGAACGGTTTCCTAAATGGTTCGACTTGAAACAAAGAGTTTAGCAGAAACTGAAATTTAAAACAAAAATGTACTGAGGTAATTTTTATCAGGTGTGGTTTGTAATCTACTTAAGTTTATAGTAACCTCTTTGCTTTAATTACGACCATCTAGGAGAATCATGACCGCCTACATATAAAAGATTACAAACAACAGCTAATAAAATGACCTCTCTGTACGTTTTTTTTTTTATTTTTATTTTTTTTCAAAATGCCATGTCCTTATAGGTTTTTGGCAATCATGATTCTCCAGAGATACTATTTTGCTTATCATGTCTGAATTGCAATGGATTCGTGAGAAGGAAAGTAGAGTTGTTTTCCAATTACTTTCTTTTTGTTTTGGAATTCAACAGGTTCGTTGCCGCATATGTCTAGAGATCTTCTACCCATATATTTACTAAAAGGAAAAGAGATAAAGTCATGCCTTTCCCCAAAAAATTTGTACTAAACTCTATGCAAAAGACTATCCTGGAATATGAACTCGACTCACTGGTCCCATTTTCCCTGTGTCCTGGGTATGACGATAAATTACATCCGGCAGCAAAGCCACTTATCACGAGATTGGAAGGATTGAGGAGCATGGAACCACCTCTTAATTGCTGTTGTTCCCAAATTTACCCTAACTCGGAGTGGTAGCACCTGTTAGAGTCTCGTCTGTTGGCAAATAGTGAACCCTCAAACAAAAAGCAACTAAAAGTATAAAAATAAATTTCGATAGTGAAATTACTAACAATACATTTATAATCTACTAGCAGTATAGCCCGGCGTTGCTCGGGTGCAATGAAAGCTTTAAAACTAATTCATGGTCTTGGAGCTCAGACTCATAGTAAAGAATATTTCTGTAAAGTTTGGTGAGAATCGGATAAAAATTGTAGATTTGTATAAAGGACATACAGACAGATAAACAGACACACACACAAACATCTTGCCTTTATATATATATATATATATATATATATATATATATATATTATCGATTTTCTGCACTATTGTAAGAACTGAATATCTTTTCTCATGTCTTTGTCTATGAGTGTAACAAATTTGATTAAAATCGGACCACTCCTTCTATAACCCAATTTTTTCGATTATCGATATTTATTGGGGGTACCTCAACACAAAACCTAGCTAAGAACACTTGCAGCCGCTTATAGTACAACTGTATAAATTTTCAAGAAAATCGGTTCAGCCGTTTCGGAGTCTATAGGTAACGGACACACACACACAGACACACACACACAGACAAAGTTCCATTTATAAATAAGTTTAGATAAACTATATATATAAAAAGTATACCTTTACTCTGAGAGTTTAAAATTATTTACACAATATCTATAGTTAGCAGTATAAAATTACGTACAAAATATTTAGATTTCGGCATTAAATAACCTGTAGAGGTTGATATGCCGCTAAACAAAGAAAGCCAACATCCACTTTCCGCGTTCCGTTTTCCGTTGTGAAAGAGGCACAAAATATGTCTTCGCTTTTCTAATTAGCATAAATTTTATAAATTTCTCCAACTTTTCTTAGGAGAAAAAATCCGCCTCACTTCTAATCAAACTAGCTTTCTTTCTCTTTTTGGATAGTGGTGACATTTCACGACATTGTCTTCTTTTTTTTTTCTTCTTCTTCTTCTTCTTTGAGATTGAATGCATGTATTTAAACATATAAACAATTGCTTGAACTGTCACTTTTAGAAAAAAAATACATTACACTTGCTGGTCTGCACAGCTATTAACATGTCAGAATCTGTGCAGAAATAACTCACATATTTCCTGGTCTACAAGGCAATCTCCACCATGTTTTTAATTCTAATATTATCTTATGTCCAATTCATAGAAGAGAGTCCCAACACCGAAGGCGCTCTGGGCATACAACCCAGTAGATAGGTTAACTTGTAATTAACAGAAATCCACAAAATGTCACAGTGAAGCAAACGCAGTACATAAAATTAAACACATTTATATGCAACTGTATGTTTTTCTTTTTGCTATTAGGCGATTGAGAGTTGTTCACTCAGTACAATGCTCAACAGCCAATCAAAGTACAGAGTTACTAAATGAGGTTGTTTTATAAACGTAAGAGGAAGCGGTAAGAAGTGCATTTTATGAGAATTTGTATGAAAGATAAAAGTTGACCCTAGACTTAAAGAGGTTAAGATTATTAATATCGAAGAAATGTCTTTTCGGAAATTTGTTCCACAAATTATGGGTTCTAGGAAAGAAGCTGCCAGAATGGAACCAATAGAATATTTAAAATCAGAAAAAGACATTTGAAACTTCTCGGGTACATAATGAGGAAAGAAGACTTGGAAAATTTAACACTAACATGAAGAAGCCGTCAGAATTGAATTTCCTCCTTTTCAATGGAATACAAAGCGAATATGGATGCTTCGTTCCAATATGCGTAACATGATGGGTCTTAGCTGTAAATATCTAAACTGGCGGAACTAATGAATGCAGCACGTCAGAATGTCTGTCTCGGATATTGCAATAAGCTTGCGAGAATCTATCGAAGTTTTGTCTGCGGAAAAAAGAGTTATAAAGTGAAACATAATTCATTATCCTCAAGGCCAAATGAACGCTTTTCGACACTATCAAAGCTAGAAAAAGTTTGTGTGTTTGTATATAATGTATATTGCATTTTACATGGATAGCACAACGCTAATTGTCGCAAAAAGTGGAACTGGCAATTAGTGTTAAAGTCCCAGTCAAGACTTTTAGATCGAAATCTAAATCTAATCTACCTATCTAAACTTATTTATAAATGGAACAAATAGAACTTTGTCTGTGTGTGTGTATGTGTGTGTGTCTGTGTGTGTATGTGTCTGTTACCTATAGAATCCGAAACGGCAGAATCGATTTTCTTGAAATTTACACAGTTGTACTATAATTGTATGCCAGTGTTCTTAGCTAGCTTTTGTGTCGACTTACCCCAGATAAATATCGAAAAGCGATACTCCAAAAAATCGGGTTATAGAAGGCGTGGTCCGATTTTAATCAAATTTGATACACTCATAGACAAAAACATAAGAAACGATATTCAGAAGTTTCAAGGTTGCAGTTTTTACAATAGTGGAGAAAATCGATTATTTATATATATATATATATATATATATATATATATATATATATATATATATATAAGGCAAGATATTTGTGTGTGTGTCTGTTTATCTGCCTGTATGTCAGTATTTTTCAGCACTTTTATTTTAGTTTTTGCTTCAGGTTTGGCTCTAAGTAGATATAATTGTAGTTCTTAGTCTCAGCCATGATACCATTTCCTCAGAGGATTTATTTAGGCTTCAAAATTCAGTTTACGACAAAAAAACTTATTTGATATCGATACCATGAAATCAAAATTTGACTTACCTCCATTCATTTTTCTTTCAGTCTACGGTTTCGCTTTAACTGGAAACAACTATTGCTTTTTAGTCTTTCGTGCCAACGTCCAAAGAGTCTGAGCTCCAGGACCATGGATTAGTTTTAAAGCTTTCATTACACCCGAGCAACGCCGGGTTATACTGCTAGTTCTCTTTATAATTACAGCCTTGAGAAAAGCATGTATGTATATAAAATAAAAAACAGAATAAATACTAAGGTAAGCTGGATTATATTAAAAAAAGCCAAACATTACAACAATAGTGAAAAGTGGTGGCTAGTCAAGGAGAAAAGAAAACTATGTTAAATGTATTGTATATGAACCATGAAATATAAGGAGGGGATTGTATCGAGGTTTGGTCAGGCCATTCACGGCGACGCTTTCAAACACTTGAAGTAAAAAGGATTGCTTTGCTATTCTACGTTCGATTTACGATAAGAGAAAGCGAAAAGGCTTCGGTCTAAACAAGAACGGATTCCAAAATAAATTTTTATATTGGAAATGATTTTGGAAAGTGGGTCAACCTCAGAACTTCTCAATACCCTTTCACACAGATTATTGAGGGTTGAAACCGTTTTGTTTTTTGTTTTTTATATTGCAAACTTATCCGAGAAACACATCATCGTCATCATCATCAGATATTTCAAGTTTATGAATTAAAATGCCCTCCCATTCTCTCTACAGAAGTTAATGATATCGTTGTTTTTACTAGGATTAGTGTCATTCTCACCACAATTGGCTTGTAAGATGACGAAGAGGTTCCGCTAGAGACATTCCTTTAGTTGAGTATATTCTGGGGTTCAATACCCCGTCTTTTCGCTATTGTTGATAAACAGGGTTAATGGGGAGAGTCAAGAGAAGTGGGTAAATAGTACATATTACGATAATATGTAGGATAGAAACTGATCGACCCTAGATTGGAAAGAGGTTAAGTTTATAAAGATCACAAAGAGCTATCTCGGAAATTTGTACCACAAAGTAGCGGTTCTAGGGAATATAATTTTTTTTTATCAATAGAATATTTAAAATCAGAAAGATGCATTTCTAAGGTACATAATGAGGAAAGAAGACTTAGAAAATTTGGCACTCACAGGCCATATTGATGTCTAGAGGGATAGAGGAAAGTAACAAAAAACATACCTCAAGATCTTATTAAGTGGTTGGTAAAACAGAGAGTAGAGGGGATAGCAAAAAGACAAAAAAAGATTTACAAGAGCTATAAAGGAAAGAAAATTAAGGAGAGCCATGGACGTCCACTTTCTGAATAAATACAGGAGATAGAAGAAAAAGTTATCCTTTTCTAAGACAGGTTACCCTACTTACCATAATAAGTGTAAAGAGTTGAGTCTATCCTGCCATTTAACCTAAACTTCGAAGAATATGGGTTCTTTCTTTTCCAAGGACATAACTGCAAAATAAACGAAAACAAAATTGATCAGAATTTGAACCCACCACGCCAATTCCGCTTTCCTTCCCGATAACCGTTTCATAACGAAAGATAAAAACAACGGCTAGATTTTTGCACTATTTACACAATTCGGACTGTATTGTAACTACTACCTCATCTCAGAAATATAAACAAATACTGGCTAAATTTTTGTTACTAATTGCATATATTTTTCTTAGTCTTCCGTACATTTTTTTAGGTGCCAGGACATTGATGTTCATAGCCTTCCACAGCTTTCTATTCTTTGTAGCTCTTAGCAATGTTTTTTATTTTTATTTTCTCTGCCGTTCCTTCATCTGCTATTTACACAAAATCGTCAAGTAGGTTACTCGCTCTTTCCCACGGTCCTTCTCGTCTTCAGGATGTCCTATACGTGTCAAATTTTCCAAGCCGTCTTTCCTCATTACTTGGCTTATAAATTTCTGCTGTCTCTTTCTGATTCTAATTAAAAACGTCCTTTTTATTTTCATATTTCTTCCTCTTTACTCACCTGCCTCGTCTATGATATTCTCAACATTCTGAAGAACTACGTTTTCGCTGCATATCCCCTCTTTGCCTGTAAGAAAATTATCCAGTATTTACTGTCATAGAGACAGACTGATATTATGTAATAGTTGAGCACACTTTTTATGTTTCTTAATACTTTGCTTCAAGCACGTACACAAATTTAAATACCTGGGAAGCGTTATAACAGAAGACGGAAAGTGCAACACAGAGATCCGAAGAGAATTGGCATGGCGAAGGAAGCATTCCAGAAGTTGAGTAAAGTATTAAGAAACAAGACAATTTTGCTAGAAACAAGGAAGAGAGTACTGGATTGCTACGTGTTGTCCGGCCTTCAGTATAGCAGTGAATCCTGGACAATACCATCAAAGATGAAGGAAAAACTTGAAGCAACTGAAATGTAGTTCTACAGAAGGATGCTGCGAATATCATGGATCGAGCATGTGAGCAATGATGAAATCTTGGAAATGATGGAAACAAAAAGGAAATTAATACTGAGCATCAGGAATAGACAGCTGAAGTTCCTGGGACACGCAATGAGGAAAGAGAGCTTGGAGAATCTGATACTAACAGGCCAGATAGAGGGAAAAAGAGATAGGGGAAAGCAACGGATAACATATTTGAAGACCTAATCAGATGGATGACGGAACGAGGATTGCATCGTGTAACAGGAGAAAGCGTGTTTAGAGCCACCAGGGATAGGGAAATGTGGAAAGCCATGATTACCTACGTCCTGAAGGGGCAAGGCACATAGAAGAAGAATATTTTGCTTATTTTTGGAAAGCATTTTTTTCTCTTTTTCAATGCGTCTTCGGATTTTGATATCACATTTTCCGTTTTGCGCCAAACACTTTGCAGATATTTAAATTTGTTTTCCTTGCTTGATTTTGTCATATCTAATTCATTCTGATTTTGTCATATCTAATTCATTAATTACCAACCATTCATTCTGTCTTCTTACAAATAATGATTAGTTTTTTACTTCTAGCTTTCATCTTTGCTTTATTTCTAAACTAATTTTTTCTAATTTTTTTTTTTTTAGTGTTACAATTCAACTGGAATGCTTGAATTATTCAACTTCTCCAGCGATAAAACTCTACATTCCAATGAAGTTCTTCTCATTTCTCCAGCAATTGTTTACCAGTCATATTCCTGCAAGAAGTTTGCACATCACGATAAAAAAGAAGAAGCTAAAATTGAAGAAGGTAATCTATTTTGTTATTTTATCTAAACTTATTTATAAATGGAACTGTGTGTGTGTGTGTGTGTGTGTGTGTGTGTGTGTGTGTGTGTGTGTGTGTGTGTGTGTGTCCGTTACCTATAGACTCCGAAACGGCTGAACCGATTTTCTTGAAAATTTACACAGTTGTAGTATAAGCGTCTGCGAGTGTTCTTAGCTAGGTTTTGTGTCGAGGTACAACCGATAAATATCGAAAATCGAAATAATCAGGTTATAGAAGGAGTGGTCCGATTTTAATCACATTTGAGACACTCATAGAAAAAAACATAAGAAACTATATTCAGAAGTTTCAAGATTGCAGTTCTATCCTTGGATGACTTATTTGACTCCGCTATTGGAAATCGATACCCCGATATCCTACCGGGTCTGATTAAAATCAGTTTTTCAGCCCTTTTATTTTAGTTTTTGCTTCGGGTTTGGCTCTAAGTAGGTATCATTTGTAGTTCTTAGTCTCAGCCATGATACCATTTACTCAGAGGACTTATTTAGCCTTCAAAATTCAGTTTACGACGAAAAAAAACTTATTTGATATCGATACCAGGAAATCAAAATTTGACTTCCATCCATTCATTTTTCTTTCAGTCTACGGTTTCGCTTTAACTAGAAACAACTATTGCTTTTTAGTCTTTCGCGCCAACATCCATAGAGTCTGAGCTCCAGGACCATGGATTAGTTTTAAAGCTTTCATTACACCCGAGCAACGCCGGGCTATACTGCTAGTACCATAATAATTGTTACGTTTCCGATATGATATATATAAACAATTTTTCAATAGAGGAACGGAAACAGGATTAGTGAAATAAAAGCGTCATCAATGGCGACCATTTTGCACATTGGTACATTGCCTTTTTAAATCAATGAAAAATAAATCAGGTTTCAAATGTGCGTTGCTAAATACTAGCGAAATGGGAGGTTGTTCTCACTTGTTCATTCATACAATCTCTCACACATAACCACATACATAAACAATTATTAAGTACAGTGTTTCTTGAATTTGAGTCACTTTCAGTGAAAACAAAGTTTTTCTCATTTTAAACCGATGGCAATTTTTACTAAGGAATATCATACGTGTGAATATATTTTGCTTTTGAAACAGTAAACATTCATAGTAATGTTTCTCTGAAAAGAAGAAATATACATTTTTTAAAATTTTCAAATGAATAAACAAGAAATGACATGTGTTAAAAACATTCCCATTTCTAAGGTATATGCCCATAGTATTTGTTTATATTTCTGAGATGAGGTAGTATTTACAGTATTTACATTATTCTGACTACTGTCCTCATCTTTGTTGCCATTTCTACGACGTTTCGCCCGTTGTACTCTCCAGCCTTCTTCAGGTGTTAGGAATTTCAAACCGAACTCTTTATTACAAACACTGGGGTATATCATTCGCATTCCTTGCGTAGTAGTGCGCCTTTTGGTAGTCATGAGTTATCTCACCACTGTTGTAGCCTACTGAACTCACAACTCTTTGGGTCAAGTCGTAGGAACTAACCAACGTCTATATCCACTGGGCCATGTGTCCTTAAGGACAAGAACACTGAATTTTTAGGACTTAACTTAATGTCCAGTCACCTTTTTTTTACCATAATTCATTGTGCAATTCATTGATGTCCGAATAATGTTAATACTGTATATGCCAGTTTTTTTTTCAACTATTTTTATCGCACAGAAGACTTAAACATAAACTTAAACTTCGGCACAACACTTAAATTATGATGATCAGAGGAGCAAAACAATATGTCTTTTTATAATTTATTAACACAAGCAATTATTATTATGCGTAAAAAATTGTATAATAAAATTATTAGAAATTAACATTTAATGCGATATTTGAGCTTGATGATTTTTTAGAATATATTTAATTTGTTTATAATGCATATGTTTACGTATTATAACAATGATATACTTATATAATCAATTTAAAGGAGTTTTAATTTTGATATGTACACTTATTGCGCGTTGGACTTTTTTGAAAATTAATGACCTTTTTAAATTATCACGGCACACCTTCGATCCTCTCATGGCACACCAGTTAAAAATCACTGGTGTATTCTTACGCAGATAGTTTTCTTTAGTGAAAATAGCTGAGGTACCTACTACTAAAAAATTACTTTTAATCTTTTGTGGTGAGCCCTAGATAATGCCACCCACTGCCGAAAAAGATTTATTATGCTTGATATATATAGTTTTTTTTTTTTTAATCGTATTACCCCGAGCAAGGCGGTAACGCCACTGAAGTGCAGGGGGCTACGTAATAGTGAGAAGATTGGAAAAGAGAAAGCCGGAAACCACATCCTAAACAGGGAACAAGGGATGAGCCTCTTAACCTGTTCAATAGTACAGTAATAAACAATGGAAATACAATACAGGAACCTGGTAGTTCATAGGAATAACAACAAATTCTGGCAATGGTGGCTTTTGACAGTTTAGTCAAAATTCGACTAGTGATTCTGAATATACATCCTTTTTTTTTAGATAGTGAAATTTTGATCTTATTAATAATATTTGCTTAATTTTATATTTACTTTTCTATCAATCTTATGGAATTTCATTTACTATGTTGTTTGCTTTTTTCTCAATCTTTTCACTCTGTACATTCTGACCTTATTCGAGTAACCATTCGTCGACGAATTTTCTTCTATGAGTTAATTAATTTTTTTTCTACGCAATGATTAAAAATTACACCATTCAGCAAAATGTAATGTTTTATTCAGTCAGTTGAGTGCCATACGTGATACACGCTTGGGCGATCATGCCTCGACAGAGACATGACTGACTGGGCAGAAGATTATCCCGCAGTAGGTTGCCATTGCTTTCTGCGGTAGACTGGTTGCCGACCAAGGCTATAGAACCCAATCTGTCCTATTATTTAACCCATAACTGGAGGGAAGAGGCGGATTAATACCTTTCCCAAGGGTATTTGCGCGTAAGTGAATGCAATGAATTCAGCTGGAATTCGAACTCGGCTCCCCGATTTCTCGTTCCGAGCCGATATCCATTGCACCACAACGCACATAAAAAGAAACGCAAATGTGATTCAAGGGCAGCAACTTTTAAACGCTCAAGAGTTACTTACCTTACTTACAGCTACAGATTGATTAGAGTGATGCAGTTATATTTTTATTTTATAAAATATTTTCAAAATAAATTCAAGCAATCAGCAATAACTGCTGAGTTTAAAGATGGTCTTTGTTGCAGTATATCACTCCATGAAAATCGTTTTTGAATTATACGCCAGGAAGAAAGGACACAAATTAAAGCGTTCCCCCGGAAACTAAAGAAGAAAAACAATAAACACTAAACAGAAATAGTCAGTCAGTCAATTAAGTGCCATACGCGATACACGCTTGGGCGATCATGTCTCGAAAGAGACATGACTGACTGGGCAGAAGATTATCCCGCAGTAGGTTGCCATTGCTTTCTGCGGTAAACTGGTTGCCGACCAAGGCTATAGAACCCAATCTGTCCTGTTATTTAACCCATAACTGGAGGGAAGAGACGGACTAATTTAATACCTTTCCCAAGGGTATTTGAGCGGAAGTGAATGCAATGAGTTCAACTGGAATTTGAACTCGGCTCCCCGATTTCTCATTCCGAGCCGATATCCACTGCACCACAAGGCACATCCACTTATATCTAAAACATTAAAATTGACATTTCAAAATCTATCATAACCATAATAGTATAACCCTGATATAAGAGAAACCCGTATATAAGATATATTTCTCTGGTCCCAAATTAGAGCCTGTGGTAATGTACATAAAATAGGCCAAACCCGGATATAAGAGAAGTTGTATCTGGGCCGACAACTCTCATATATCCAGGTTTATATATATATATATATATATATAGGAGAATGTCAAACCCATAAAAGATAGAAAGGATAATCCAAAAGATTTTATCCAATTAATCTTAATTATTAATTGGATAAAAATAAAGAGCTCGATCAGTATTATCCAGAAAATTATAAAATATTGAGAGGATAACTCAACGCATATTTAAATGGTTATAAATCGAGATTTATTTTGACAGTTTAGATTTACTTACATTGTTTTAAATTTACTTACATTGTCTCGTTCAGAACATTGAAAAAAATAATTATAACATTTTTTCCAACAATCCAGATAAGACAATGTATGTAAATTTACATAATCGATTTATAACCATCGAAATATGTGTCGAGTTTTCCTCTGAATATAGTATACATATATATGTGTGTGTATACTAGCAGTATAGCCTGGCATTGCTCGGGTGTAATGAAAGCTTTAAAACTAATCCATGGTCCTGGAGCTCAGACTCAGTCTAAAGAATATTTGTGTGAAGTTTGCTGAGAATCAGATAAAAATTGTGCATTTGTATAAAGGTCAGATAAACAGACGCACACACAAACATATTCCCTTTTATTTATATATATATATATATATATATATATATATATATAGATATATATAGATATATATTATTGATTTTTATTGATTTTCTGCACTATTGTAAGAACTGCAACCTTGAAACTTCTGAATATCGTTTCTTATGTCTTTGTTTATAAGTGTATCAAATTTGATTAAAATCAGACCACTCCTTCTATAACCCGATTTTTTTTTATTATCAATTTTCAATATTTATCGGGGGTACCTCGACACAAAACCTAGCTAAGAAAACTCGCCGACGCTTATAGTACAACTGTGTAAATTTTCAAGAAAATCGGTTCAGCCATTTCGGAGTCTGTAGGTAACGGACACACACACACACACAAAGTTCTATTTATAAATCAGTTTAGATATATATTTATAGTGTCTAAAGTGTACAAATGCAATGTATATAGTGTAAATGTAAATGTTATGTAACTACAAGCATGACAAAGATTCACTGCTAGAGTAGAAGTGGCGGTTATTTTTGAATATTTTGATGATAAAAAGGTCGGACTAGATGCCAATCTAGTATCACAAGTAAATTTATGCGGTTGAAGCACCAGGGAAAGAATCTTATCAGCATAGAAGCCATGAAAATGTTTGTAAAAAAGACAGAGGGAAGCCATATCCCACTGCATCGCCCAGTTCACACTCCACCCATTTCTATTGAACAGGTTAAGAGGCTCATCCCTTGTTCCCTGTTTAGGATGTGGTTTCTGGCTTTCTCTTTTCCAATTTTTCACTATTACGTAGCCCCCTGCACTTCAGTGGCGTTACCGCCTTGCTCAGGGTCATACGATTAAAAAAAAAAAAAAAAAAAAAAAAATCATAATTGATTACATTGCAGATTCTTTTTTGGATTTTGTTGAGAAACCCAAGATGATTTGCAGGTGACCTGACCAGATATGGCAATAGTATTCATATTGATCATAATACATATATATATATATATATATTCAGAAATTATAACATGGATATGTTATAATATCACTACAAAAGTAGCTATTTTGTTTCGACACATCTTCTGTCTTGTCAAGTGATGTGGTTTATTTCAAATTGAATGATTTTGAAAGGTTAAAAACAAGCAAAACCCCTTTAATCGGGGAGGCATTGTTGTATGTACAGTGTGGACCAATCAGAGTAAAGCAACTTCTAATCTGGAGAATATGTGAGCAGACTTAAAAATAATTTACGGGGGGCATTAGTATTAATATTTGATTAAATTAAGATCAGCATTTTTAATTTAATATTATATCTCCTTTATTACTGTGGCAAAATTTTTAAAAAGTTTTCTAAGATTAACAATTTATTAGATTTAGAAAGTTATTCATATATTAAATGAGGAAGAGAAAGAACGCACACATAAATAAACCTACAAACATCCAGACATGGAAAAATAGACGAGTATATTCACAAACACTGGCAAACAGACATATATACAGATTAATATACCCATGCATATATACATACATAAATTACAATTTTTAGCTTTTATCTTATATATATATATATATATATATATATATATATATATATTATAAACCATTTATATATTATAAACCATACTTTAGAACATATGCAAACTACAATCTATGACAAAATTGCACATTTTATTATGACATTGAAAGAACAATGTCACATCAGGTAGTTAATAATGATGGTTACCATCATTTTTGACAACTCGATGAGACATCATTCTTTCAATGCCAAAACAAAAGATGTGCAATTTTGTAGTAGATTGTAGTTTGTACACTATGTTATGGAAACATGTTACGGAAATCAACAAATTTTAATGAAACTTTTGAAAGTTTCATTAAAATTTGTTGATTTCCGTAACATGTTTACATTTGTTGACATTACGATACATTTCAGAGCAGATATGTTTGTTTATGATGGATCAAAAATTGTGTTATATAGGCTTGATAAAAACCTTGTTTAGACTGGAGGCTATTCGTGATCGAGAGGTCTAAGACGTTACAATATATATATATATATATATATATATATATATATAAAAAAGAAAAATTAAGGCAGACACATTATTTCATGGTAAATCAGATGTATAGGACTATTTCAGGCAAACCATCATCAGCTTCCATCTTTATTGTACAAAGGATTTTACACGAATTGTGTAAAATCCTTTGTACAATAAAGATGGAAGCTGCCTTAATTTTTCTTATATTTGCTCTATATCATTATCAAATATAAGAAAAATTAAGGCAGGATTCTTCTTATCTACATAGCATGCTGAGATATATATATATATATAAAGATATATATATATATATATATTTTTTTTTAATCATTTCACCCCAAGCAAGGCATTCCACTGCCACTATTGCGCTTGGGGCTACATAGGGGGAGGTAAATAGGAAGAGTGGTTAGATATAGGAAATGTCAGAAGGGGGGTGATAGGTAGTTGGGTGGGTGGGAAGAGTGTTTGAAAGAATGGAAGTTAGTTTGTTAGGAGGTGTCTATTGACCTTACATTTAAACTCCTGGAGATTGTTGCCATCGGGGAAGCAGTCATGTGGAAGAGAATTCCACAGTCGGGAAGTGCGAGAAAAGAAACTGTTGGAGTAGAAGTTGCGGTTGCATTTTATCGGTTTCTCTGTAAAAGGGTGGGATCTAGTTGCTAATCTGGTATCTCATGCAAATTCGAACCTAGGGGGCACCAGTGATCTAAGTTCATCGGAGCAGAAGCCGTGGAAGTATTTATAGAAGAAACACAGGGAAGCCACGCCGGTGAGAGAGAGACTGCAGGCGGTCTGCTAAGTCGGTATCGATCACATTACAGACCCTCCGCTGTACCTTGTCGAGAAGCCCAAGTAGAATAACAGGGGCATCCGACCAGATATGGCAACAGTATTCAATGCATGGGCGGATGGTAGATTTATAAATGTGCAGGATAGATTCAGACAGAAAAACCTCCAGGCCCTGCACAGAGAATCGACTTTCATAGCAGCGGATTTAGCAATGGATTCCATATAGTCATTCCACCTGAGATCTGCTGAAAGTGTGAGACCAAGGTGGCGTAGTGTTTTACTCTCTGGGAGGCAAGCCTGGTCCATGCTAATAGGAGGTAGGTTCGATTGTCTATGATGATTAATTGACAGTAGCTTCTTCTTAGAAGCATTAAAATTTACGAGCCATTTCTTACTCCAGTCCACTACAGATTGGAGGTCCTTTCCAAGCTTGGCTGCAAGGTTAGCTTTGTCACCCGCACCAGATTTATATATATATATATATATATGAAGTGCAAACATAACAAGGATACAAATCATTCAACCAGTACTTGAATATGTGGCTGTTAGCACTAAAAGATGGTAAATTTTAACATTCAGTTATGAAAATGTATTTTATTTCAACATTAAGAGCTGTTAGATACTGTCAAAACAATGGAACAAGTAAAAGTGCAACAATTGAAATCAGAAAATTAGAAAATCTTTGGTAGAAATTCATGGTTAGATCCTGAAATTTAACATATCTATATGGTTGAATATTAAGTTTTATAATCCTTCAGAATTCATACATTGGAATCTTTACATTTTTTTCCTGTGTCATCTTTGAAATCCTCAATAATTTTCTACAGTTCACAATAAAGAGAATGGAAAATAAATTTAATGCTTTTATTATTTTTAATTTAATCTATTTTTTTTTTAACTGGCCTCTTGTTTTTTATTTTTACAATGATGATTTAGCTAATGTTCTCTCTGTCCTTTCTCAAGTGTATGTTATGAATTTTATAGAAATTTAAAAAAAAATAAAAATATAAAATAAAAAATAAAAATCATTCCCAACACTAGTGACCAACCATGACCTGACAAAGTACAATTAATGAGTAGCTACTGTTTTTACAGAAGCCTATATATATATATTTAAGACAAGTTGCCATTACCACACCAAAATATGATACATTTTTAAAAGTCTCTCTCTCCATGATTGACAGGAGAGAAATATATATATATATGCGAATAAATACACAGTGATCTTTATTATAATGGAAAGGTTGATTTTTCATTTCTTTGTAAAACTTCAAAAGGTCCTGAAGAAGTCAGATAGAGAAGTTTTTGAAATCATTCAGTAGGAAAATGTACTCTTGTGTGTATAAGCTCAGGTTTTCTATGCATTCAAATCTTATGAAATCCTACAATACAATGATTCTTAGATATTCAAGATAAAAATAACTAATTTCAAGGCACAATATTCCTCTCTTTTAGTATCTGTTTATATTTCTGCGATGAGGTATTGTAACTATCTACACTATTTACATTATTTGGGCTGTCGTACTCATCTTTATTGCCATATTCACCATGTTTTAACCATTGTACCCTTTGACCTTCTTCAGGTGATATACATCAAAATTTCAAACCAAACCCTTTATTTAGTTCACAGAGGTAGATTGTTCTAATTCCACATACCATGCCTTTTCTGGATATCTCAATATCAGTTAATTCCCTTTAGTAATTCAAATCGCAAAGTTTTTGTTCACCTCTGCTGTGGCCAGGTGTTGAACTCACAACTCTTTGGGTCAAGTCACTTGTTGGCTTATGCACCCAACACTTTTATCCACTGGGCCATGTTTTCAAAACAGGCATAGGAAGTGGAATTAAAATAATCTTCCCCTCTGGATGTACATCGTGATGCAGTGGATATCAACTTGGAATGGGAAATCAGAGAGCTAAGTTAAAATTCCAGTTGAATTTTTTGCATTCACTTACACACAAATACCTTTGGGAAAAGTATTAATCCATTTCTTCTTTCCAGTTATTGGTTAAGTAGCAGGACAGTTTGGGTTCTGTAGTCTTGTTTGGCAACCAGGCTTGCATAGAAAATAATGGCAACCTACTGTGAGAAAATCTTCTAATGAATTAAATGAAGGGTTCAGTTTGAAATTTCAACATATATCTTCTCTTTAAGTTAACTATAAACAGCCATTCAAAATTATGATTTAGTTTTATCGTGAAAACCACACTAACAGATACAAGTTAACCAGTTTTTTCATTAATGTTTCCAAATCTTTGTTCTTTTTATGTTTTTAGCTTGGGCCTATGGCTTTCTGTTTGTCACTTTAATCAATATATGCGCTCTGATTGGTGTTGTTGTCCTTCCCATTATGAATACCAAAATCTACAAGAAGGTTCTTCTCTTCCTTGTGGCTCTAGCAGTTGGAAGTTTGGCTGGTAGTGGAATCTTAGTACTTATTCCAGAGGTAAGCCATTTTACTAATTCTCTGTCCTACATTTTAGGCTGTGTTTATGAATAGAAAAATGACTATATACCAACTAACAACAAATATTAGTTGTTTTTATTGCAACTTCAGTTTTAATTAATATTTTTTCAAAATATTAATAATCTTTTCAAGATTATATGATTAAGTCTTGTTAATCAAATGCTGTTTAACCCTAAGTGTTGTGTTCAATGTTTTTAATAGTTTCAGCCCCTTGGACTGAAATTCCACTTCATAGATAGTATTAACAAAAGATAGGTTCTTCTTATTCATTTTATTAGAGTAGAGAGACAGACATGACATCATTCTAAGAGACAGTGAGAGGAAGAACTTCAAGGGGACAGATGCCCAGTTATTGACTTTATAGTCCTTCTTATCACTGGTTCATAAAAATAAGTGTTAATTATATATTTATAAAAAAACTAGCAGTATAGCCCAGCATTGCTTGGGTGTAACGAAAGCTTTAAAACTAATCAATGGTCCTGGAGCTCAGACAATTTGGACGTTGGCACGAAAGACCAAAGAGTGATAATTTTTTCCATTTAAAGCAAAACCATAGACTGAGAAAAAAAAGAATGGATGTTAATCAAATTTTGATTTCTTGGTATCGATATCAAATAAGTTTTTTTCATCGTAAACTGAAATTTGATGGTTAAATAAATCCTCTGAGTAAATGGTATCATGGCTGAAACTAAGAATTAAAATTATACCTACTTGGATCCAAATCTGAAGCAAAAACTAAAATAAAAGGGCTGAAAAAATACAGACATACAGGCAGATAAACAGACACACACACAAACATCTTGCCTTTTATATATATATATTATCGATTTTCTGCACTATTGTAAGAACTGCAACCTTGAAACTTCTGATTATAATTTATGTCTTTGTCTATGAGTGTATCAAATTTGATTAAAATCAGACCACTCCTTCTATAACCTGATTTTTTTGATTATCAATTTTCAATATTTATCGGGGATACCTCAACACAAAACCTAGCTAAGAACACTTGCAGACGCTTATAGTACAACTGTGTAAATTTTCAAGAAAATCGGTTCAGCCATTTCGGAGTCTATAGGTAACTGACTCAAACACACACACACACACACACACACACACACACACACAGACAAAGTTCCATTTATAAATAAGTTTAGATAAGAAATCAACATTGTAATCTTAATTCTGTCTATTGAACCTGGAATTTTGAAGTGCTAGGGACTTGAAAATTCCTGTGGCCTTCTGCAGATTTCATGCTAAATTGCTCTTATATACCAAACTTATACAAAGGCAATCCATCACTGTCAAAATATCACACTCACAAGTTATTCTGACCAAGTATTGACCATCCTGGCTCAGCCTCAGCATTCTGTAATATTTATACGCATACACTTAGAAATACTTTTCTTAACTTCTCCAAAATCACTCTAACTTGATTTACACTATATTTCAATTGATTCTAATGAGTTTTTCCTTTTCATATTTACTAAACAATGTCATATCACTTTTCTCTGCTTCTCTCTTCTTTCATTTTATATCTACAAACAGACAGACAGACAGACACAAACATGCAAAAGATTGGAAAAGATGAAAGAAAGGGATACAGAATTTAGCAATCATAATTCATATTTGTTTGCACATTTTTCTTTCGGAAATAAACATTCTAATGGAGAATTAAGATGAGAATGTTGATTTCTTATTTTTATGAACCAATAATTAATACCAAATTCTACTTTTGATTTACTGTATTTTATCAATAGTATTAATGCCTGACGGAGTCCATCCTGCACATCTATAAATCTACCATCTGCCCGTGTATTGAATACTGCCACATCTGGTCAGGTACCCCCGCTATTCTCCTCAGGGTCCTTGACAAAATACAACGGAAAATCTGAAATGTGATCGATGCTGACTTGGCAGCCCTGCTGCAGTCACTCTCTCACTGGCGTGATGTGGCTTCCCTGTACCTCTTCTATAAATACTTTCACAGCTTCTGCTCTGATGAACTTAGTTCATTGGTGCCCCCTAGGTATGAATTTGCAAGAGATACTAGATTAGCAATTAGGTCCCACCCTTTTACAGTGAAACAGATAAAATGTAATCACAATTTCTACTGTAACAGCTTCATTTCTTGCACTTCCCACCTGTGGAATTATTTTCCATATACTTGTTTCCCCAACAGCTACAATCTCCAGGAATTTAAATGTAAGGTCAATAGACACACTAACTCACACTAACTCACATCCATTCCCTCAAACACTCTACCCATCTACCCAACCCCCATCCTCGGTATCCTCATCCGTCTACCACCCTCCTTTCGACATTTCCTATAATTAGCCACTCTTTCTCATCACTTTACCCTATGTAACCCTCTGCACAATAGTGGCAGTGGAATGCCTTCCTTGGGGTGAAATGGTTAAAAAAAAAATAGCTAGTCATTAGTAACTGGTAAAATTTTGAATTTTTCATATTATATAATTAAATGAAAAATTCAAAATTATAGAAGCTTCTAATAACAGGCTATTAAACCAAATTTTAAATTTTAATTTACTGAATTTTATCATTGATCCATTAAGATCAATGATAAAATTCAGTAAATTAAAATTTAAAATTTGGTATTAATTATAGATTCATAAAAGTCTAGTATTAATTATAGTTTTATCTTGCACATACACAAATCAATCATCTGCACATACATTGAATACTGCTGTCATATCTGGTCGAGCGCCCCTGCTATTCATCTCAGGGTCCTTCACAGGATCCAGAGTAGAATCTGCAATCAAATCAAACCCAAGCTGGCAGCTCGACTCCATCCACTTTCTCACCAACAGGATGTAACTTCCCTCTGTCTCTTCTACAAATATTTTTATGGCTTCTGCTCCAACGAGCTTAGCACACTAGTGCCCCCTCTACAAGAATTTACTCAAGCAAACAGACTGGCAACAAAGTCCCACCCTTTTACAGATGAATGCAGCTGCCACTTCTACTCTAACAGCTTCTTTTCTTGCACTTCTCACCTGTGGAACTCCCTTTCGTATACTTGCTTTCTCGATAGCTACAATCTCCAAAAGTTTAAATGCAATGTCAATGCCATCTCTTATCCCCATGACTCTCATTTTTCTCTTATCCTTTTCCCAACACCCATTATATCTTGTTCTTCTCCCTTTTCAATCTACTCTTGCAACTCTCTTCATACCAGTATTCCCATCTTTCTCTTACCCTTTCTCTGTCACTGGTCCTTGCTATAACAGTAAACTGCATCCGGCAGTAAAGCCTCTGATTGGGAGGTTGTGAGGAGCAGGGAACTACTTATTAATTGCTGTTGTTCCCAGGTCCACCCTGACCCGAGGTGGTAGCAGCTGTTAGGGTCCCAGCTATGGGCAAATAGTTAACCCTCAAACTAGGGTCAAAACACTATGAAAGTATCAAAATACACTTTTATAGAAATATATATGTGAAAATAGACTTTATAGAAAAATATACATTTTTGACGGAAAAAATTTTTTTTTGCCATAATATATTTTTGAAAGAAAAAATTATTACTAGCATTACATTTTTGAATACAAAACTAGAAGATATTTTCAGTTTTCTAAAATACAAAAAAAATAAAAATAAAATTGTTTTCATCAAAATCTGATTAAATCAACCTTCTTATTATAACTGAACATTTAAAAAAATACCTTAAAACCACACTTCTTTGGTATTAAATAACCCACAGAGGTTGATATGCCATTAAACAAAACTCAAACTCAAAACTCAAACCTCTCTTTCACCCCCTGTAACTATTTCCTCTTTCTCTTTGCTCTTCTCCTATGTAACCTTTCACTCTGCTCTTACGTAGCCCCCTGTGTACTAGTGGCAGTATTGCCTTGCTTGGGGTGAAATGATTAAAACAATAAATACACAAAAAAATAAAAATCTGTGTGAAATTTCCTGCTAGATTTGCATCAGCCCCAGTAGCCACTAGTGAGGACAAAATTGGCAAAACTTTTAAATTCATCTTAAATATTGAAGCAACTTCCGAGAAGAAAAAGAAAAATTTGATATTGTTAATAGATTTCTATCTACAATTCATTTGTGTCCACTATACCAAAATTTGAATGGTAGCCATTAACAAGTTAAAATGTATTAACATTCTTTTTTTTATTTTTTTATACATTAAAAATTCTTAACTTTTTTAACAACCAAAACAGGCTTTTCAAATTGCTGGTGACCATGATAAAAAAACGGATTACCTTTGGATGGGAACTACTATTATGGGAGGCATCTATCTTTTCTTTTTAATTGAAAGATTTCTCAAGTTAATTTTGCAATGGAGAAAGGTAAGTTATTTATTCTTTACCTAGTGGATATCAAAAATGATAACAATTGTTAGAAAGTTTTAATAGTAAGATGCAATCAAATAAATCTTAGAACAATGAATTGAGATTCAAAAGCAGAGATAAAGAATTTCCAAATAAAATAAAGGCCAATTAACTGTCTCAAAAATTTGTTCCTATATATTTTTCAAACTAACACAAAGCCTATTTCAATACAAAGTTGAAGCAAGATGATCACTTACTAGACAAAGATATCTGAGTACCCAATATGAAAAATTTGTTCCTATATATTTTTCAAATATTCAGTGCTATCTATATAATCATTGGATGTGTGTTGTAGTGCAGTGGATATCGGCTTGGAACGAGAAATCGGGGAGCCGAGTTCAAATTCCAGTTGAACTCATTGCATTCACTTCCGCTCAAATACCCTTGGGAAAGGTATTAAATTAGTCCGTCTCTTCCCTCCAGTTATGGGTTAAATAACAGGACAGATTGAGTTCTATAGCCTTGGTCGGCAACCAGTTTACCGCAGAAAGCAATGGCAACCTACTGCGGGATAATCTTCTGCCCAGTCAGTCATGTCTCGAAAGAGACATGATCGCCCATGCGTGTTTCACGTATGGCACTTAACTGACTGATATAATCATTGATTACTCCTGGTATTACATAAATGGCATTTTGCTCTATATGTTTTCATGCTAAAACGTGTTTAAAATAACTGTGAAATGAAAATATCTCTCAGAAGAAAAAGATTAAACTAACACAAAGCCTATTTCAATACAAAGTTGAAGCAAGATGATCACTTAATAGACAAAGATATCTGAGTTCCCAACATGAAAAATTTGCACAAATAAAACTGCATTGTAAGACTACAAGAACTGATTAATTAAAAAGTTCATTTTGCTTGGGAATTAATTTGTTTGAATGCATATATATGTTTTATTTGTATAAATTATTAAAGCGTCTAAGGGAAGTAAAATATTTACTACTCACTTACATTGATTTACCTTGCTTCACACTACAGCTAGAGCAAGACATATACAGGATGTCCATAAAGTTCCTGCGGACTTCAAAAAATTTATAAATTTATTTGTATTTGTGATAGAAATAATTTGTAAAAAGGATTAGAAAGAAGTAAATCTATGTTTGTTAATGTTTTATTGAAGTCCTCCATCATTAGCAATACGAAGGGTAATACGATTTTGCAGTTCACGGATTTACAGTAATACCTGAAATCACATTAGTTATTTTAGCTTTCAAATATTCTAATGAACTAGGTTTGGTTGCATACACAATTGTTTTCACATGTCACCATGAAGAAAAATCTAATGAAGTCAAATCTGGTGAACTTGAAGGCCAATAAAATAGTCCATCTGTTAGAAAATTTCTGATTTAGAAACTGTTTCACACACAAAAAAAAACTGACAAGGAGCTCCATCTTGTTGAAACACTGTATTATCTTTCAAGTTTAATTGTTCAAGCTCAACAGATTATTTCTATCACAAATGCAAGTAAAGTTATACACTTTTTAAAGTGCACCAGAATTTATGGACATGCTGAATAAATAAATACACAAGAAATATATAAATAAATACATATTGATAATTATCAAATGGTTTGATGATTTCAACTGAAAACTTTTCCTCAATTGCTAGATATTGAACCGTGGCCCAGATAAATCTACTTGTCTGTCTATAATTCTGAGATTAGGTGTTATAACTATTTTCATTACTTTCATTGTTTGGACAGTTGTTTTCATTTTATTGCCATATTCACCTTCAATATCTTTTTTTATATTTCTGATATGAGGTATTGTAACTATTTTCATTATTTAAATTGTTCAGCCTGTTGTCTTCATCATTATTACCATATTCACCTTCAATATCTGTTTATATATCTGATATGAGGTATTGTAAGTATTTTCATTATTTAAATTGTTCAGCCTGTTGTCTTCATCTTTATTGCCATATTCACCTTAAATGGCTGTCTATATTTCTGATATGAGGTATTGTAAGTATTTTCATAATTTAAATTGTTCTCAGTTGCCTTCATCTTTATTGCCATATTCACAAAGTTTCAGCCACTAGGCTATGTATCTCCACTGGATAAAAGCATTGGTTAAAATCAGTGACTTAACCCAAAGAGTTATGAGTTTAATACCTGGCTACAGCAGTGGTGAACAAAAACCTAGAGAGTTGAGTTAAAGCGAAATAACTATGACATCCTAAAGTGGCAAGAGTCATGAATGAGAACAATATACCCTAGTTGTAATAAGGGGGTTTGGTTCAAAATTTCAATCAACTGAAGAAGTTTGGAGTGTAAATATAGCAATAAATATGACGACAACAGTACAAACAATGTTAATAATGTAAATAATTACAATACCTCAGATCAGAAATATAGACAGATCCTGAAGAATATGACAATGTACAATGAGTGAAACATCATAAATATAACAACAAAGATTAGGACAACTCTCTGAACAATGTAAATAATGTAAATAATTACAATACTTCAGCTCAGAAATATAGACAGATCCTGAAGAAGGTCAGAGTGTACAATGGCCGAAATGTCATAAATATGGCAATAAAGATGAAGACAACACTCAGAACAATGTAACTAATGTAAATAAATCTACCTGTGCCTCTTTTTATATGTCAAGTAAGCATGTCAGTATTTTGTAACTGTCTTATGTGCTACATAACATTTGTTTTCCTTCTCATTTGTCAAGGAGTCAAGCAAGTGATAAAAATGCTTAAGTTTTTCTATATTGTATCATTGCCATTATTGCCAAGGTTTCAATTAAGGCCAGTGCTTAATAACATTCTAATCAAACAGTCTCAAACAAAAGGAGAAGTCTCAGTATCATTTCAAAATGGTTGCCATTTTAGGACATATTTTTTAAATGAACCTCTTGTAGTGTTTGTGAAGAAATAATTTAAACATCTATATAAATTGAGATTTGGTAAAATTAACAGAAAAGATTACAATTATAGCAGGTACATTATTAGAAAATATTCTATTAATTAATCAGTTTCAAACTAAATAAAAACCTCCTTTATTGAAAATTATCAATAAGATACAATATCTATATTGAGTGAAAAGCCATTTAAAATTTCATTATGATGAAAGATCAAAATAACACAACAATTAAAATATATGTCAAATTATTAATCTGTAAACTTTTGGTTATTAGAAATTTTATACATTTCAAATGACACACTTTAGAATAGAGCTGATAATTTTTCTGTTAAATACTTGCATGCATTTTTGTTTTCGCGACTACATTTGCATGCCAGATATAAATAAAAGGGCAACTAATCAGGTAGTGATTTAGCATAATAGAAAGAGTTGGGATAAAAGTCTGAGTTGATATAGTAAAAAGAGGCACTGAGATGTCTTCATGTATTTGGTCTATTTTCTGTTGTATGTTGTATGAAAACTGTCTTCAGAAGAAGAAACAAAACTAAAAAAAATTTTGAGAAGTCTTCCTGTATTTAGTCAATTAAAATAATATTAAATAATAGTAATATAATAATAATCATATATTACAAAATAATAACTGTAAGAATAATTATTAATAATTATTATTATAATTATTACTAATTAGAAATAATATTTACTAATAATAATTAAGAACACAAATTATATAATTTATATATAACATTAAAATGAATAATAATATTTAATTAATTATTATTTATAATTAATTGTCAATTATAATTATTAATTAAGTAATAAATAAATATTAATTATTAATTCATTATCAATTATTAATTCATTATTGATAATATATTATAATTAATAATATTAATTATTAATTTATTATTTAGTATCATTAATAACTATAATTATTATTATAATTATAATAACAATTATTAATTATAATAGTAATTATTAATTACAGTAATTATAATGAGAATCATACATAATAATATAATAATAATTAATGATAATAATCTAATTTAATAATAATTAATAAAAGGGCGACCTATCAAGAAGTGATTCAGCCTGATAAAAACAGTTGTAGTAAAATTCTGAGCTGAAGTAGTATGAGAAGGCATTGTGAAGTCTTCCTATATTTAGTCTATTTTCTTTAGTATAAAAACTGTCATTAGAAGAGAAAAAAAAATTAAAAACATTTTTTGAAATACCTCAACAATTTCTGGAATATAAAATTTTGGGTTTTATATTTTAACTGCTTTCTTCTTTTTCATTTCTCTTTTGGGGACAAGGTGAATATTTTAACAATATTTTCACACCTTTAACTTTCTCCTTTCAAATCCTATTAACACTTTGTTAAATACCATTCATTTCAGAATGTTTCTGAAAACCGAAAAGAGGTACTAAATAGTAATCATCAAGACTTGTCAGACATTGTGTGCTCAGTCAAAACCAAAACCCCAGTCGATGTAGACACAGCTAAAATGAAAGACCCAGCTACCTACCATGCATCAGCTGCTCAGTGCACGTCACACATTATACATACGGAAAGTCAGGAATCTATCACTGGTAATCACAAAGCCGGCACCATTACTGAATTAGGAATACCAGAGGTAATAAAAATAATGAAAGATTTCTAAAAGACGGTAGTGTTTATTGGTCTTTCAGATTAGAAGTTTCTGTTGTTGGTTACTTTTGACAAAATTGTATACATCTGTTGCATATACATCTGTTGCATCTGTTTAAATGCATATACATCTGTTCCATCAGTTTAAATGCATGCAAGAGAAATAATTACTGCAAAGCAATTAATTAAATTTGAAGTGAACCCTTTGTTGCATATTGGTTACAATGAAAAACCTAACACACACACACACACACACACACACACACACACACACACACACACACACACACACACACACACACACACACACACACACACACACACACACACACACACACACACACACACACACACACACACACACACACACACACACACACACACACACACACACACACACACACACACACACACACACACACACACACACACACACACACACACACACACACACACACACACACACACACACACACACACACACACACACACACACACACACACACACACACACACACACACACACACACACACACACACACACACACACACTAAATCTAAACATGCTAAAAGAAACTCGCAAACTGTTGCAAAAAATAGTATTTAAAAAACAACAAAAAGAACTAGATGACCTGTAGATTTGAATTTGATTTTGTCTTTATACTTCAAAAAATAATGAAAATAATTTTGAAGTATAAAAACAAAATCAAATTTTGCAAGTCAGTGTGAAAATATTTTTATGGTCAACAAAAGGTGAATGATTCCCAAAACAGAAGAAATATAATGAGCGAGTGTGAAAAAAACAACAAACAAACATGCATGCATAGGAAATTTCTGACCTGTTCACCAACCACTTATCTATATAAACATGGTATTTAGGCTGTCAGAAAGACAAACAGATCTCAGTATGTAAAGTCACAAGTTTATTCACCTGAAGAGAGTCAACTTTAGACTTGAAACATGTGTAGTGACACAAACAACATTATGAACATTTAGTATATTATGCGGAAAAAACAAGTAATAATAATAATAATAATAATAATAATAAATCTACGCTTTACACAAAACATTCACAGCTTCTTACACTTTTTTCTTCTATACCAATTTCTCTCATTGAAACAAGCCCTATTTCTGTTTTTTTAATATATATATATATATATATATATATATATATATATATATATATTACAATGTATATATATATATACAAGAATGGGTATGAATTAGTAGTACTGATTTACCGATGACACACACACATATATATATATATATATATATATATATATATATATAGTCGCCGACTGATGCCAAATCGGTCGGGTTTCGAGCCTGGGTTATGTAGCAATCGGAGTCTAACCATACTGATGAGCTGTGATACAGCGAAACAGAACTGTCTGTGGATGACAACAATATATATATATATATATATATATATGTGCACTACTAGCCATAATTATTAGGCTACCCCAGTGTTTTAAAAAAAAATATGTATTTCATACTATTTTTATTTATTGCCAAGTGGATAATTCTAAATGGTTCTTTTGTTATTATTACATCGCAAAATTTTACAAGGCAGCCAGGAAGCCTTTGCTTTGGCCAACCAATGAGAAGAGACTAGCATGGGGAAGAGAGCACAAAAACTGGACACCAGAACAGTTCATTTGATGCAAATGTTATTGACTAGTATTAACAAAAGAACCATTTTATTTTCATTTAGAATTATCCACTTGACAATAAATATTAAAAATAGTATGAAATACATTTTTTTTAAACTGGGGTGGCCTAATAATTATGGCCAGTAGTGTATATATCTATATATATAAAAGGCAATCTGTGAGTCTGTGTGTGACTGTAACCTATGCATGCCTACATTTTTTAAGCTATGCCATTCAAACTTTCTAGGGACACATATGTACAGGGAAGCCTGTTCGACACATACTTTTTGAGTTTAAGTTCAGCAATCCTCCCTTTTGCACTTTTTGGTCAATGGAGCCGATTGTTTCCATTTGCTCTGTAAAACATGTAAAATCTAAGATGGTTGCTGAATTACATCATAGAAATCAAATCACATGTGTCAAATGCGACTAAAATATTTTTTTATTAAAAAAAAATGAGCCTTTATATTTAATTTTATTCTGATGTTTTAAAAATTCATTTGGACAACAAAAAAATGTTAATATTTTTCACCATATTTTAAAAACAAAAGAAATATTTTTTAAAAAAGTGTTTTTTTTAAATAAAAACAAAATATGTAAAAAAAAGTGCCAATGGTTAATTTGATTTTTAAGTTTTTTTTTTCAGATTTAATATTTCATACTTCAGAAAATAAAATTAAAAAAATAAAAAGCTTTTTTTTCGCTAAATATTCCATGCAGAAAATCAACTGTCTGTAATTCATATGACATTAATGTAACTTTTTTCTCTAAAATTAAATGTCTACATTTTTAAATGTTCTTCAAAAATTTCAGAGCTAAAAGCGTAATAGTTTTTATATTTCTAATTTCAGTAAAACAAAATAAATAATTTTTATTTTTATGTTAAAATCATTTAGTCAACAAAAAATGTAAATATTTTTCCCATAATTTTGAAACAAAAACAAATGCAATGTTGTTTACAATGTCACACAAAATATCAAATCATGTTTACGAAAAACAAAAGAAAAATAGATTTTTTTAATGAAAGTTTTGAACAGTTTTGAAACAATTATTTATATAATTATTTTTTTTATATCTCCTACTACTAAAATGTTCTGAGTTGCATGGGCAACGCTGGGCTATGATGCTAGTATATATATATATATATATATATGAGTGTGTATATTATTTTATAAATTAGTAATACTTATTTAATGAAACTTAAAAAAGAAAGTTCTATTTACAAACATGCAGTAAAGGTATTATTTATCTATATACTTTCAGGAAATCATTTCAAAAAATGTCATTGGAACTTGTGAAGTAAACTCACCTAAACCAATTCGAACTGTTGCCTGGATGATCATCTTTGGAGACGGTCTTCATAACTTTATTGATGGCCTCTCAATTGGTGCAGCATTTACATCCAGTATTCTAACTGGAGTCAGTGTATCCCTAGCTGTCATCTGTGAAGAACTTCCTCATGAACTTGGTAAAGAACTTTATTTTTTATTCATTTCATCCCAATCAATGCAATAATGCCACTAACATGCAAGGGGGTTACTTAGAGTGAAAGGAAATGAGAAGGTATTAGTGAGGAGAAATGTCAGAAAAAGAACAGAATTCAGGAAGATAGAAAACAAATAACATTTAAATTTATTGGAGTAGATAGACTAAACTATCGCCCGGTTCACACTCCACCCACGTCTATTGAACAGGTGAAGAGGCTAATCCCTTGTTTCCTGTTTAGGATGCGGTTTCCGTTTTCTCTTTTCCAATCTTTTCACTCTTTTCTTTATTTTTTTTTCAATTGGAGTAGATAGACTAAACTATCGCCCGGTTCACACTCCACCCACGTCTATTGAACAGGTGAAGAGGCTCATCCCTTGTTTCCTGTTTAGGATGCGGTTTCCGTTTTCTCTTTTCCAATCTTTTCACTCTTTTCTTTATTTTTTTTTCAATTGGAGTAGATAGACTAAACTATCGCCCGGTTCACACTTCACCCACGTCTATTGAACAGGTGAAGAGGCTCATCCCTTGTTTCCTGTTTAGGATGCGGTTTCCATTTTCTCTTTTCCAATCTTTTCACTCTTTTCTTTATTTTTTTTTCAATTGGAGTAGATAGACTAAACTATCGCCCGTTTCACACTCCACCCACGTCTATTGAACAGGTGAAGAGGCTCATCCCTTGTTTCCTGTTTAGGATGCGGTTTCCGTTTTCTCTTTTCCAATCTTTTCACTCTTTTCTTTATTTTTTTTCAATTGGAGTAGATAGACTAAACTATCGCCCGGTTCACACTCCACCCACGTCTATTGAACAGGTGAAGAGGCTCATCCCTTGTTCCCTGTTTAAGATGTGGTTTCCGGCTTACTCTTTTCCAATCTTCTCACTTTGTTTTTTTTTTTCAATTGGAGTAGATAAATCTATCTATCGCCCGGTTCACATTCCACTCAAGTCTATTGAACAGGTTAAGAGGCTCATCCTTTGTTCCCTGTTTAAGATGTGGTTTCCTGCTTTCTCTCTTCCAATCTTTTCACTATTACGTAGCCCCCTGCACATCAGTGGTGTTACCGCCTTGCTTGGGGTGATATGATTAAAAAAAAAAAAAATTTTTGAAGATCATAGTTAGCAGGAAAGATAACAAAGTCGACTCTCAACTAGCAACCTATTTTACTCTAAAACCATTAGGAAAGGTACAAATCTATTTCTTCTTCTTCTTCTTCTTCTTCTTCTTCTTCTTCTTCTTCTTCTTCCAGTTATGGATTAAATAGCAGTACAGGCTAGATTCTTCAGACTTGATTAGCAGCCAGTCTAGAAATTATCTAACTTTTAATTTAAAACTAAATGTGGAAACTGTAGAATTAACCCACCTTGTCTATCAAAGAACTTCTCTTAATGTTTACGAGGTGTTATTGTGTCAGTAGTATACAAAGGAAAAGAACGTAAGTGCTCACTCTCTTTTTTTCTCTCTCTTCAACCACAGGATGCCGTAGTGATAAGAACTATCTTATTTATACTCTGGGAAACATAATCCCCAGGTATAATATTTGTCACATGGCAAACCACATATAGTATAAATGCACTACACTATCTCCTAGCACTCACTTACGCACAAATACCCTTGGGAAAGGTATTAATCCATCTCTTCCTTCCAGTTATGGTTAAATAACAGGACTGATTGGGTCCTATAGCCTTGGTCGGCAACCAGTCTGCCGCAGGAAGTAATGGCAACATACTGTGGGATAATCTTCTGCCCAGTCAGTCATGTCTCTTTCAAGATATGATCGCCCAAAGCATGTATCATGTATGGCACTTAACTGACTGACTGACTGACACAATTTCCTGTTCAGAAAAACTTCATGCATCAACAATAACACTTATATCTTAGAAATATATATTAGAAGTAACCTGCCAGGTAATATTTTTTCTTTTTTTTTTTAAATCAATCCCCCCACCAAGCATGAAGCCACCAAGATGCAAGGATTTATTGAGAATGAAAGAAAATGTGAAGTCTTTAATGATGAAAAAGTTTTCAGAAGAGCAGAATATGGCAGTTGAGGTTGCATTTAAATTTTTGATAATCATAGTTGGCAGTCAAACAAAAACACAGAAGAGAATTTCACAGGCAAGAAGTAGGAGAGAAAAATCTATCAGGATAGAACTTACAGTTACATCAAGCCAATTCCCCATTAAAATGGTGAGACCTAACTGCCAATCTAGTAGCAAACTTAAATTCATGCAGTCAAGTAACCAAGGAGGAAAGCTCATAAAAACAACAGAGGAAAGTCATGTTATGGTTGTGGGAAAGTGACTTAAATCAAGATGCCAGGTTAGGACTGACTCTTTTCAGGATTTTTCAGGATTTTGTTACTAAATGACAAAATAAAAAATATTTGATATAACATGTTTCATCCTTCAAATGAACTTCATCAGACTTTGTCTATATTTTTCTGCTTTTCTGAGCAATATTCCGCCTAATTCTAAATATTAAATCCATGTAGATGATGAATTCACTTATTTTGAAAATGTTGATATATATATATATTCTATTGAATGTTGTCACAATTGTTAATCCCCTTACATTACAAATCTACTCCTTACTCAGCTGTGAAGTTTAGACTATTAATTTCATTTTATTTTCCAAGAAAGATTTACCTAAACATTTTCTTAATAATTTCACCCCAATCAAGGCAATAAAGCCACTACACAGAAAGAAAACTACAAACGCTCCTACAGAGGGTAGTAACGGAAAGTAATAAAAAAGGACGAAACCTAAACTGCAAGAAGACAAAATGCATCGTTGTTAGCAAAAAGACGAGCCTAAAATATAAATTATAAGTCAGGAGTACCAAAATCAACTAAGCACCAAGAATTTTTTTTTTTTAATCATTTCACCCCAATCAAGGCATTTTACTGCCACTGTTGTGCAGGGGGTTACATAGGGAGGAGAAAGAAGGGTTAGTTATAGGAAATGTCAGGAGGAGGGTAATAGACGGGTGAGAATACTGAGAATGAGGGTGGAGTAGATGAAGAAAAGGGCTTGAGAGAATGAATACAAGTTAGTGAGATAGGAGATGTCTATTGACCTTACATTTAAATTCCTGGAGATTGTCAAGGAAGCAAGTATATGGAAGGAAATTCTACAGGCGGGAAGGGCATGAAAAGAAGCTGTTAGAGTAGAAATTGTAGTTACATTTTATCCGTTTAACTGTAAAAGGGTGGGAATTAGTTGCCAATCTAGTAGCTTGTGTAAATTCATACATAAGGGGCACCAGTGATCCAAATTCATTGGAGCAGAAGCCGTGAAAGTATTTATAAAAAAGGCACAGGGAAGCCATGTCACGCCGGTGAGAGAGTGACTGCACCTGAAATATCTGGAAAGTATTCTAACAGGGAATGAATAATGCATCAGCAAAATCTTAAGGTACATTGGGATAGAGAAAGATGCATCCCAAAAGTTAAACAAAGTATTAAGAAATAGAAAAACTTTGTTAGAAACAAAGACCTTTATATGATATCTGTCCTACTATATGGCAGTGAATGCTGGACAGTTTCCTCAAAGATGAAGAAGAGACTTAAAGCAACGGAAATGTGGTTCTACAGAAAGATGCTGAGGATAACATGAACTGAAATGTGAGCAATGACAAGTTTTTAGAGAAAATGGAAACAAAAAGAAAATTTATACTTTGCGTCAGTTGAAATACCTGGGGAAATTAATGAGGAAGGAAGGCTTGAAAAATTTGTTACTCACAGGATAGAGTGAGGGCAAGAGCAACAGAGGAAAACAAGGCATAACATACTTGATAAACTTGAGATATTGGATGGTTGAACAAGGTTTGGAAATAAAGAAAATACTCTTTATTTAGAGCTGCAAGAGATAGAAAATCATGGAGAGCCATGATTGCCTACAACCTGAGAGGACACAGCACATGAAAAAAAAATCAGAAGATCACACATGGGTTATTGTGTTTTATAGAATACGAGCGAGAAAAAATTAAAGAGACAGAACAATAAAAGAACAGGAATTAAGAAGACAGAAGATAACAATTGACATTGCATTTAAAATTTTGAAGATCAAATTTGACAAGAGAGAAGAGAGTTCCACAAGAGAAAAAAACTGTTAGCATAGAACTTATGGTTATATCTAGATATTTCAACTATAAAAAGATGAGACATTGCAGCCAATCTAGTCAGTCAGTTAAATGTCATACGTGATACACACTTTGGGTGATCATATCTCTAGAGAGACAGGTGTAGAGGCTCATCCCTTGTTCCCTGTTTAGGATGTGGTTTCCGACTTTCTCTTTTCCAATCTTTTCACTTTTCTTTTTTTGTTTTTGTTTTATCTTTTTTTTTTCTTTTCACTTGGAGTAGATAGACTAAATTATCACCTGGTTCACACTCCACCCACGTCTGTTGTACAGGTGTAGAGGCTCATCCCTTGTTCCCTGTTTAGGATGTGGTTTCCGGTTTTCTCTTTTCCAAATCTTTTCACTCTCACGTAGCCCCCTGCACATCAGTGGCGTTACCGCCTTGCTCGGGGTGATTTAATAAAAAAAAAAAACATGACTGACTGGGCAGAAGATTATCCCCCAGTAGATTGCCATTGCTTTCAACGGTAAACTTGTTGCCAGCCAAGGCTATAGAACCCAATCTGTCCTATTATTTAACCCATAACTGGAGGGAAGAGACGGATTAATACCTTTCCCAAGGGTATTTGTCCATAAGTGAATGCAAGGAATTCGATTGGAATTCAAACTCGGCTCCTTGATTTGTCATTCTGAGTCGATATCCACTGCACCACAACACACATGCTCATGTCAATCTAGTACTCTGTTTAAATTTATAAAGTCTAGGTAGCACAGAGAAATTTTGATCAGAACAATTACCATGAAAGTATTTATAAAAATGGCACAGGGAAGCTATGTTATGGTGGAAAGAAAGTGATACTGTGATATCAGTCCAGCTATTTCAGTGTATTTTCAATCAATTCCTGAATGATAATAATAATATCTAGAAATACATCCATTACTCTGACTGGAGTAAACATATCTGTAATTGTCATTTGTCAAACTTCCCATGAAGTTGATAAAGAAATGAATCTCATTATCTCTCAGTTTGCATTAATTCCCCCCAAAATGCATTGCAAAAGGAATGAATCTGTCTCTTCTTTATTCGGCTATAAAGTAAATAGCAGAACAGCCTGACTCCTGTAGCTTTGATTGGCAGCCAGTCTAGAAGAATCATAACACTGAATTTGAAATTAGATGTGGAATCCACTACATTCTCCAGCTATGAAATTAAGACTAGAGAAACTTACTGTATGTGTATTTCAAAATATTTAAATTGTAATTTCTTATGCTTGTTTGCAATACTATGATACCAGTTTGGCTATTTCTATGTATTTCAATTGATCTCTTAACAATAATCTCAAGAAATAATTCTGTCTTTTCTATAGGGATCTTCTTTAAATGACAGATGAGTTAGATTACTGGTTAGTTTGTTTTTTTATGAAAATTAGCTAAATAGTCAATCAAGTCAGTTAGTATGCACTGCCCTTGGACTTTCATGGGACCCTTCAGTTAGTGTAACTCCAATTTATACATGAGACAGTTCTGCAATAACCACCACAAAGAGAAGATGCTTGCCTTCACTTGTAGTTAAAATCACAGACACTTGCATCATATCATACTGGATTTGTGTGTAAGGAAAATTTTTTGTAATATTTGCTATCTTTCCTGTTCAGAGTTAAAGAGAAGGCATATAACACATTTCTATAAAATAGAACTTTCCAATGTTTTTTTTAATTTTAATTTGTTATACTTTGGTAAATATCTGTACCTATGTTAGATATTATTAAGGTCATCTACATATATCTGGTAATCACAACAAGGTTTGAACAGGCCAGGTGAGCCATCATATAATCTTGTGCATTTTGTTTTGTTTTTAGCATTAAGCTTACTGAATCAATTGATTAACAAATCCTTTTCTTAACTTGTCAACAAGTAAATTTAATGATCAATAAAGCTATTGGTCAGTTAGTTTTGAAGGCAGTCAGACCAGTAATCAACCAATCAGAATTAATGAAGGTAAGTATGTCTATTTTTGAAGCAGTCAAGCTGTCAAATTAATGATTATTATGCATCAGGGAGTTACTAATTTGGAATTCTCTAGACTAGTGGTCAGTCATTCAGTATGAGATTGCTCATGTAATGATGTGGTTTCTAGATAGGTCAGTGCATCAGAATCCGAGATAGATCTGTGTCCAGTCACTGAAAAAACTACTCGGTAAATTTAGGTACAGTGCATCAATTATGTTGTCAGTCACAGAAATGGGCAATCGACTTCATCAAGTTTAAAATTTAAAATTGCTATATTTTTTATTACTTTAAAATAATGAGGGTAAAACTAGAAATATGAGGTCAAATTTAGATTATTAGTTGTTTTGGTCATTATATTAACGGTGAAAGTTGATTTTCAAAAGCTAAGCAAAGTACTGAGAAACAGGATAATTTTGTTAGATACAAAACATACTTTTAAATATTGAGGGGAAAAAAAGAAGTATGAGAAAAAATATAGATTATTGATAGTTTCATCATTAGTAATACTTAAATATGCTTATAATACTTAATACTTATACTTAAATATGCCTTCCAAAAGCTAAGGAATATATAAAGAAACAGGAAAATTTAGTTAGATACAAAACTTACATTTGAACAATGAGAGTAAAAATAGAAATGTGTGGGAAAATTTAGATTATTGATTATTTTGGTTATTATATTAAAAGTGAAAGATGTCTTCTAAAAGCTAAGCAAAGTATTAAGAAACAGGAAAATTTTAAAACTTACTTTTAAATAATAAATGAGAAAATAGAAATGTGAGGAAGATTTTTACCCTATTGTTTGTTTTGGTACTTATTTTAATAGTGAAATGTCTTCCAAAAGCTAAACAAATTATTAAGAAACAAGAAAAAGTGTGTTAGATACAAAAGTCTCAAATAATGAAGCAAAAACTGGTAATGTTTGGTAATATTTAAATTACTGGTTGTTTTTGTAATTATATAGTAAAAATGTCTTCAAAAGCTAAGCAACGTATCAAGAACTGTGTAAGTTTTCTTAGAAACAAAACTTAAATTCAAATAATCAGGGCAAATATAGAAACGTGGGTGAAAATATAGTTCACTGATTGCTTCAGCTATTACATTAATAGCAAAAGTGGCCTTCCAAAAGCAAAGCAAAATATGAAGAAACATGCAAATTTTCTTAGAAACAAAACTTAAATTCCAATAATGAGGGTAAATAGAGAAACAAGAGTGAAAATTTATCTTATTGATGTTTTTGGTTATTATATTAATAGTGTAAATGCCTTCCAAAAGCTAAGCATAGTATTAAGAAAAAATAAAAATATGTTGAATCATTGTGTAATATTCATCCTCTTCATCTTTGGGTTACTGGACATTAGTTTTATGTCCCCACTAAAATTCAGTTGTTCTTGTCCTTAAGGGCACATGTCCCAGTGGATATAGACGTTGGTTAATTCCTGTGACTTGAGTTGTGAGTTCAATACAAGGTTACAGCAGTGAACAAGTAAGTTACACGTTTAGAGGGAGATAACTCATGTCTACCAAAAGAGGCAATACTACACAAGGAATGGAGTTCATATACCACAATGATCGTAATAAAGAGTTCAGTTCGAAATTCCTAGCACCTGAAGAAGGCCGAAGCATACACCGGCCGAAGCATCATACAAATGGCAACAAAGATGAGGATAATAGTTCAAATAATGTAAACACTGTAAGTACTACCTCATCTCAGAAATATAGACAAATTTGTCCTCCTATATAGCAATAAATGCTGAACGATCTGCTCACAGATTAAGAGGAGGAAAAATAAAGATTTATTTGCCATTTAAAAAGAAATAAATTTGAAAAGAAACCCTTTTATTAAAAAATATATAAAGAATTATAAAATTTTCTAAAAATGTAAACCAACACAATTCAATATTTATTATTTACCATTTTATAAAAAACTATAAAATTTTTATTCAATCTAGTAAATAAGTAGTGATTTATAAAGTGTGTAGCAGAAATACCTCCCATATAATTGTAAGACATTAGTGTCAATATTGTCTTCATGTAGCTAACGTCCCATTATGTGGGAGGTATTTCTTTCATATTCTGTATTTTGTATTTTTATTCTCAAGAATAAAGGAAATGTATATATTAATTTTCATATGTTTGATCATTATTAAAATTCTAATCATCATTTTTTTTAAAAATGTAAAGGTTACTGAGAGAATCAAAAGTGTATATAATAATCATACTGTCAAGGGAATAACCGTCCTTCTGACACACCGCATTTTGTGGGCATAAAGATTAAAAAATTACTGCTATACAAAAAATTAGACATTACATAGCAGTTTTTTAAATTTTCATTTTAGGTCCCAAAGGCTTTTCCACCTTCAAATTTATCCAAAATAGCATTATTTCTGTGCAAATGTATATGCTGAACTCAAATCAACAATTAGTTATTGAAGAAACCTACCTTTCTTGATCTGAATGTCCAGAAAAAAATTGAACTACATTTTGTCTCCCGTAACTCTAATGCAGTCATGTAATTAACTGCTGAATGACTTTCGGCATAGGACGACAAATTTCGGTCTATTTTCGGCCCATTTACTTCCTTTACTGAAATTTCCGCTTATTTACTTCCTGTCATGGAAGTAATACGTAATTTTTTTTCTACACGTATTACTTTCAGTAAAGGAAGTAAATAGGCTGAAATTTATACCTACGCCAAAAGTCATTCTGCATTTAATTACATGACTTCGTGAGAGTTACGGGAGACAAAAAGTCCAAGATGAAGTTCAATTTTTTTCTGGTCGTTAAGATCAATAAAGGTAAATTTCTTCAATAACTAATTGTTGATTTGAGTTCAGCATATACATTTGCACAAAAATAATGCTATTTTCTTTAAATTTGAAGGGGGAAAAACCTTCGGGACCTAAAACGAAAATTTACCTTTCTTTGTTTCTAACAAAAATTTCTTATAATAATTTTCTTAGTTTATGGAGGACACCTTTTGCCATTACTATACAACTTCTGATTTGTTTGTTATATTTTCTGTCACAGAGAACTGAATTTCTGCACTGGCTTAATTTTGATATTCTCAGTATAAATTTAACATTTTAGGCAGACTCTCAAAATGCAAATTCTGTATTCTCCCACTGGAAATTCTACTGAAAAGTATGACAAGGTGAAAATGAGGAAACCCACTCCATTTAATCTTTTCCTAAATAATGCCCTGCACATTTACAAGCATAAATTTGAATTGATCATTTAGCATAAGCATATCATCAAACAAATCAATTAATAGAAGACAGTCCTGATGATGAGGCAGGGAAGGGGCTTTGTCAGTAACATAGGTATTTACAACAGGAATAAGAGTGATCTTGAACAAAAATTCAACATCCTCTACCAAGTATTTCAAGAAATAGGACTCAAAAATACTTTTTCAAAAGAGTAACTATGATGGGAAATTGGAACAAAAGCAGTAGTCATCCATACGCTGAACCCATCATAAAAATTGAGGAAGTGGAATTAGTAAATTCTAAGCACTTCATATATGAAAAGTTCTATTATAGCAAATTTATCATAGGAGATTAGGAATTGAACACAGAAATAGCTTGTGCTAGAGGAAGTTTTTCCCAACACAGCAAATTGCCACAAAACCAAAACATTAATCTAAAAACTTAAGTTATGTTCTTAAATAGCCTCAAGATATGAAAATCAGATCAAGATTTTCATATGGATGTCATGCATAGTGCTAAACCCCTTCAGAAATATCTGAACTATCAGCTGTAGTACACAACTGCTTTTTAAGATTATTCAAACCTGGTGGACCTGGCATTACAAACAAAACCCATACCAAATAACAGAAATCACAATACTTAAGGACTTTCAACAGTAGCGACAGCTAAAATAGATATCACATGTCACTTGAAAAAAAAATAATGACATAATTCTGATGTTAAGTTCCACACAACATGAAACAAAAGGTTAGGAAGGAAACCTCCATCAATACTTGATAGACCAATAACAGCAATTGGACTTGAGAAACTTATTTTCGTGAAAAATTGTTTTAAGATAAATATTTTATAAACTTCATTTATAAACTGGCTGTTAACGAATGCTCTGTTTCCTTAAGATAAAGGTTGTTATTGCCATAATATAAATATTTTTTATTTCATTATCATGTCAGTCTAAAGCTATGGTTTATTTTAAAGGGAAGTAATTTCAGTCCTTAATATTGCAAAGTTATTTCCCTTTGTCTTTTAAACCATTTTAAATTGCTCCTAATATTAAATGAGATTTTAAGTTTAGATTAAGAAGGAACAAGAACAACGAAGAAAAAATGGGATAAGAAAGTCCGAGTTCCAACAATACGTTCCGTGGAAAACGTGATATTGCCTTAGAAAAACATCATTGGGAATCTTTTTTTTTTTTTTTACTTCAGAAGAAATGCCACTTGCGTAATATTAACATTTTTGCTTCAAGATTAGACATTTTAGCAATTAAAATAATTTTTTTTTTTTTTTAATCATTTCACTCTGAGCAAGGCGGAAACGCCACTGATGTGCAGGGGGTTACATAAATGTAAAAAGATTAATTAGAAAAGAGTGAGGAGTACAAACTAGTTAGAAAGGAACAATAGAAAGCAGGTGCGATGACAGATACATAGGTGGAGAGAAAGGGAAGGTTATACAGGTGTGGGGAGAGAGCTAGAGTCTAGTGGTTAGTAGATGAGTATTGACTTTGCATTTAAATTTCTGGAGGTTGTAGCCGTCAGGAAAGCAAGAATACGGGAGTGAGTTCCACAGGCGGGAAGTGCGAGAGAAGAAGCTGCAGGAGTAGAATTGTTGTCTGCATTTGGCTAACCTGACTGTGAATGGGTGGGACCCAGTTGCCAGACTGGTTGCACGAGTAAACACCTGTTGAGGAGGCATCAGTGACTTAAGCTCGTCCGAGCAGAAGCCATGAAAGTATTTATAGAACAGACAAAGGGAGGCCACATTTCGACAGTGGGGAAGTGGTTGCAGTCGAGTCACCAGATCAGTACCTATCACATTACAGACTCTCCTTTGGAGCTTGTCAAGAACACTGAGGAGAACGGCATGGGCACCCAACCATAAATGGCAGCAGTACTCCATGCACGGACGGATGGTTGACTTGTATATATGCAGGATGGATTCAGGTAATGCGTCCTTAATATTCATACTTGTATTCAGCATTTTTACTACACTATACAACCTATTTTTCAGTAATGGTTGGTCCAGTACAGCTTTTAATCAGCACAAAGTTACGACCCACATTTGGATTTCACTCAATCAATTAAGTAACGTGTAATTTACATTTGATAATCGTTTATTAATAATGTGTAACAGTCAATGATGCTCTACAGGTAAAAAAGATGTATAATTTGTAGGTTATGAGTGTATTACCGAATTATTATTTCATGATATCTCTTAATTCAGCAAAATCGATCTGGCAGTATGGGCATGACGGTAAACGCATACAGCAGCAAGGCTTATGATTGGAAGGTTGTGTGGAGCATGGAACCACCTCTTAATTGCTGTTGTTCCTAGGTCCATTCTGACCTGGAGTGGTAGTACCTGTTAGGGTCTCAGCTATGGGCAAATAGTTAACTCCTAAACTGGGGTCAAAACACTATGAAAGTATAAAAATACACTTTAATAGAAATATATACATAAAAATAAACTTTTATAGAAAAATATACATTTTTGAAGGAAAAATATTACCAACAATACATTTTTGAAGAAAAAATTATTGGCACAACACATTTTTGAAGGAAAAAAAAATATTCTCAGCAAAACATTTTTGAGTACAAAACTAGAATACAGCTTCAGTTTTCTAAAAAAAAAAAGAATAAAAACAAAAAATGTTCATTAAAATCTGACTAAATCAACCTTCTCACTATAACTGAACATTAAAAAAATACCTTTAAACTCTATCATTTTGACATTAAATAACCCACAGAGATTGATATGCCATTAAACAAAACCCAAACTCATCATCTGGTACAATACTAAGGATGCCAGAAAATCAGTGCCATACCAATATCAGAATTTAAATGATCTACACATATTGCCTCATGATATTTAAAAGAAAAAATATTCAGTTGAGAACTTATCAAAAGAAAAAGCCGGTTTAGTATTTTACAGCATTTTAATATATGAGATCTGTCTCATTAGAAACGAGACTAATGCCACAAAAAAAATTCAAAGTTTCCCCTTCAAAGTAATCCTTATCTTGAGGAAAAGAAAAGTCGCATGGAGCAAGATCAGGTAAAGTGAGGGGTCATTCCAGTATGGCAATGTTCTTCTCAGCCAGAAACTGTTGGATGTTCAGGGCGTTGTGAGCAGGTACATTGTCATGATGAAGCAGCCACGATTTGTCAAGTCACAAAAGCATGTAACAGAAATGCAATGCTTGCAGAAAGGAAAGATTATATACTCACGAGGTATGTTTGAGGATAACCCTTTATTCCCTCTTTCAACCAGAGCTTGCACAGCACACCCAGTCCCATTATATTTCAGCTGTGTACTTAATTGATTTCTTGCCTAGTTAAAAATGAAGTGGTAATATTTTTATTTGTTCCCCCGAAGGCCTTTACCCCATCAGACCTTTCCAAAACATCCTTAAATATGTGCAAATGTATATGCTGAACTCAAGTCGATAATTGTTTATTGACAAAACCTACCTTTTTTCAAGTTAACGCCCAGAAAAATATCATATTTCAATTTGATGTTTATCTCACCCCATAACCATGGTTCAAAAATGTTATTCACTTCAGAATGACTTCATGCATAGTTTGCCAAGTTTTTGGCCTATTTACATTCTTTGTTCAATTACTACGTGGAAACAAAACAAATCACATACTAATTGCAAAAAGGAAGTAAACAGGCCGAAGTAAGTATCCTATGCCTCAAGTCATTCAGTGGTGAATCTGATATGAGAACGGTGGTAAGGGGTGAGATATAGTCCGATTTTTTTCTTGTCGACAACATGAAAAAAGGTAGGTTTCTTCAATAAATAATTATTGATATGAGTTCAGCATATACATTTGCATGGAAATAAGGATGATTTAGAAAGATTTGAAGGGGGTAAGGGCCTTCAGGGAACAAATAAAAAATTTACCAATGAAGTTATGTTCCCTGACAGCTATTGAAAACCTTACATTTTCTAATTATTCCACAGGTGACTTTGCAATCTTACTCAATTCAGGCATGAGCCTAAAGAGAGCACTACTATATAATTTTCTTTCTGCCTGTATGTGCTACATTGGACTGATTCTTGGCATTATTCTGGGAGAAATCTCTTCTACCCATCGATGGGTTTTTGGAATTGCTGGAGGCATGTTTCTTTATATCTCCTTAGTAGATATGGTAAGTTGATACTTTTAAAATAATGTTTCGTTTTATTGGGTTGTCCGGATAGTTCATACATCAGTATATAAGTCGTTCATGTTCCAAAACGTTAAAAATCGTCAGATTTATCGACAGGTATATGCTTACATTTCTGATTAGAGCACACTTCAAACTACCTAGTTTAAAATTATTTAATTCATGTCAATTTTGCATCTCTATAAATATGAAAGTTTACAAAGATTATGAAAGATTTTTCACACTTGATGTTTTTTTTATTACCGTAAATGCAAAAATGCCTTACAAGCAACAAAAAAGATGTATTGCGTATGGTGAAGGTGCATTAGCTGACAGAACTGTACAGAAGTGGTTTGCTAAGTTTAAGAGTTGGTGATTGTTGCCTTATTAAGAACGCTCAGGCAACTTCCCTGTCAGTACAAATGACGACCAAATCAAGACTGATTGAGAATAACCCGCATTACACAACGCAGGAATTGGCAGAAACTTTTAGAAATCCTCCATCCATGAACATTCAGGGAAGCTTGGGTACTCAAATAGCTACAATGTTTGAGTAGCACATGATATGAGTGAAAAGCATTTTTTGGATCACATTTCTATCTGTGATTTGTTGTTTAAACGCAACGAAAATGCACCCTTTTTTAAGCAAACTGTGACTGGTGATGAGAAATGGATCATGTGGTAAGCGACATTAGCCAACTTTTGCCACCTCAAAAGTAGGTCTTCGTCCTAAGAAAATCCTTCTGTGCATCTGTTATGATTGAAATGGAATCCTATACTATGAGCTTCTGCCAAGTAACCAGTCTGTTGATTCTAAAAAGTACTGCCTGCAACTGAATTAAAGGTAGCAATTCAAGAAACACACCCAGAATTGGCAAACAGGAAAGGTGTTTTCCATCAGGATAATGCCTGACCTCACGTTACTCTGGTGATCCTGCAAAAATTGTTGTAGCTTGACTTGGAGGTTTTATCCCCAACCGTCATATTCAACAGACATTGCTCCTTCAGATTTTCATTTTTTCAGTTCCTTGCAAAATAATCTCAATGGTAAATGAGTTCTTTGCCAAGAAATTCTCAAAATTTGGGGAAGACAGGATCTTTAAGTTTAAAGATGAATAGGGAAAGGTTGATCAACAAAGTGGTCCACATCTAGATGAATAAATATTTAATGGCATAATTTTGTTTTGTGTTTTAATTTCCCTTAAAAATTGGCATGAACTTTCTATACAATACTATATTTTGTTCTCAATATATATATATATATATATATATATATATATATATATATATAGGCAATATATTATTCAAACATTTTTCACATACATATTATGTCTATTTATTTTATCATAATCCTAAGCAGTTTCTTAGCGTTAAAATGAAAATCATCAATCAAGGCGCCATAGTTTTTTTCTATTCAAGTACTTTTGGTCTCTTCCAAAAAAATCCATAGCTACAATGGATACATTTAAACTTTTAAAATAGTTATAACAGATTGCGTTCATGTGCATTTTTAAAAATCACCATTACAACAAATAGTTACAATTAGTTTGTCACTGTAATTCATCCCCGAGGATGATCTCGAAGGAGATCGAATGATCGATTTTTTTGTATATGTAAATAAATATCCAACTACAGTGAGATGCAAGACATATCATGGCATAGTCACACATCTTGTCATCGCTATTTAATTTTTGAAAAACATAGAACTGTGAAAAATTTTTACTAAAGACTCCAGTTGCATTTTCAACGTTTTCTTCATATATTTTTACCTGTGTGAAATATTTAAAAACTTTACTTTCTCATATTAAGTTTGTAATAAGAGCATACTGCAACTCAAAAGCCATTAAGTTTTGGTGTTCAATACAACATTATCAGGCAGCGAAATGTGGTTAATTTACTTCATCATATATATATTGATAAGGAGATTTAAAATAACAAAATTAAACTGCCTTTTTATTCTTTGTTAAATTTTGTTTTTTAAATCTCCTTATTACCATCCACCCGTGTATTGAATACTACTGCCACATCTGGCTGGGTGCCTCTGCTATTCACCTCAGGGATCTTGACAAAATTCAATGGAGAAACTGTTATGTGATCAATCCCAACTTGGTGGCTCAAACGCAGTCACTTTCTCACCAGCTTAATGTGGCTTTCATATGTATCTTCTACAAATACTTTCACGGCTTCTGCTCCGATGAACTTAGCTCATTGGTGCCCCCTATGTATGAATTTACTCGAGCTACTAGACTAGCACCTAGGTCCCACCCTTTTACAGTGAAACCAATACAACCACAACTTCTATTCTCTGTTTCTTTTCTTGCACTTCTCACCTTTGGAATTCCCTTCCATATACTTGCTTCCCCTACAGCTACAATCTCCAAGAATTTAAATGTAAGATCAATAGTCATCTCCTATCTCACTGACTTGCATAGTTTCTCTCATGTTCTTTTCTCCGTTCACTCCACTCTCATCACACCAGTATTTTCATCCTTCTCTTACCCACTTCCTGACACCTCCTATAATCTGTCCTTCTTCCTCATCACTTTCCTCTCATGTAACTCCCTGCACACCAGGGGTGGTGAGGCTGCCTTGCTTAGGGTGAAATGATTAAAAAAATTAACATATAAATATATATGACTAAGTAAATTAAGTTAAATTGTTAAGTATAAGAAGTTGTGAAGAGCCATGAGCGCCTACATCATGGTACAGACATGGTACATAAAAAAAGAAGAATAGTATTTACTAGCTTCGTATATTTGCTTTTTAGACGAAGTCGTATTATTTGCTTTTTAGACGAAGTCATATTATTCCACTTGTACAAATATTAATGGATAATCGTTAGTGATATGTAAACCCCTGCCTAATTATCATAGCCAAAGCATAGATTATATGAATACCTAGACAATAAGGATAGACCAACTCTCGGCATACAAGGTAAACGACTACCGCTGTACTGATAAGGAATGCACACTTCATAACAAAATACCTATATAATTATTCAATTTCTGGAAATTTTTAATTTTTTTTTTTTTTTTTACAGATGCCTGAAATGAATAGCGTAGTTGAAGCGAGTGAGAATCAAGAACTTGGAACATGGCCAATGTTCTTGCTGCAAAATGTTGGCATGATCACTGGCTTTGGAATTATTCTTATCATTTCCTATTATGCCGACAATATTGACTTTTTCTCATAACAGAAAGTCTGTTTGTATTCATTCCTTGAAACAGAACCTCACTTTATGCTGATAAATAATTTCTTTAAAAAAAAAATTAGAACTTATTAACCTGCTTATTCTAATTTTTTCATTCTTGAATTTTATTTTCATTTTTCCTTAATTTTACATTCAATTGTAAATATTTCTAATTTGACAAAATTGTTGCTATTGTTGGATTCTCTCCCTTGATGCTGATAATCGCAGACGGTGAGACTTTGGAATTACCGCAGCTGATGGTTATTACAAACGGCGCGTGATTTGAAAGAATCACACTCTTTCTCGGTGACTATTCATAGCCAAAAGACGTATTCTTTTACTTTCGCAAAATGTAAATACCTAACTACATTCACTGAAGGTTGCTTTGAACTTTTCACATTTCATTTCGTTTTCCATTCTATAAATTGCCCTTACATTATCTTCTTCTTCTTCTTCTTCTTCTTCTTCTTCTTCTTCTTCATGTCCCGTGTCCGGTCATGACGTAGGCGATCATAGACTTCCACTTGGCCCTGTCTCTTGTCGCTCTCAAAAAAATTCTTCCTCTTGGTATCTCTCCCAAACCCCGCTCTGACATCCATTTCTTCAGGCCTATCAAATACGCCCCGCTCTGCTTTCCCCTTTTTTCTCTCTATATGTTCTATGAGTGTTGAATTCTCCAGGCCCTCCTTCCTTATTACATGTCCCAGAAACCTCATCTGTCTCTTCCTTTTATTAAGTATGAGTTTTCTTCTCGTTTCCATTCTCTCGTTGTTAGTCACGTGCTCAATCCATGGTATCCTCAGCATCCGTCTGTAGGGCCACATTTCTGCTGCGTCAAGCCTGTCCTTCATCCTTGATGAGATCGTCCAACTTTCACTGCCGTACAGTACATCTATCACATAGCAATCTAACACTCTGTTTCCAATGGGATTTTCCTGACTTTCAGTTAGCTTTTGAAATGCGTCCTTGGCCATGTCTATGCGTTTTTGGAGCTCAAGATCGCACTTTCCATCTTATGTCAGCACGATTCCCAGGTATTTAAATTTTGTCCTTGCTCTATTTTAGTTTCTCCGACCTGTAGTTGGCATTTCGGGGTCTTCTTTTTGCTGATAACCATATAGTCAGTTTCCTTGAAGTTTATGCTTAGTCCTTTCTCCTCGTTTTCTCTTGCTACCTTCTGTAGGAGGTCCTGCATTATCTTTTCAGTGTCTGCTATCAGCACTCTGTCATCTGCGTATCTTACATTGTTGAGATTGTGTCCGCCAATGATGAATCCTGACAAGGGTTTTATTTCTATCAGATTTTTTTCGCTGTTTAAGTTGAATAGATCCGGTGAGAAAACACATCCTTGTCTTACGCCCCTTTCTATTTTTGTAAACCTGCGGAATTCACTTCCTATCCGTACGCAAGTGGTTTGCTGCCAATATATATATATTCTTAATTATCCTAACATCTTTTCCAAAAATGTCGAGGTTGTCAAGCATCTCTATCAAGTTTTTGTGGTGTACTTTGCCTTTGCGTAGTCTATAAAGCCCAGATATAGTTCCTTCTGCATTTCTATTATTCTTTCAGATAGCATTCTGAGCATGAATATCGCATCATTTCCTTGTTCAAATTTTATATTTTATTTTTCCTTTGGACTCACACGAGTTCACTAAAAATTGATAGCGGGTAAAATGTATCAGGAATTTATAAAATTTCATCAAAAGTTCTGATACCTGCAGTAGTATCCCTCCATAAGATGTTTCCTTCTGTACAGGTCGATAAAGTTCTATTATCTACTAGACGTCTGGTTTACTTTAAAAGCATATCGAATCATTTCAGTATCCGCCAATCTTTGTGATACCTTTTGACAGATGGAGTCATCAGAGACTTTTTGAAGCAACTTCTTGAATTTCCAGATTTAAGTATTTGCAACTAAATTCTTTGTTGGTTTTGTTATAGAAATTATACTGGTAAATTTTAACTGAAAAAGAAAACAATTGTAGAATATCAAACTTTATTTAACAAAAATGATATTTTTATAATATTTATCGTCATTAAATGACATATGTTGTCTCGCTATAAATATCTTCTTAATTTCTGCTTGTTTTATTCATTTTCATAAGTCGTATAGTAAATTTGATATAACTGATCTATATACCGAGGCATTTACTAATTCTGAAATTTGATTTTATGTCCCTGAAGGTTGATTTCAAGAGGGTTTAAACAAAACAATTCTTATCAAATAATGTTTAACGTCCAGTTAAACATAAGATATTAAATAAAGAATATTTAAAAACATTAAATAATAAGTTCATAAATCAATGCGTAATACAATATCAAATTGATAGAACCACATGTTGAAGAGTACGGTTCATTGTATCTTACTTGAAAATCTTTCTTGCCAAAATCTATCTTACACATTTATAAATCATCCATTGCATTACATATTGCTATTACATCGGGTCTGAAGATTCTGCAATGTATTTAGAGATTCTGGATAAAATATAAAGAAGAATCTGCAATGACCTGGTACCTCCGTTTTGCGCCGCCATAATGTAGCTTCTCTGTGCCTTTTCTATGAATATTTTTATTGTAATTATAAGGACAGTATTAGATTCATGGCAAGGTATCATCATTTTGCAGCTTAAATGGCTAGATGCAACCATGAGTTCTATACTAACAGTTTTTTTTCTCTCACGCATCTCGCTTGTGAAACCGTCTTCAGGCACCATGCTTTCCAGTTAACTTTGATCTTCAAAGATTTAAATGAAATGCCAATCGTAATCTTCGGCCTTCCTAAGATGTAACCGTAAATTCTACTCCAACAGCTTCTTTTCTCGCGCTTCCCGCCTGTGGAACTCACTTCCACAACTCTGCTTTCCCGACAGTTACAATCTCCAGGTGTTTAAATGTAGGGTCAATAGACACCTCCTATCACACTAACTCACAACTATTCTCACAACACTCTCATCTACCCAACCCTCATTCTCGGTATCCTCACCCGCCTATCACCCACCCTCTGTTATTTCCTATATTTAACCAGCCTCTCTCCACTCTACGTAGCCCCCTGCACAGTAGTGGCAGTGACATGCCTTGCTCGGGGTGAAACGCTTATAAAAAAAAAAAAAAAAAAAAACATTTTCTGGTCCCTTACTAACTGTTAGATGCAACAACCATGGAAGTATGAAGAAGTTAACTATATCCTGAACAAGCAAAAATTCTCTACTTATATTAAATTAATTGATACGTGTCGGAAAAAGGTTGAGCCTATTTACTCGGATTAACCTGGACACAGCAGAGAAATCTGGGAGAATTTATTGAGACACTAACCCTAGGAAGGTTGTCAAATAAGGCTATGGACCACATACTGGCAATGGGGGATTAGTACATGATTATTATCACTCTAGGAGAATTAAGAGTAAGGATCGGAATGGGAAAGTACTTAATTAAGTTTGACATTCTACTCCTGCAGCTTCCTCTCTCGCACTTCCCGCCTGTGGAACTCACTCCCGTATTCTTGCTTTCCTGACGGCTACAACCTCCAGAAATTTAAATGCAAAGTTAATACTCATCTACTAACCACTGGACTCTAGCTCTCTCCCCTCCCCTGTATAACCTTCACTTTCTCTCCGCCTATGTATCTGTCATTGCACCTGCTTTCTCAGCTTTCTATTGTTCCTTTCTAACTAGCTTGTACTCCTCACTCTTTCCTAATTTATCTTTTTACATTTATGTAACCCCCTGCACATCAGTGGCATTTCTGCTTTGCTCGGGGTGAAATGATTAAAAAAAAAAAAAAAAAAAAAAAAAAAAATTTCTGAGATGAAGTATAGTATTTACATTGTTCGAACTGTTATGCTCATCTTTCTTGCCATATTCGGTCAAGCATAGGAATGAATATAATATGGGAACCAGTAATACGGAGTGCTAGAGAGAAACAATTACAAACAACAAAATTGTAATATGAGCTCTGAAAAATGATTACTGAGACATTAGGTTTATAACCCGCGAAAATTCATCCACTGATCCTCTCAAGGACACATGTTCTAGTGTATAAAAGCGTAGGTTGAATCCAGTGAATCGACCCAAAGAGTTGTCAGGTCAATACCTGGATACAGCTGAGGTGAACAAAAAACTTATAGAGTTGAGTTAAAGAGAGAAAACTGATACTGAGTCATCTAGAATAAGCATGACTCATGGAACTAGAACAATCTACTCCGGTGAACAAAATAGAGGGTTCAGTTCGAAATTCTAATCATCTGAAGAAGGTCGGAGTGTATAACAACCGAAACGTCGTGAATATGGGAAACTGTCGGAACAATGTAAATTCTTAATTCCTGTTCTTTTATTCTTCTTTCTCCTTTATAATGTTTTCTTTTTCTCATATTCTCTTACACTCAGTAACCCTTTGCATCTTAGTAGCTTTATTATCTTGCTTGGGGTGAAATTATTTTTAAAATGCCATTGAAGAATCCATTTGCTTAAATGTTATATTATACTGTACTCGATAAAATCACAGGACAGTTACACTACAGGGTAATTTTGGCAGTTATTTTTGACTTGAAGTTTTTTTTCAATGTTTTTTTTATATGTATTTATTTCCAAAGGCACAATGAATGATTTAATTTTTAAAAAAATATTTCAATGGCTCTTTCATTAATCTTAAAATATATTCCTAATGCATTAATATTTGATTGGGAATAAAATTCTTCTTTTAGTTCACAATAACCCTGGTGATAGTACGCTTCTAGGACGAAATATTGGTTCCACTGTTTTAGACTCAGAATGTTCCCGGTCTGTGTCTGGTTTGACTTGGTATAATTGTTAAGTAGACACCATACCAGAGCAAGTAAAAAATAATGAAAGCATTGTCCTGACGAGCACTAGTGATATTGAAAATAAGTGTGCTGGTGAATAAAAAAAAAAACAGATAAACTTCACAGACAATTTTATCATCCCAATTATGAGAAGATGGATATTCTCATGAAAGATGTTGAAGTTCTTGATGTTGAAATTACTGCCGATGCAATAGAGTATGAAATATCTCTTTTACTGAGCAAAGATTCGATGGAAATGTTTTTAATACTGTTTAATACTGATTTTAAAAGTGAGAGTGTGTTCCTGTTTGATCAAAAGTTACAACTTTATTACACTAATTCCGGGCGTTATTTTATCCCTCTGGCTACTCCAGGTCTCAAAAAGGTTTATTTGCCTCTGGAATTAATGAAGGAAAATTTCACAGTCAGGTTAAACACTTCTGGTAACAGAACGTAGTTAACCGTGCATCTTAACCAAGACAGTTAAACAGTATAGTATTAGTTCAGCCATTTGCAAAAAATGTGACGACGTATTTTGCAATGTGAACAAAATATAATCAAAGTTTCCGAAATTTATATTAAAAAAAATCTTAAATATTACATTTGAAAAAAATTACAAAATATTCCAAATTAAATAAGATTTTATCTCTCTGTAAATAATATTAATCTTTTTCTTTTTTTATACGAGGTTTTCTCCTGTTTATTCTTTGACATTTTTGGGGTGTAATTTTTTTCGTTACAGAGTTTGTTGACAAGAAAGAAAATCAAATATACTGGCAATGCAAGACTGCAAGTTAATATGGAATACAACAAGGAGAATATTACACTTTATCATAATTTTTTTGAAATTTCATATCCCTACAGAATGTAGTCAATCACAACTTTCCATAAATGTCACATACCTTCAGAGCACAGCCAATCATGACGCTTCACAAATGCAATATCATTTAAGAACATAGTCAATCATGCCCCACTTCCCGAAATTCCATTTCATTTCAGAACGTAGCCAGTCATAGCTCTTTACATATATCATATCACTTCAGAGCACCAATCACAGCTCGTCGAAAATGCTGTATTGCTTCAGAACGACCAATCATGGCTATTCACAAATGCCATTTCATTTCAGAACGTAGCCAGTCATAGCTCTTTACATATATCATATCACTTCAGAGCACCAATCACAGCCCGTCGAAAATGCTGTATTGCTTCAGAACGACCAATCATGGCTATTCACAAATGCCATGTCATTTCAGAACGTAGCCAGTCATAGCTCTTTACATATATCATATCACTTCAGAGCACCAATCACAGCTCGTCGAAAATGCTGTATTGCTTCAGAACGACCAATCATGGCTATTCACAAATGCCATGTCATTTCAGAACGTAGCCAGTCATAGCTCTTTACATATATCATATCACTTCAGAGCACCAATCACAGCTCGACGAAAATGCTGTATTGCTTCAGAACGACCAATCATGGCTATTCACAAATGCCATGTCATTTCAGAAAAGTATCCACTTATGTACAAATACTATATTTGCCCCAGAACGGCCAATCATGACTCTCTACAAATGTCGTATTGTTTAAGAACATAACCCAAATCATATTTAGATACATATATTTATAAATATATGAATTTATACATATTTAAAAAGTCAATTATATTTTTAATTTTTTTAATTGAATAATAGCACCAAGATTCAGCTGTAATAACATCTAAGAGAGACAACTCATCATTGCCAACTTTCTGAAAAAGGTGCCGAAATTGCGATATAATTAGGAGCGGCGCTGAAAAAGTTCTTTCTTAACTCCCTTTCCAAAACCTTACCTAAAACCATACATTACAATTTAAAAAAAAAATCGTATCAGGCCAATCTTGTAACTGAATATAAATATATGAAAATGCTAAACTGTGGAAGTTGCAGATCATATAATGATTTCACCAGTAATGTTTGTGATAAGTTTTGCTTGAGTAAAGCAAGAAAATTGATTCTTATATGCTGATATTGTAACAGAATACTGACCAACTATGAAATGGTATTAAATATTAATCTATGTCACATTTGTGTCAAAATATGCCAGTTAACTGGTGGGCTAAAAAAAAGTATGCAAACATTTAGAAAAATAAACCTGTTAGCTTCAAATTATATGTGTTTCAATCCTACTAACTTTCTACTTGATGTTTCGAAAGTTTGTCGAGTTTAAAGAGTCATATCCGTTGAATATACAAATCTTACAGTGTCTTACAACGGTTATATGAAGCCGTAGGGAGATGGTTAATGTTTATTAATTCGGCCTTGTGTCATACATAACTGAACTTCCTACATCTTACAAGTTTTATCCAGAAGGTTATTATCATCAGAAGGTTGTTGGCAGCAGAACATTGCAGATTGTGTGAATTAGTGTGTAATAGAGGAAGAATAAAAATATACATATTGCATGTTAAAATAGAAATTTATTAAAAGAAAAGAAGAAGAAGAAGAATTCGTAGAAGTTAATGTTCAATGAGAACGTTGAGGGTATCAAGAATTGTAAAAATGTTCGTAGTAATAATTTGTTGGAAAGAGTTTATGCGTACGTATGTAAGTATGTATGAGCGTTTGTTTGGTAGGACTGTCTTTGAATGGAGAAGAGGAAGTAAAAGGAATCAGCACACGAGAAAGAAGGAGAAAGCGGACAGTGTGCGAGTCGACCTTACGTGCGAGTCGACTTGAAGTTTCTCCTGTTATATTTTAGTGTGTCGTCTCGCTGCTCCCATTTAACTGTCTGGCTGACACTGACCGGAGCCTTTTATAGTCATTTAGATTTTTTGCACTGGATCACTAAGTTTTCTCAAGTCTTTCAAATTGCTTCCATTGGTTAGAAAATCAATTTAACTCGCGAAATCCGGCTTCAACTGTTTCTTTCAGCAATCCTTTTTCTATTTGGCAAAACCAGGATTTCACACGTCATTGTGAATTTTTGTAAAAGTGAAGAAGGTTGCTTTTAATTCTTAATTTCCTATCCACCACATATACTCTACTTTGAGGTAACGACTTTAATCGTGTATATGTTTCAACTAAACAACTTTAGTGCGAAAATATTATTTTTCACCGATGTTTGTAAGCCGGGATATTCAACTGTGGTAGATTATAATACTTTAGTGTCCTTAATTGGTCGTTCTTTCTTTAATTCTTTAAAATTTTCATTGACTTATTTCTTTTTCTATAAAATTCTAATTATATATTTGGCTTGACAAACAAAACTTAAGTAATGCATTGCTAAAAACCTTTGATTTTTTTTACTTTTAAAACATTGTCACCAAATCAAAACTATGTGTCATCAATAGAAAGCTGTTAACCAGACCATGAATAGAACAGTAAAGATTCTTTCAAGGTCTGAATATCAAGGCTAGAAAGAATTAGTCATAGCAATAATAAGTAGAAAAATGAAGAAACAAATTCCAAAATGTAACAGTTATATTTAGGTAAACCGTTTCCTTGTATGGAAACATTTGCAATTTATTCACCAAAGCATTTGTTGTTTGAAATTTATGAAACAATTTTTCAAGAAAACAGATTTCTAAAGTACACTATTATTGTTCTTTCTACTACAGAAGGAAGTTTCCTTCCTAATCTTTGGCGTAACTTAGAATGGAAAGTCATCTTTATTATGCCATTATTTTTCCTTTTAGTTCATACTAGCAGGATAACCCGGCGTTGCTCGGGTGTAATGAAAGCTTTAAAACTAATCCGTGGTCCTGGAGCTCAGGCTCTTTGGACGTTGGCACGAAAGACTAAAAAGCAATAGTTGTTTCCAGTTAAAGCGAAACCGTAGACTGAAAGAAAAATGAATGGAGGTAAGTCAAATTTTGATTTCCTGCTATCGATATCAAATAACTTTTTTTCGTCGTAAACTGAATTTTGAAGGCTAAATAAGTCCTCTGAGTAAATGGTATCATGGCTGAGACTAAGAACTACAATTATACCTACTTAGAGTCAAACCCGAAGCAAAAACTAAAATAAAAGGGCTGAAAAAAATACAGACCTACAGGCAGATAAACAGACACACACACACAAACATCTTGCCTTATATATATATATATATATATATATATATATATATATATATATATTATCGATTTTCTGCACTATTGTAAGAAGTGCAACCTTGAATCTTTTGACTCTCCTCAAATCGCTTCCATTGATCACAGCTCGTTATTTAGAATCTGCCTATTTTATTTATTGCTACCGTAGAAAGAAATGGCAACCTACTGCGGGAAAAACCTTCTGCCCCGTCAGTTATGGATCGGAAGATACATGACCGCCCAAGCGTATATCATGTGTGGCACGGCACTTACCTGACTGATTGACTGACTGACAAGGGGCAAGAAGATTGATCTTGCGGTGTTGAAACAAAACTACCCCCAGTCAAACTCATTTTGTATTCAATTTCCTTATCTCAAAAAGGGGAACGTTCAGTAATTAATATCATTTATCACATAAAAGGTAAACTGGTAACAATAATAATTAACGCCATTTAACACCAACATTTTTTATATGTTCTTTAAAGTTTTTGCTTATTCAGATTTTGTATCAATCTGCCAATAAATTTGAGATTGAATTATTTACTCTGTTCAGATTAAACTCTTTTATACTGTAGTTATTTTTAATATTTTTTAAAATATTTTTATAATTTGAAATGTTTATAAAAACATTTTCCTTTGCGAGAAAGCTTCACGTCCTAATGAATATATTCTTGTATGATCTTTAATAAAAATGAATTTAAATCTACTTATTGTGTTATCATGTATACAATTATTTTGAAACTTCTTGTTATGAAATTCTATAGATTAATTTGAATACTACTTGGAATTTTATAACAGTACACAGCTTGAAATGTATACAAAATCAACTTAAAAAATAAACCTACCTTTAATACAAAATGTCATGATTTTTATTTGTTTTCAAATTTTATTAATAGTACACAGCTTGAAATGTATACAAAATCAACTTAAAAAATAAACATATCTTTAATACAAAATGTCACGATTTTTATTTGTTTTCGAATTTTATTATATTTTTTTATTATACCTGATATCATTAATCGTAAATGTTTTTATTTTATGGTTTTTCATTTAATTCAAAATCTCTCCAAAAGTTGATGCATGTTTTTTTTATCTATAATCGTGTCGCCCCAAGCAAGTCATTTTACTGCCACTGCTGAGCAGGGGGTTACATAGAAGGTAAGTTATGAGAAAGAGTGACAAGCTACAGGGGGTGTCAGGAAGAGGGTAGGAGAAGGATGAGAATACTGATGAGAGTGAATGAAGAAAAGAGCATGAGAGAGCTAGAGAGAGAGAGAGGATGCAAGTTAATAAGATAGGAGATGACTATTGACTTTACATTTGAATTCTTGAACATTGTAGCTGTCGGGAAAGCAAGTAAATGGAAGTGAATTCCACAGGCAGGAAGTGCGAGAGAAGAAGCTGATGGAGTAGAGTTTGCGTTTACAATTTATTGGTTTCACAGTAAAATGGTGGGACCTACTTGCTAATCTCGTGGCTTGAGCAAATTCATGTATGGGGGGTACCAGTGAATTAAGTTCATCTGAGAAGAAGACATGAAAGTATTTGTAGAAGAGACACAGGGAAGCCACGTTGCGTTGGTAAAACGTGACTGTATCCGAGCTGCCAAGTCGGTATCGATCACATTACAGATTTTCTGTTGGAATTTGTTAAGGACCCCTATGTGGATAGTAGGAGCACCTGACCAGATATGAGAGCAGTATTCAATGCACGGGCGGATGGTAGATTTGTATATGTGCAGGATTGTTCCAGACGGGAAAAACTTCCTGGCCCTGTAGCGGATTTAGCTCATGGATTCTATGTAATCATTCCACTTGAGGTCTGTTGTGAGAGTTAACCATAGGAATATCATTTTAAAAATACTTTCATACGATGTATATCACTATTATTAGTAAAAAATATTACTAATAGTTTTACTCTATCATACTATAGTTATTATTTTTATCACAGTATTTCAGGTCTACATACCTTTTGACTTCAAGTGAAAATAGTATCATAATCAGAATTAAAAACGCACTAATTTCTTTTTTTTAATTATTTTACCCCAAGCAAGGCATTCCATTGCCACTATTGTGCAGGGGGGTTACTTAGGGGAAAGTGATTGGAAAGAGTGGTTAGATACAGGAAATGTCAGAAGGAGGGTGATAGACGAGTAAGGATAGCAAAGATGGGGGTTGGGTAGATAGGAAGGGTGCTTGAGAGAATGGATGCGAGTTAGTGTGTTAGGAGGTGTCTATTGACCTTATATTTAAACTCCTGGAGATTGTAGCTGTCGGGGAAGCAAGTGTATGGAAGAGAATTCCACAGGCGGGAAGTACGAGAAAAGAAGCTGTTGGAGTAGAAATTGAGGTTACATCTTATCTGTTTCACTGTAAAAGGTGGGACCTAGTAGCTAATCTAGTATCTCGTGCAAATTTATACCTAGGGGGCTCCAGTGATTTAAGTTCATCGGAGATAGTTATAGTAATAATTTATCAGTTCGAGAAAAAGATTTAGATGATGTCCAGCCTATACGTTATCCATGCATATAATATACATGGGCAGTGGAATGAGAACATTCTACCCGTAGATTAAATAAAGGATTCAGTCTGAAATTTATTGGCTGTTACTTGAACTGTCAACACTTGAAGAAGGTCAAAGATAACAATAAAATTCAGACTGGATGAGAATTATTGTGCAATATTCTCTACAAATTTTAATCCTATACCTGGTATTTTGACTGCACTTGCGTGAAAGAAGTTTGTTTTACTGGATTTATACGTAAAGAAGGGAAAATTTTACAAATGGAAGATCATTTATTTTTAAAAGTTCAATAAAATGTTTTAAATAATAAATCGTAGAAATACCCAGTCGGCGGCGCATAGATTTCGACAGATGCATCTCTAAGAGATAAGTAACAACCAATCAAAACGAGCCAGCTTCTCGTGAGATACTTACAGACTGGACTATGAATATAATATAATTCTACTATTTTGAGGCTAATGTGTCGTGAGCAAAACAAGTTGTAGATTTAAAAGTTCAAATGCTAAGCACTGACTCATTGATTTTGTTAGAAGTAAACGATTTACTCGAATTTACAAAACTATTACTGAGCACGCACAAATTTCACACCTCGATGCGAAGCTTTTTCGGCCAATAGAAAACTAGGAAACATCTAAAAACAAAATAGAAAGGCCAGAATCACATCCGGAAGTGAATTCCCAAATGACCTGTTCGGAACCCCACAAACGAAATAAAAGACGGAGCAAGCTCGACCGTCGCCAGAGAGAAATGAAATGAGCGTAATTAACACGTCCCTTGACTAACGTCAAGCGATCGCTATTATTGTATCTATCTTTCTATCTAACCTCTCATCCCCTTCCTTTTCACCTTTAACCCTGAGCGATAATTTCAAAGACAATCCTACCCAAAAGTAAACGCTCACACATACATACATAGATACTTACGTTCCAGCCTACTACTACGAATTCTTGATACCCTTAACTTCTTAATACTGTTTCTCATTTAATATTATCTTCTACCAATTCATATTATACTTTTCTATTAATAAATTTCTATTTAAATATACAAAAGGTGTACTTATATTCTTCCACTAATCCACCTTTTGATAACCTTCTGATAATTCTGGATAAAACCTGTAATTTGTAGGAAGTTTGATTACAGGACTAATTTTGTATTCTAGTGTAAAAACCAAATATGTGACTAACTTTTTGGTGTAAACTATACCTATATTGCTATTTTGGACTCTAATGTAAAAGCAAATCTATGTCTAACTCTTAGTTTTTAGTGTAAACCAAACCTATGTTTCCATTATTTACTCTATTGTAAGACCAAATCTATGTCTACCCTTTCTGCTCCTCGCTTAAACCAACGATAAATCTATATTATCGTCTCGAGTGCAAAACCAAACGTGTCTACCTCTTTTCCTCCAGTGTAAACCGAGCCTTGTCTCCATGTTTTACTCTAGTGCAAAACCAAATATATGTCTATCTTTTTTACTCTAGTCTAAAACAAATCTAAATGTACCATTAACTCAAGCACAAACCCAAATCTATGTCTAGTCTTTTGCTTTTAGTGCAAACGAAACTTAATTATACATTATTGAATCAAGGGGAAAACTAAATCTATGTCGACTTTTTGCCTCTATTGTAAACCAAGATTAAACCTATATTAGCGATTCAAGTGATAAACAAATTCTTTTTAAACTCTTTCACCCCCCTTGAAGACAAAACTGTCTCCATTTTTTACTCTAGTGTAAAATCAAACATACGCCTCCATTTTGAATTCTAATATAAAATGAAATCTACGTCTACCTTTTTGCCTTTTGTGTAAGCCGGGCCTATGTTTACCTATATTAATATATTGTGATTATAGTGTGACTCATATTCGATATTAAATAATCCAACAAGGGTTATATGTTGTTGAATTATTCAACCTAATCGGGCCTAAATCGTTAAACATGTTTATTCGTAAACGAAGGCGGTTTTATGACATTTTCATATGGCGGTATAATTCAAAATGGTGGCTTCTTGGCTGTAACAAAAATATTTTTTACATTTTCTTTTGATAAAATTTGACAAGCTCGTAAAATTGACATGGGGTTTTTAAAAAATCAGTATACGATATTCTTGTTTCAAGACATTTGCGCCTAATGCTTTAAAAATAAAAAAAATGTTTGCAATTGCACAAAACGTGATTAGGTGAGATTTATGTGCGATCGTCGTAGATTTATTCTGCAACTGTACGTCTATTCGAAATTCATATATATATATATATATATATATATATATATATATTTTTTTTTTTTTTTTTTTTTTTTTCTATATAAAATAATTTAAATTCACAGAATAAATTCAGCTCACGATTTCAGCTTGCTTACTGAAATTTGCGTCATTTTTTTTATTCTGGGGGAACTGTCCCAAATTATGTTAAGCATAAATAATGTTTACTTTATTTGCTGTTCATACACTAATAATATTTATCTTAGGTTGAGTCATAAGTAATTTTCATATTGGGAAATAAATTGTAATGGTGAATCTATCATACTAACTTGCCAACCGTTATTTAAATATATAATAACAGTTGACGATAAATGTGTTGAAAATTGTTCAAAGCAAATAGCCAAAATTGACCCCAAAACTGAACTCCAAGGAAGAAAGTTCATGTTTTGCGTGTGGTAGAATCATCGGGATATTATTCATTTAGAGTTCATAAAGCGCCATGAAACACTAAATGCACATTTATACATCTATCAACGGCAACATTTCCGTAATAATTTGTTCGAAAAACACCCTCGTTCTTTAATATGAAAACTGTTGTTCTTCTCGATGACAACGCAAGACAACATACAGCAAGAATCGCAAAAGAGGAAAAAAACAGAACACGGTTGGTCTGTGATACCACGCCTGTCATATTCACTTGACCTTCTTCTAACCGATTATTACCTTTGTCGATCGAGTCACAACACTTTGAAGTTGAGTGGGGATAGTGTCTTGTTTGCCGCACTTTTGACCGGGATTCTTGACCCTGTTTCTATTTCGAACAGTAGAAGTCCAGAGTGAGCGGAATAATTTGGCCTCTGTTGCTGGGAACAATGATTTGACCCTGAAGTTATCTCGGAAGGAAATACAGGAGAAAGAGTTTCATTTTGTGCTGTCGTGATTCAAAACTCTGACTTTACCACGAAAAGACACAGCATGTCTCTTCAAACCAAATCTATGGGGATCTTCATTCGCCTGTGCTAAGTGCTAAGTAAAGACATATTTGATATAAAGTTCTATATAGAATAACAGTAAAAAGCCTAGAACTAAACTTTCGCTATTTCTAATTTAATATGATATTATGGCCTAAAATCTTGTTTATTTTTACCTTTTATTTATTGCTTTTTTTAACATTAAAGGTCGTATTCCATTGCTTTCTGCAGTAAACTGGTTGACAGCCAAGGCTATAAAACCCAATCTGTCCTATTATTTCATTCACAACTGGAAGGAAGAAACGGATTAATACCTTTCCTAAGGGTATTTGTGCGTAAGTGAATGTAAGAAATTCAACTTGAATTCGAACTCGGCTCTCCGATTTGTCGTTCCGAGGCGATATCCACTGAATCCCAACGCACATCCTCAGTGTATCAGATATGGCACTTAATTGTGTGAGTGCAGCAATAGACAACGGAAATCGTCACACAGAGAGCCGAAGGTTTCAATGAGATTCTTTCCAGAAACTAAGCAAAGTAAGATATTTCGTTCGATACCAAACACAAAAAGGGCAGAATTGCTATTTCACAGATATGGCATCCTTACAGATGAAGAAGAGACACTCGGCGACAGAAATATGGCTCTATAGACGAGTGTTGAAAATAGTGTAAATAACACGTGAGCAACGAAGAAATTCTAAAGAAAATTAGAACTTGAAAGTAACTCATACCTAACGTCAGAAACATTTCTAGGAAATATTATGATAAAGAATGCCATGGAAAGCTTAATACTCACAGGATGGAAAAGAAAGTGTTGAGGGAATCACCGAAAAAATTTGTGTGAATGAACGGCTAATCGGCAACAAGGTGGGATGGTAAAGAGCCAAACTTATTTAGAGCTACAAGATACATGAAGTTGAGGAGAGCTCTGATTGCCCACCTTCTGAAGGAACACAGCATATAAATGATGATGACTTATGTACAATGTTGCTTTGGAAAACGGATTTAAATGCAAAAACATTTTCACGCAGACGGATCCTAAACAACTAAAATAAATAAATAGATAAATTAATAATTAAAAGTCGGTACATCCATTAAAAATTAAAAAAAAAACAGCATAATATGAATAAAAAAGTCCAAAACTTAATAAAACGAACTTTTTCCATCAAAATGTTTATAATACTATTAAGAGGAAAGATCAAAGTAATTTTTATTTATTTTTAAAAAAGAATTTTAATCCCTTCTAATATTTTCGAAATTTTGGCAGAAAATTTTGTTTTGATTTGAGTTAGCGTGGTAGAAAATGTTACGACTGTTTACAATGAATCACGTAATTTTACGTAACTCACTTTTTTCGGTGACAAACACATTAAAATAAAAAATAAAATAAATAAATTCGATGACGCCTGGACAAGTTGCGGAAAAGTCTTTAAATAAAAAAAAAACAGCAAACAAAAATAGAATATAACAGTCCTCGAATTCCTATTCTTACAACGGAGCGAAAGTTTTTGTTTGAGAGTAATGTTTGTTCACTCCAATCGGAAATTTCAAGTTTTTTTTTCAAGTTTTGACGCTTCAAAAAGACTTATCAGGACTTTTCACCGAAGCCTTACGGAAACAGCCGAAGATGAGTCTTTGTGACGGCGGCGGTCAATTCGTCTTGTCTCCTTACCTCGGTACAGCATCAACAACTGATTTTGGCCTTCTCAGCTCTAGTTTTTATGCCTGTCCCAAATTCTCTTAGTGGGTGCATGACGGACACGGGGTGTCCATGCAAATCAAATCTTTAACCAATGAAATTTCTCCCAGCATTATGAGGTGGGGTGATTTTCTCCCCTTGGTTTAACTAATGAAATAGCAATATTTCTGTGAACGTCATTTCTTTTCGTCTTATTCTTCTGGTTCGAGTCCTTTGTTTCCTAAGTTAAATCCTTTCCCTGCGAATTCGGAAATTAAGGACCTGACATTCTTTAACATCATCAAAAGTTTTCGACGGTCGTGTTTTGACTACCGTTATTTTTCACTTTTATCAACCGTAAAAACCCAATGCTTCCAATGGTGTCTTTCTTAGTTACATAATGGCTGCCAATAATGACCTCACCTGACCTATTACTTTATACCTGCAAAATATATTTTCCCTTTTATTCTCTTTTATTTTAAGCTACTTTTTCAGATTTTACAAATTTTGTAATAAATATTTGTTCTACTCCACTCATATTGCGACTGCAATCTGCACAATTAATAATGACACTAGTAATAATTTCTTTCGCTCCGTCGTACTAACATAGTATCATTAATTTTTCCACGTGCAATATCATATGTTCACATGCCAAAAATAGTGTCATAATATAATTCCGGTTTAAAATACACCAGGGTATTTTGCTTACTGGAATTACTAAATTTAATCCCTTGGCTTTCAGTTAAAGCTAATTTTAAAACTTGAAGAAACCTATTTCTTTTTAAAATTTAAATGTAAATTTAAATTTAGGTATAGAAAAATGACTGGAAGTACCTAATTAAAAGGAATACTTCATTTTACAAGTTGCCGACAGCTGACAAAATAAGGGTATTTGGATTCAAATGAAAATCGCGTATCTGATATTGTATCAGGTCACATCTTTAGAGTAACGTGAAAATAAATTCATTAGACAATAGTTCAAAAAGGTTAGTTATTGTTGTATAATTCAATTTCGGCGGGTATGTTCAGAATAATGGTGGTGTCTTTATCTCTTGGACTGAATGGTGGAGACCAAAAATATGAATACGAATTAGAGAAGAACAGCTAAATCGATTTTGCCATCAAAGAGAAGAATTTGTCTCATTTGACTGCAGAATTACTGCCTTCGTTTGGTTCATCAAAGAGAAAAACATGCACGGAACAATTTATAAAATTTGATAGCTAAAAGTTCACCTTTCCTAGTTTCATATACACACACACACACACACACACATATATATATATATATATATATATATATATATATATATAGACGAACGAGTGCATGCCTGTATATATATATATATATCTGTATATATAAATATATGTATATATATGTGTGTGTGAGTGTATGTGTCTATATGTCTATATACATGTATATGACTATATATGTATATATGAAACTAGAAAAGATTAACTTTCATGTATGAAATAAATACACAATATATATATATATATATATATATATATATGTATTTATTTTAATCCTTTCTAGTTTCATATATATATATATATATATATATAGAGAGAGAGAGAGAGAGAGACAGAGAGAGAGAGAGAGAGAGCACACTAGTGTTCACATATATTTTCTGTTGCCACTCACTTTTGCATACGCATATGAGTGCGTTTATTATAAACCCCAAATACACACATAGATAGATAGATAGATAGATAGATAGATAGACAAGAAACAAAAGGTACATTAAAAAAATCCAGAAGTAACAATTGTTGTTTTGTTTTGTCGATTTTTGCCTTGGTGGTCTTTGCAGAATCCTTTGATGGTTTTCTGAAAGTTTGGGGACCCAGAGAAATGAAGCTAATCTTTTGTTGACCGTCAGTATTTCTCTTTCGCATTTTTTTTCTGCGAGTTACTGATACGTCACAAAAAGACAACCGCCAGTAAAATCATTGAAGAGAAAAACAGTTCAAATTATCATAACCATAATATGATCTTTGACTGTAATAATGCATAACATAGGCCATTGTGTGCAAAGGTATTTAAATGCATTCATGTGTTTACGAGTGATTTTGAAGCAAAAACGCGTAATCTATATATATAAAAGGCAATCTGTGAGTCTGTGTGTGACTGTTCCCTATGCAAGCCTACATTTTTTTAAGCTACGCCATTTAAACTTTCTAGGAACACATATCCACAAGGAAGCCAGGTCGAGACATACTTTTTGAGTTTAAGTTTAGTAAATTTTCCCCTTTCGGATTTTTGGCCAATAGAGCGGATTGTTTACATTTGCTCCGTAAAACATCTAAGATCTAAGATGGTTGCTGCATTACGTCACAGAAATCAAATCACGCTTGTCAAACGCGACTAAAATATTTTTTTATTAAAGAAAAATGAGCCTTTATATTTAATTTTTATTCCGACGTTTTAAAAATTCATTTGGTCAACAAAAAAATGTGAATATTTTTCTCCGTAATTTTAAAACAAAAGAAATATTTTTAAAAAAGTGTTTTTTCAGATAAAAGCAAAATATGTGAAAAAATAAAAGTGCCAATGGTTAATTTAATTATTTAAGTCTTTTACTTTTTTTTCCCAGATTTAATATTTCATACTTCAGAAAATAAAATTAAAAATAAAATAAAGCTTTTTTTTCGCTAAATATTTCATGCAGGAAATCAACTGTCTGTAAATGATTTCCATCTACTCTTCTCATTGGCATCTTCTCCTACTACTAAAATGTTTTGAGTTGCACAGGCAACACCGGGCTATTATGGTAGTTATTTGTACAGCAAAGAATACAAGAATGTGTTTTATTTTTGTATTTATTTATTTATCAATTATTTACTTTGTGTAAATAGTTTTTTTCGTATTTGTCTAACAAGATATTGATATATTTTTAATCATTTCACACCAAGCAAGGTAGAACTGCCACTGGTGCGCAGGGCGCTACATAAGAGGAGAGAGAAGGGTTACATAGAAGGAAAGTGAAGAGAAATAGGAACCGAAGAGGAACCTGTTATAGAGGGTATCAGAGAGTAGGCAAGAGAAGGATGAGAATACTGGCGTGAAGAGAGTGGAGTGAGAGTGGAGTGAAAAAGGGAGAACCACGGGATTCATAGGGTGTTGGGGAAAAGATAAGAGAAGTATGGAAGTCAAGGGAATACGAGATGGCAATTGACGTTGCATTTAATCTCTTGGAGATTCTAGCTATCAGGGAAGCAAGTATACAGAAGGGAGTTCCACAGGCGGGAAGTGCGAGAAAAGAAGCTGAGGAAGTACAAGTGGCGGCTGCATTTGTTTTTTTTTACTGTAAAAGGGTGGCACCTTGTTACCAGTCTGCTTGCTTGAGTAAATTTTTGTGGAGAAGGCTCCAGGAAGCTAAGCTCGTCGGAGCAGAAGCCATGAAAATGTTTGTAGAATAGATAAAGGGAAGAAAGTGGCTGGAGTCGATCAGCCTTTTCGGGATCGATAACATTGAAAATTCTCTCCTGAATTCTGTCGAGAACCCAGAGATGAATAGCAGGGGCTAGTCAAATGTAGAGTTGGAGGAGAATCTGCGAGCAAAGCACTCGGCCTTGTCCGCAGTGGCTGTAAGGACCTCAAATTCATTGATTAAAGGTGGGATGGAGGATTTGCTGATGTTCAGCACACATTTGCAGAGCCGCCCGTATTTTTTGGAGCCGAACTTACGGGCTGCTATACGCTGCTTCATTCTCAAACAACAGCTTAGCGTCATTTAAGATCCTCTTACACTCATTAGGAGTAAAGGTCAATTATGGTTAGACGCGTAGCTTCGATATAACCGGAAGAAAAGATTCCTGTGGGCAATGGCAGGTAGGAGAGAACCAAGGGGACGAATGAGGTTTAGGACAGAACTTCCTGACCGGGATGAAAGCATGGACGCCAGCTTTCATCCAGGAGGAAGCCTCAGAGGCGCAGTCCTCAAGGGGAAGGATAAACACTTTTTCTGAAGGGATGTCACATATAAAATTGCGGAACGAATCCCAGTCTGCTCTTTGGTAGCAGAAAGAAATTATGTTAGTAGACGGTTCCTGGGGTAGTAGGAGTGGAGAGAAATATTAATGTAGGTACCCCCACTTCATGTTCCATACCTTAGTTTTAAATTTCATTTTTGAAAATAAAAAAAAAGTTCAAACTGAAGATGATCTCGGAAGGAAATTGAAAGTATTTGGGAACATTGAGAAATGAATGATAATACCATCTGTCAAGGTTACAGCTCATTTCTGACATCTTTCAATTATAATACGCGAAAGATGATCCGTGAATATGAACGGATTTTATTAAAAATAAGCAGACACAATGTTTGCAAATTATTTAATCTGACAAAATTTGCTGCCTCAATTCACACACACACATATATATTTATATAACCGCTTTAGATGATGTGTTGGGTTTTTCTTTCTGTATGTTATACTGCTCTGAAGAGGACCCATTCAGCTCTTTCTATATATCTTTCATTTTAATAATTTATATTGTATAGATCTATTTAGATTATCTTCTCCGTTCAAGAATTTAACATCATATATATATATATATATATATATATATATATATATATATATATATATATATTTTATCGTAAAAATACCAGAAATACATTTTCGTAATAAAAAAGGTTACGAGCAATCCATTTTTATATTCACCTCATAAAGCAGCGTAACATTTTTATTCTTTCAAAGCTCCCAAGAAAATTGAATTTCGGCATTAAATGACCCATAAGGAGTTGATATGCCGTTAAACAAACAAATTAAACTAAACAAATATCCCGTGATATTTTATTTAAAAGTCTTTTTCTGTCAATGTGTTTGACAAAAAACTTTCTTGTTTTTTTTTTTTGTTTTTTTGTTTTTTTTTTTGTAAATAACTAAATTCTAAATTCAAATGGGTGTGGGCAAATCGTTTTTTATTTCTAAGAAAATGACGATGTTGAACTTCCCGCGAATTTTACAAGAATGTACGCCCGTCCTTTTATTCTCTACCCCTCTGCAAAACGATGAATCTACATCGCTGTAAATTATGTCCCGTATCTAACAGCATTCCTTTGAGAAAACCCGTGTAAACATCTCGCTATTTTTCATTTTTCTGAATACACTATATATATATATATATATATATATATATATATATATATATATATATATATAGTGTATTGCAAGAAAGTTATAGAACATGCAGATGTTAAACCCACTGTTGAATCATTTACTTTTATAAAGAGTGCTCGATACAAAGTAGAGCTTTGTACTATATTAGTTGTTAGAATGGTTTATAAAAGCAGAGTATCACTACACAAAAATTTTGTTTCGGAGCATCAGTGCTCCTCATCTGGTGATAAGTGGAAATGAAGAATAAATTGTGAAAACGATTTATTCTTGGTAATGTGATATGTACGTGATGTGTGGGATGGGAATTTAGTATATTTAAGCCGGTCAGTCGGCAGTTTGTAACCATAGAGATACGACCTTGGGTTAGGAGAGGGGGAGGGGTAGCGATAGTTTTGGACAGGTCGCTTTTTAGTTTTGTCTAGGTAATTCTTATATTTGAATGTAAGGTTTTTTTTAAGAAAGGGTAGGCACATTTTATTTTACTACTATTTATGAGTGGATGGAATAGAGTGACTTTTTAGTGTTGTATGGGATTATTTTATTTTATTAATATAATATTCGTTTTTTTTATTTTGTGGATTAAACATGGGTATTAATTACCTTTTGGAGGGGATTATTTTATGTAAATGAGCTATTTTTTTGGTTAATTAAATTTTAACGAAAAATATTATCGATGTTTACATTACTAACCATACATAAAACCCAACGAATATCCATTATACATCAACCCACAGTCAAATCACCTCCAAAGTATAATCAAACATATACCCTCCTCCATAAAATATAGAATTAGTAAAAACTCTGGAATGCATCCTTGGCCATGCCAATACATTCGGATCTCATCGTTGCACTTTCCGTCCTCGGTTAAGACACTTCTCAGACATTTAAATTTCTGTACCTGCTTGATTTTAGTACCCCTGACTTGTTGGCATTTTGGGTTACTCTTTTTACTGATTAACATGCATTCAGTTTTCATGTAGTTTATTTGTAGTTCTTTCTGTTACTACTTCCTGTAGGAGGTCGTGTAGATTATTTCCTGCTTCTACTATCAGCACTGTTATCATTTGCGTATCTTATATTTTTCAGATTGCGCAGCCAATGGCGAATCCTGGCAGGACTTCTAACACTCTCAGAATTGTCTCGCTGTATAAGCTGAATAAGCTTAGAAGACACATCTTTGTATTATACCCTTTTCTATCTTTGTATATCTGCTGAACTCGTTTCCTGTCCGTATGCAGACAGTTTGTTGCCAGTACAGGTTCTTGATTACTGTAATGTCTTTCCCGAGTATGTCAAGTTTTCTGTGCGTCTCCATCAGGTCTTTGTGGAGTACTTTGTCGAATGCTATTGCGTAGTCTATGAAACACAAGTACACGTCTTTCTACGCTTGTATTGCCCTTTCTGACAACATCCTAAGCACAAATATCTTCTCTTTTATATTTTCAAAAAGAAACTCTTCATTTGAATTTATTTTGTATTCGGATAATCCTTAAAAAAAGAAAAAGAAACGTGTAAACATGCATGAATTTAAATCCACCATGCTCGAATTTCTTAAGTTCCAACTTGAACAACAAAACTAACTGGAACTTAAATGGCAAGAAAAGCAACCTGAAATTCAAAAGCAAGCTAAAAAAAGAACGGCTTGAATTAAAAAAAAAACTGAAATCAGACATCAGAAACTCGAAGAGATTCTACTTCAAATTCAACAAGAGCAAAGAAAGTTGATGTGCGTTGTGGTGCAGTGGATATCGACTCGGAACGATAAATCGAGGTGTCGAGTTCGAATTTCAGTTGAATTCCTTGCATTCACTTACGCACAAATACCCTTGGGAAAGATATTACTCCGTCTCTTCCCTTCAGTCAGTCATGTTTCTCTCGAGACCTAATCGCACAAAGCGTGTATCACGTACGGCACTTAACTAACAGATTAGATTAACAGCAAGAACTCATCTTTTTATAGTTGAAATATCTACATATAACCATAAGAGCACTATTTATAAAGTTTTAAGAAAAACGGAAGCAAAAAGGACGCTTATAAAACTCGGGGTGCCGAGTGCATATTCTGGTTGAATTACTTGCATTCACTTACGCTCAAATACTCTTGAGAAAGATATTAATCCGTCTCTTCCCTCCAGTTATGGGCTAAATAGTAGAACAGATTAGGTTCTATAGCCTTGGAAGGCAACCAGTCTACCGCAGAAAGCAATGGCAAACTACTTCAGAATAATCTTCTGCCCAGTCAGTTATGTCTCTTTCGAGACATGATCGCCTAAAGGGTGTATCACGTATGGCCATTATCTAACTGAAAAAAGTTGCTTATATTGGCAAACTGGGGACAAATTAGTGAAAATGAAATGTTTCTCACAAAACATGATCTGGGGCGCAATTTTACATATTTTCTGGACGAGGATATAACCTTCGCCTCCAATTTTAGAAGATTTGAGGATTTTTACGCCACAGATTGCATAAATAGCTCAGACTCTAAGAATGTTCGCCCCCTTCTTCGAAAACTGGGCACCACAGAGCACACCAAATTTGTAAATTATATTTTTACCCCGTAAAACAAGCGAACTGACATTCACTGAAGCGGATAAATTTTTAAATTTTTAGTTCTAAAACTTCACTATTTCATAAGAAATGGAAATGCATGAATTTAACCAGAAAAGACAGTAAAGATTTCACAGCGTTCTCATCGGTTGTGAACAAGCATTGCAACGATTTCTAACTGTCAGAATGGAGTGCAAATAACTTCAAGTGTCTTATATTTGTTCAGGGACTCGTTTCAGATAAAGTTGCTGAATTAAGTTTTCCATTTGTTTTTGGTAAAGAGGCGAAAGGCACATTTCGTCGTGTCTTAAACACAAACCGTACCATTACACCGACCAAAGCCCCCAGAAAACAACTTCCGAAAAACTTTCTTTTAAATTGTTTATTAAATGTTTTTGCCTCGATGGTAAGGCTTTCTAGTTTTTATAGATACTGTGATACAGCGAAACAGATCTGTCTGCGGATGACAATATATATATATATATATATATATATATGCAATTATTTCTCGGCAAAAGCGGACTATGATATAACATTCAGAAAGTTGAGAAAGTTTCTATTTCATAAAAAAAAACAAGTGGATTATTACAAATTAAGATTGAGACTCAGAGGATAAGTTCTTTCGTGCTTTATTCGGCAAAATACAAGCAGGTTCCACATCATATATGTCCCTGGTATTCTCGAATGTAGCTGACAGTCTTAATCCTGAAAAGAAGCCGTAAACGAATGCAGTGGAGTAAAGGAGTGTCGTGATCCATATCTTATTTACGACATCCCTTCCTACTGAAAGTGAATACTTATTTTAGTCCCAACCATATATTTTGTGGGGCACCGACACAGAATCTGACTTCCGTAGTATTTGCACAATTTCTTTGCATGATGAAACGTGGTCTTTTGTATCAGGGTCACCTTCTGGGCTCATCGAAAGCTCATTTTGTATGGTTGGCAGCTTAACAGATGTTGGTTTGGAACGTATCTGCATGGGCACTGCTGAGGAGTATGTTGAGGTGAAAATGCCTCGGAGCCAGCAGGATCTGGGGCTAAGTCTTGAACCGACACATTTGATTATCTCCCATCTGGATATCTGACGCATGCAAATAATTGATTACTATCGATCAGTAAAACGCGATCCACTAAGGGGCCATTTTTGGTAGTACGAATGAATCGTCGCAACGACATCGGCCCCGGGTTCATCAACCAAGATAGCAGGAAGTTCCGATGAGTTGTGCGTCTCTGTAACTAAAAAAAAAGTTTATGCTGTGCTAAATTTATTGTAGTACATAACAAGGACCGCATGGAAAGAAGAACCTGCAGTAGGACCTGGTCCCAATGTTTATCTGATAATTTGAGTGATTTAAGGACCAACTAGATTGTTTTTCAGATCACCCGTACATACCGTTCGGCTTGACACTTACTCTGTCGGTGATAGAGCGTCAAATTACTGGTAGCAACTTCTTTAATAAGTAAATATTTCTTTAGCTCCCGGGATATGAAAGAACGGTCTCTATCTAAATGTACATAGTCTGGCATTCCTGTCATACTGAAAACGAACTACAGGAACTTTATAGCTGTAAAAGTTTGCATGTCTGGACAGGAATATAAGAATGCAAATCGTGTATATTTATCAACAACGACCAACAAATATGGATTGCGAGAAGCCGTTTTGAAGCGTCCTTTAAAATCAATACTGATCCTTTGCATCAGACCAGTGGCTTTTATCAATGTACATTCAGTAGATCGATTAAACCGGGGGTTTGAGATCTGCAAAACTTCTACAGGATGCACAGGTTTTATTAACATCTTCAGTTTAAAAGTGGAGATTTCTTGACCGCACAAAATGTAAAAATCTTGAAACACCTGGATAGCATAGTTTTTAATGTAATTTTATCAGAACTAAGATTCAGCAACTTTATGATGCACAATAAGTGCGATAGTGCGATTGAAAGTGTCCGCAGATACATTGTTTCTTCCCGGTCGATATTCAATATCAAATGATAATTAACCGAGTTCCATTTTCCACTCATTGATTTTTGCATTCTTTACTTTAGTATGTTTCTTGTTCTCGTACATAAATGCTACAGACCTTGCATCTGTGTATAGTTTGAAGTGATGTGGAGACAGTGAGATGCTTCCATTTTTGTATAACCTCTATTATGGCTAGAGCTTCTTTCTGAACGATGCTAGATACCTTTCTACTTGCATGGATTGATTTTTAATACTAAAGGATCCCAGATTCTTGAGCATCCACAGGTCAGTCCACTGGCTCACTGTTTTAAATCTACATCCTGTCCACGTTGTGATTATTAGATCCAGAAAGTAGACGTGTTGGTCGTTCGCGATCGACTAAAGATGTAGACACGGCTGCGGGAGCTGGTGTTAAAATACAGAAAAAAAAATAGAAAGAAGAAAAAAATGTCCGTAAAAAATTGAACAACTGTTCAATGGTTGCACTGTTAATTTCTTTTATATACAACCAAAGAAAAGAAAAAGAAAAAGGTTACAGAAAGTAAAAGTTTCGAGCATAACAACTCACACACTGGAGTTTAAGCAAATAGAGAGAGAGTGTGTATGTGTGTATGGATCACTTGTTTCTAGCATAACAACTCACACACTGGAGTTTAAGCAAATAGAGAGAGTGTGTATGTGTGTATGGATCACATGTTTCTAGCATAACAACTCACACACTGGAGTTTAAGCAAATAGAGAGTGTGTGTATGTGTGTATGGATCACTTGTTTCTAGCATAACAACTCACACACTGGAGTTTAAGCAAATAGAGAGAGAGTGTGTGTATGTGTGTATGGATCACTTGTTTCTAGCATAACAACTCACACACTGGAGTTTAAGCAAATAGAGAGAGTGTGTATGTGTGTATGGATCACTTGTTTCTAGCATAACAACTCACACACTGGAGTTTAAGCAAATAGAGAGAGTGTGTATGTGTGTATGGATCACTTGTTTCTAGCATAACAACTCACACACTGGAGTTTAAGCAAATAGAGAGAGAGTGTGTATGTGTGTAAGGATCACTTGTTTCTAGCATAACAACTCACACACTGGAGTTTAAGCAAATAGAGAGAGTGTGTATGTGTGTATGGATCACTTGTTTCTAGCATAACAACTCACACACTGGAGTGTATGGATCACTTGTTGCTAAATTGTCTCAAAAGATATATGACTTTATTCAAAAATGTTCTTCAGACTCTTTCTCAGCCACATATTTTGCAAAGGTGCAGAATAGGTCATGTAATCCCGATAGTTGTCGTGCTAGCAGCGAATGTAAATTTTCATATACTCAGCGATTTTTCAATGAGACTGCTGCGACGAGAATATTTCTCAAAGTCCTTGTTTCTAACTTGCTTCAGCGAGGAGAGGGTTCCGATCTCACATACATCCGTGCTCTATTACGATCGCCCTCCGACTCTGTTAACTTCAGCATTACGGCGTGCTTATATAGAAGACCGGTGGTCATTAGCTAGTTCGCCATGCACTTAAATGAGTTACGCCAGATTCATATTTCACCATTAGTAAACAAACACGTCTCGATATTTAATCTCCACCATAATCCTCCTTAGAAAAATTATTTTATTTATCTCTATTGTTTTCTATCGACCCAAATATAACGACCTAAACTTCTGTTTAGATCAAATTTTTCTACCAGCAAATAACCATGCTCTTCAACTCAATCTCAATTTTCGTACAGCAGAGAAACAGTTCTTATCTGTCACGTTTTTCTGAAACCTGAAATTCTGTTTTTAAAGAATTCTTTAAAAATTAAAAAGAAAGATTACGAATGACGTCTCGTTTGCCTCGGCCTCCTTTAGATGCCAGGAATTTTGAAACTTTTAAACGGATGCATATGTTTGACTCTCTCTCTCTCTCTCTCTCTCTCTCTCTCTCTCTCTCTCTCTCCTAATCTTAACATGAATGTTATGAGTCTTCCGTTTTGGCTAAGTATGACAGATACAGCATAGTCCAAAGCATCACAATCTAACTGAAGAGGTAAATTCTCGTCAATGGACCATAAGGTTGTTCTACACAATTCTGATTTCAATTTATTAAAGGCCGCAAATACCGTTTCTTTAAATAGTAACTGATCCGTCTTCAGTAAGGATTGTATTTTTTCCGAGAATTCAAGGATCCACTTAGAGTAGTAAGTAAACATTCCTCTGATTCTCTTCAGACTGTTCATGTTTTTAGGTGGTGGTAGTTCTTGCAATGCTTCATTCGCTCGGGGTAAGGTTTTATCTTTCCATTCCCTATCCAATACTGCTAGTTCGCCATGCACTTAACATGAGTGTCTGTTGCTACAGCCAAAAATCATGTGACATCCGAGATTAAACGGGCATATAACTTACGCTGTGCTAAATTTATTGTAGTACATAACAAGGACCGCATGGAAAGAAGAACCTGCAGTAGGACCTGGTTCCAATGTTTATCTGATAATTTGAGTGATTTAAGGACCAACTAGATTTGCTTTCTGGATCTAATAATCACAACGTGGACAGGATGCAGATTTAAAACAGTGAGCCAGTGGACTAACCTGTGGATGCTCAAGAACCTGGGGGCCTTTAGTATTAAAAATCAATCCATGCAAGTAGAAAGGTATCTAGCATCGTTCAGAAAGAAGCTGTAGCTATAATAGAGGTTATACAAAATGTACTCACTTTTTTCACGGTTTTGGAATTGTTTAAGGTCAAGTGTCTTTTCTTCACTGCCCTCAACATTTCCCATATTGTTATCATGTTCGTCCCCAATTATCACATTATCAAGATACGGAAATGTAATCAGATTTTCTTCTTTTGCAATTTCATTAATAGCACGTTGGAAAGCAGAGTAACCATTAGTTACGCCAAAAGGAAGATGAGTAAACTGAAAAAAAATGGCTATTTTCTTCAAAAGCAGTATATTTTCTGTCAGATTGTTTGAGCCTGATTTGCTGTTAGACACATTTTAAATCGAAGGTTTTAAAATATTTATACCTGCCAAGATTTGCAACCAGATCGGAAATTCTTAGTAATGAAAAAGCGTCTAGTTATGTGCAGATATTTATTGTTTGAGAATAGTTCACACATAATGGCCTTGTGTATATTTTAACTTCAACTTGTGCACATCACGGTGAAATACTTGGATCAATAAACCCATCTTCCAAAATTTACTAATTTCCACAGCAATCAAATCAGAATCCTCTTTATTAAAATATCTTGATTTAGTAGCAATCAGTTTGCATTTAGCTGAAATATCTGAGAACAAAGTTGGTTCAGTTATATCTGTGCCTTTCACAATGAGTTCTGGTATATAGTCGCTGTATTCAAATGTGACCTTAAGATGTCGGGATTAAAACTCCCGTCCAAGAACAACATCATAACAGAGGTTCTTTATAATAGTAAAACGAACGGAAGTATATAATTTATCGTTAAGACCCAGTTTAAAATTGACTGCTACAAATTCATTAGACTGACTATTAATACTTTTCTGGGACAGAGTTTCTCTTCTGGACAAATGGGAAATACTCAGAGACAATAATTTCACGATTTCCTTGCTGATGAAATTTTCAGAAGCTCAACGAAAGTAGAAGCATGTGGAAGTACCAGTGGTTCTTTAGTAATGTTTTTTTTAATCATATCACCCCAAGCAAGGCGGTAATGCCACTGAAGCGCAGGGGGCTACGTAAGAATGAAAAGATGGGAAACGAGAAAGCCGGAAACCACATCCTAAACAGGGAACAATGGATGAGCCTCTTCACCTGTTCAATAGACGTGGGTGGAGTGTGAACCGGACGATAGTTTAGTCTATCTACTCCAATTGAGAAAAAAATGAAAGAAAAGAGTGAAAAGATGGGAAAAGAGAAAGCCGGAAAACACATCCTAAACAGGGAACAACGGATGAGCCTCTTCACCTGTTCAATAGACGTGGGTGGAGTGTGAACCGGACGATAATTTAGTCTATCTACTCCAATTGAGGAAAAAAAAAATGAAAAAAAGAGTGAAAAGATGGGAAAAGAGAAAGCCAGAAAACACATCCTAAACAGGGAACAAGGGATGAGCCTCTACACCTGTTTAATAGACGTGGGTGAAGGATACGGAAATACAAGAAGCCGAAAGAATCATAGCCTTAGTTGTCTTATTTGTTTACCTACACATTTTTTGGTAAAGTCCCTACTTATCACAGCGATAGCAAATTTTGTCACGTGTCGGACAAATGGATCGTTTATGCTAGGTTATAATACCACAGAAAAAAAAAACAAGCATTCTTGCCGATGTTATTATTCCAAGTTTTAGTAGAATCGTGTTGTATTCGGTATACACTACCGACCATAATTATTAGGACACCCCAGTTTTTTAAAATAAATGATGTATTTCATAATATTTTTAGTATTTATTGCCAAGTAGATCATTCTAAATGAAAACAGAATGGTTCTTTTGTTATTATGAGTTTGCAAAATTTTACAAGGTAAGAAAGCAAAGATTAACTAGTCTGAATCACCCTAAATTTTCTTCATTCTTTCATTGATGAAACTGCCATATAGGAAATAAATAAATAAATATTTATAAATTAATTTGAAGCACATGTCATTGTGCAGTATTAAAAAAAGAACCATTCTTTTTTCATTTACCATTGTTCACTTGGCAATAAATACTAAAACATAGTATGAAATACACCATTTTTTTAAAACACTGGGTTTGCCTAATAATTATGGCCGGTAGTGTAGCTATTCTCCGTGTGGCTAAAACAGTGACCGAAAGTGCATGGAACAAAAAATATGGATAATTTTTATATTCTTTATCTCTTAAAAACGGAAAAATATTAGAATGATCGAAAACCTCTGTATTATTATTATTTATTTAAAACCACTTTATTATTAATTTTATTTAATTTTATTTATTCATTATTTATTAAATCTTTGACGGTCGTAATCAACAAAAGTGCTTAAACTAAAGATTACTATCCATATATATATATATATATATATATATATATATATATATATATATATATTATGATCTTACTTTTAGAAAGTTGAGAATAATCTGCTACATTCAGAATGTCAATTGCATCTGTCAATCCAAAAGTTGCCTTTGTTAATCACTTGGAGCCTCACACAGCGAAGCACAGCTGTAACTACCAAGTGTGATATGTCAACAACAACCTTACCTGCACACACTGTGTTAAGTCGTGTGCTAATAAATCCGATCTGACCAGACAGTTTACCATCCATAAACAGCGATTCCAAGAATACAATGGCCTCTATTTCACGTCTAATATACGGTCAATGCATGTTAGTGATGATCATATATATATATATATATATATATAGAGAGAGAGAGAGAGAGAGGGCAGGGAGGTAGAGAGGGGGGCATATGAACATAATTTTACAAACTTCTGGGACGGGTTCCTGATACTAAAACAAAGTTCATACACCACGTATATAGTTTTGAGTTATGATAATGTTTTAGCGTAAGGTATTTTGGCAGGCAGGTCTTTTATGGTGCTTGATGTCAGGGTGGAGATATAGTGTTGATAGTTTATAGTGCAAAGAATTTGTCACTTTAACTGAGCAGGTTCATGCCAACTTTGAGTTATCGTGATGACACCGTTACGATGCCCTCACTCATCAGGGCTGGTTTTCTTGCTGTTGAATCTCAACTTATATTTTCTTATTTATCGGAAGCTCAGTTTGTGATTTGCTATTTAGAGGAATTAGTCTTGTTTGTGATTGGTTGTTTTTGCTTTTATTTTTATTGTGCAGGTATTTGGTTGTTTTTTAATGCTTTTTTATTGCTTTTTAATGTATGAGTAAGTGAGTAGATAGTTTAGTCTATCGCCCGGTTCACACTTCACCCACGTCTATTGAACAGGTTAAAAGGCTCATCCCTTGTTCCCTATTTAGGATGTGGTTTCCGGCTTTCTCTTTTCCAATCTTTTCACTATTACGTAGCCCCCTGCACATCAGTGGCGTTACCGCCTTGCTTGGAGTGATACGATTAAAGAAAAAGTGGATATCCGCTTAATTGTTTTGTATTGTATAGGTGTCCGCTAAATTGCTTTATTTTGTTAGTTGATTTGTTCGTGTCATTTAGGTTGACCTCTTTTTTTGTATTGACCTCTCTTATTGGCTTTTTTTTCTACTGTTTAGGTATGTTAACCTCTTAAAGGTTTCTTTTTTAGGTCAGAGTTGGGTATTGTGTTCTTGTGTGTATTTCTGTTGGTGAGATTTATGTGAGTTTTTATTTTCTTTGATGGTGATTATATCATTTTCAATATTTTGTTGTGATTAAGTGTTTGTATATTAATATTTATATATTTATTTATATGCTTTATTTTTGTTGTTATATATTGTTATTTATGTAGCAAAGTAGATATTTGTTTGCATGTCTACATTTATCTATTATCTCTTTTCTTTTATTTAATATTATACTTTGTTTTTTTTAACCTGATTATTGCGAGTTTCTCTTCTAGGCATAATTTACAATTTTTGCTATTGCTGTTTGTGATGATGCTGTTTGTACTATTTCCCATTTAATTTTGGTGGTAAAGTTATTTTATCTCTCATTCCACATGAATTTGATAGTGTTGTGTTGTTTTTGTATTTTTCTGTATTGAGTGATCTTTTGTGATTATTAATTTTGTTTTTTGAAGGATGATTCTGTTGCTCCCATATAATTTTTTTCGTTTGTGTTGGTATTATTTGTCTTGGTAGCTTTGTACATTATGTTGTTGGTTAGACATTTATTAATGAGTTGAGATCTGTTTGTTATTTTTTCGGCAGTTAGATTTGTTCGAATTTTGTTGTTGGTTTGTATTGTTGTTATTGATTTCATTAAGTGTTTTCTTATTGTGTGTGTTAATTATTTTCTTCGTGTTTTCCATGCTGGTGTAACTGATTTTGATTTTATTTTTGTTAATGATTTTTGATAGTTTATTGTGGTTAGGGAAGTGTTTTCTTTTTTATGTTTTTGTTGTAGAGAGGGAGGGTTGAACAAGATTATGTTTCTTTTTCTATTGTTTTTGTTTAGTTTATCTTCATTTGTGTATTCGAGTTTATTTGAGTATACACAGTTTCTTTGTGCTGACTCGTATGTTATTTGTTTTTGTTGAATATTTTTATGTTATTGAAGTTCATGGAGAGCCTTTTGACTATAGATATGGGTATGTGCGTGAATACATTGGGAAGGTGACTGGAATTTTTGTTAATATATATGGGTTGTTGTTTTTGTTTTTTTCTTTTGTATTATTGGTTGAGTGTTATGTCTAAGGAGTTTACTATTTTTAGTTTTATTTATTATATCTGTTGTGAATCCTAGAGTTCTGGAAATTTTCATAATTTGTTTTCTTATATTTCAGAAAATATAAATATATCCATTTATAAATAAGTTTATAAAATTTATTAATAAGTTCATAAATTTTTATAATTTGTTTTTCTTATATTTCTGAAAATATAAATATATCCATTTATAAAAAAGTTTATAAAATTTATTGATAAGTTCATAAATTTTTATAATTTGTTTTTCTTATATTTCTGAAAATATAAATATATCCATTTATAAATAAGTTTATAAAATTTATTGATAAGTTCATAAATTTTTATAATTTGTTTTTCTTATATTTCTGAAAATATAAATATATCCATTTATAACTTTAGATACAGAGACCACGGACTAATAATTTTGATACATTGCAACGTTAAAACTGCCTTGTAAAATTTTGCAAATTATTAATAACAAAAGAACCATTCTATTTTCATTTATAATTATCCACTTGGCAATAAATACTAAAAATAGCATGAAATACATATTAAAAAAGAACTGAGGTTGCCTAATAATTCTGTCCGGTAGTGTGTGTGTATATATATATATATATATATATATATATATATATATATATAGGCATCCGCAGATAGATCTGTTTCGCTGTATTACAGCTCATCAGTACGGCTTAGACTCCGGTCGCTTCCTAACCCAGGATTGAAACCTGACCGAATTGGCGTCAGTCGGCGCATTGAGTAGAAGAATAAGACGGGTTGTTATGAAAGACGGGGGACTTTCTTCCAGTTAAATTAAGGCAGTCACAAATGCTGATTGCAGTCCCGTAACCATCAGACGACACTTAAGACAAAAATGCATTGTAAATAAAAAGCGTAAACAAATTCCTCGGCTGCTTCCACGTCACAAGTTGGACCTTGACCTTGACCTTGACCTTTCTACAAGAAAATGGGGTCCATCTCTTGGGACATCCTACATGCTCACCGGACTTGAACCCAATTGAAAATGTTTGGGGATGGATGACAAGAGATGTTTATCGAAATGGCAAACAATATTCAACAAAAAATGAACCTCGTGAAGCCATCTTCAGAAGCTGTAGCAACATCCCCCGCACCTTAATGGAAACGCTTATTTCTAGCATGCCCGACAGAATTTTTGAAGTCATCAAAAGCAGTGGAGGTAGACTTCATTATTAAATTTGGTTGTTAAATATATTCATACACTTTTTGTACAATTTCGTAGAATTTTTGTCTCTGGTCTTATAATTTTGATCATGTGTAAATCGCCTCATTTTATAAAAATGTAAATTTCTAAATAAAATGTTTGGAATGTAGCTTTTTGTTTCCATAACCTTTTAGATTGTAGTATTGGTAACCTTAAGTGGGAGGAGTTTAAAATCTATCTGTAAAAACAATTTCTTTTTAAAGATTTTTAAGGGGTCTTAAATTTTTGATCGGGAGTGTATCTCATTCTAACTTTCATTTTATGTTTACAGATGTGTTTTGACCATTAAAATATGAAAGGTATAGAAATTGCTATTATGTTTGCTATTATATTACGTCAAGGCTTAATTTGAATATTAAATATTAAATGTATCTTGGTTTTGACAGAATGTCACAAGTATTATACATTACCTACGCAGGAGTCACTAATCAAAAATAATTATTTACATTATCTTGCCAACCATTACGCAATGACGAAGCACCCCACTCTTATGAACTTACAGGAGAAAGAAAAACCTATTGTTCAACATGTCAACTTATGGTTCATTATCCTTGCGGGATCGCATCAGTCATCCTCTCACTGATGCATTGTCGCTTTTCTATCGCTATTTTCATGATAAATACTCAGATGACCTCCATTCTTCAGTTCCACTTGCTCAGACCTTTACAATCAATCCATTTTACGCTATGTCCGGGGAGACGCACTACCTTCATTCATTACTCGACCACTACAATTTGAACCTCTACCTTGAGTGTATCTTGAGTCTTATATTGGGTGAACATTAGAAAAAAGAAAATCTACTTCTCTTCTCTGGTTAAACAAATCTTTTATTCCCAAAACAGGGCCGATTTTTAACATTGCAACACTTTTTTAATTTTTCATTATAGGACAACATTGGTTAGCAGAAAATATTTAGGATATACTTTTTGTCGTAAATATATCTACATAATTTATCACAACAAAACTTGATGTCGAATTGAAAAAAACGTATTTCTACTAGAAACAATAGATGAGAATGTATGTACCCGCTTGTATGACCAAAATGATTAGACTGTTTAGGTTAGGTTATGTCTAGCATTAACAACAGAGCTTAAAATGAAGAAAGTAAGAGTCCACTCCCAAATGGAATCACTTTTCGACTGGATACTTACAGACTAAACTATAAATATGACTAACATTTTGATTCTAATGTAACACTGACCTACTTCTACTTTTGTGCCAACGCATACACCCTTGTTCAAATTAATTGAAACAAAACGAATAATGTCTTCTTAAGATCTTTCACACTTTCCTGATCACGTATACGTCGTCTCTTGGCCTTTTTTTTTTCTTCCGATTGCATTTTCGTTTACGTTTTGGACTGATGGATCCAGTTTGTTTCTTCGCCTTGATGACACGACTGACAGTTGAAATGCTGACACCAATAATTTCCACGATCTCTCTGTAACGTTTTGCCAGTGTATTCGTGTAGTGTTACAATTTTCGTACGCTTCCTTGGAGTAACGTCCATCACAGACAATGGCCGTGGGACAACAAATCGACAGACGAGACAATAGTGTCTGGGCGTGATAAAAATCTGATGCAATCACGGATGACGCAATATTTTTCAAGGCCAATCAAATTTTATCATACATACCGAAAACAGATTCATCTTACTGCACATCACTGCAAATGACCTTATCTGAGGAAAATATAGAAATCGATTACACCCCGTAACTCTATGTTATAGGGAAACACACCTATTCCTCAGATAATGGACTCTCCCTCCTATATTACACTCCACCCACGTCTATTGAACAGGTGAAGAGGCTCATCCCTTGTTTCCTGTTTAGGATGTGGTTTCTGGCTTTCTCTTTTCCAATGTTTTCACTTTTCCTTTTTGTTTATTTTTTTTTTCAATTGGAGTAGGTAGACTGAACTATCGCCCGGTTCACACTCCACCCACGTCTATTGAACAGGTGTAGAGGCTCATCCCTTGTTCCCTGGTTAGGATGTGGTTTCCGGCTTTCTCTTTTCCAATCTTTTTACTCTTACGCAACCCCGTGCACATGAGTGACGTTACCGCCTTGCTCGGGGTGATATGATTAAAAAAAAGTTTTAAATGTTTTAAATTTCTGTATTAATTTATACAGATTAGATGATATTGTTATTAAGTAAAAGTTATATTTACTAATTATAAATGGGAAAGTAATTTCGTACGACAATTCAGCCACCCACAGTATTTTATAAAGAATTTAAAATTTGTTTTTGTACGTTTGTGTGAGCATGTGTGTATAAAAGTGCAGATATCTGTAAATACGGATGTCCATACATGACATGATATAAAAATGATAAGAAAGTCAGAGCAATAATTATAGTAAATTTAAAGTCAAATTGCCTAAGATTCAAAACATTAGATTACGGAGAATATTTTTCTAAGTCTTTAACATCACTGCAAATGACCTAATCTGAGGAAAATACAGGAATCAATTACACCCCGTAACTCTATGTTATGGGAAAACACACCTATTTCTCAGATAATGGATTCTCCCTCCTATATTAATAAGAGTTAACGGGAAGTTCATGGGAGTTCTTTAGAGTTCTATTGGAGTTCAGTAGAACTACTAGGTAGTTGATATTAGTCGGCAGTTAGCCGAATACTAAGGAGTCAGCTTTTAGTGGAAGATTACCAAGTTCCTAACATTTTGGGTACGTTAAGTCGATTAGCAACCGACATAGCACGATTATAACCTTCAGTGCGACAACTACTCCACAACACTCTAGTGGGTCTAAAACAGACCGTATGATAAAAGAAACGAAACTAAAGTAGTTGTTTCAGTTAATTTGCATAAGACTATATCTGCCTCTATATTTTTACCTCGAAAGCAAAACGTACATATGTCAACCTTTTTCTCTGTTGATAGATACATCATATGTCTATTTATTCATTAATTCCTTGTGACCTTTAGGGCTTATATTCGACCACCCTCATTCGTTCCCCGACCACTAACATTTTGATCCTAGTGTAAACCTGACCTATGTCTACCTTTTCACTAACGCATACCTGTCTCTAAATTTTTATCTCGAGAGCAAACCGAACATATGTCTTCCTTTTTGACATTGTTGATATGCATAGCCTATGTCTACTTATCTTTTAATTCGTTGCGACTTTTGTCATTTAGGACTTACATTCGACCTTCAGTCAGTTAAGTGACATGCGTGATAAACGCTTGAGCGATCATGTCTCGAAAGAGACACGACTGACTGGGCAGATGAAGTAGGTTGTCATTGCTTTCTGCGGTAGACTGGTTGCCTACCAAGGATATAGAACCCAATCTGTCCTATTATTTAACCCATAACTGGAGGGAAGAGACGGATTAATACCTTTCCCAAGGGTATTTATATTTATGAATGCAAGGAATTCAACTGGAATTCGTGTCGTAAAACTATTCAACCTAACAAGAAATTAAAAACTAATTCAAATATTCATGTCATTGTAACAAAACATTTTCTTCCTCACTTTCCCACAAATGTTTTCAAATAATTAAAACAACATTGTTCATATGAAATGCAAAGAAATCTTACGAATGTGATAGAAATGAAATCGCAGTCGAAACTTTAAATGATCTATTCGTTAAATTTGCTTTACATTTTAGCATAAATCGTATGATTTATTCTTTTCAACTCTAATACTTTGTTTTTGTATTTATATTGTTGGGACGCCCGCGCCTATTCGGCTATAATGGACTATTCCATTACTATGTAAAGTAATGGTGGCATCTACGTGGGAGAGTGTGCCGAGCAGCCAATCGACAAGTCAGTCGTAGACTTCCGGTGACGACCCGGAAGTACCCATGCTCATACTACGTCTTACGACGGTTGAGACGATTAACCTCTATTCTTGTATTGGATACTAATAACCTTTGTAAATACTATTTTCACGGAATACAACAATTAACCTATTCCTATTGTTGAGTTATTTATTCTTACTCACGACATAACAGTGGGGACGAGGATGAGATTGTCGACATAACATATATAATCTATTTTATTTTATCTTTAAAGTAAATTCTGATTAAAATGACAATAACTGAAACAATAATAAGTATTGAAAGAAAAGATGCACTCACATGTAACATTATAAACTATTCGGTACTGGTATATTATATGATCTACACGCCATTGTGATCTACGGCTTAATTCTAGACAGGCTTTTGATCTACATTCAAAATTTTGTTATAACTGTTCGATTCTGGTTAGAAGAGTGAGTTACGAGTAAAATGTGCAGTTTTACACAAAGGTAGGCGGTAATCTTCAAAGATGGCGGTTTTAATTGAAATTTGAATTTATCATATGCCCTCCAAGTAATCTGACCTCTGTATGCCTCTTTGAATGTTTCTGAAATGTAGATGCCAACTGTTTTTTACTAGCAATTATGGTGGGCAGGCGATAAACTTTAAGAAAAGCTGCTTTAATGAAAATTTAAACTTTAGTTATTGTCACATGCTATACTAACACCAACTTTTTCATAAAGAAATCTTTAGTTTATTTATTTTTAAGTAAGATATTTTAACGGTCGATATCGTCATAAAATTATGAACAACTTACACTGTTTTCAAAAGGAAGCATACCAATATATCGAATAAACACACGGGTACACACACACACACACACACACACACACACATATATATATGTGTGTGTGTGTGTGTGTGTGTGTGTGTGTGTGTGCGTGTGTATGGTCGTGTGGTCGTGTGTGTGTGTGTGTGTGCGTGTGGTCGTGTGTGTGTGTGGTGTGTGTGGTCTTGTGTATGTGTGTGTGTGTGTGGTCGTGTGTGTGTGTGTGTGTGTGTTGTCTGTAAGTTAATTGCTTTAATTTCCAAGTGAAACTGATTAAACCTGAGAAACAAAGAGTAAAAAGCGTTTTGCCTTCCATTTTTTTTATTTTCAAAGATCTTCGACCATTTACAGAAAGAAACAAAGGATTAGAGAAACATAATTTGTCAAAACAAAGTCGGTCGTCTTCGGCAAAGATCGTGTCAAGGCTTAATGCGCGCCATCGTTTCCATGGTAACTAGCGTCGTTTCCCAGCTGTCTCCAGTAGTTTGCGTAAGTCATTTAGCATGATATCATGATTTGGCGATTCACCTTTCCTCCGCAAATTGAAAGAGCCGCCCCTCTGACGGGCTTCCTCCAGAATAGTTGTCATAATGTCCATATTATCCAAACCTGCAATTCCTGAAAATAAACGGAAAAAATGCAAAGAAAAGAAAATCTTTACTAATCATTAATATATTTTGAATCATTTTAAGAATTGAAACTCTTCAGTTTGAAATATATAAAATTAGGAATAGCTTCTAGTCGTTTGTTTTTTAATAAACACTTGGTAATTATTTAACTATTTGCATTGTTCGGACTGTTGTTCTCATCTCTCAACAGTCTGAACAACGCATATAATTACACTACCTCATCTCAGAAATATAGATAGATATTAAACATTTTGTGAGTAATACTTTTTTATGCAAACAGAAAACGCTGGAAACTCTACGTCTTTTAAATAAACGATATGGTTTAAATAAAAGAAGCGTCTGAATTTTTTTTTTTATAAATGGTTTTCTGTAATAAAACAATTTGTTCTATAATGATCGTTACGTAAATTAAGAGGTCAAAGAAAATTTCTTTAATATTTAATAAAAGGGGTGGTTAGCATAACCATGTACAGGTATGATTATTCTTCTAAAGAATCGTCTCGAGCCGTCTATTTGCGTCTTAAAGTAGTTCAGTCAGTCAGTCATTTAAGTGCCATACGTGATACACGCTTGGGCGATCATATCTCGAAAGAGACATGACTGACTGGGCAGAAAATTGTCCCGCAGTAGGTTGCCATTACTTTCTGTGGTAGACTGATTGCCAACCAAAGCTATAGAACCCAGTCTGTTCTGCTATTTAACCCATAACTGGAGGGAAGAGACGGGTTAAGACCTCTCCCAAAGGAGTTTGCGCGTAAGTGAGTGTAGGGAATTCAACTGAAATTCGAACTCGGCTCCCTGGTTTCTCGTTCCAAACCGATTACGAGGTAAATAAAGTAAGTTTAACACTTTCAGGGTTAATTTAGCCAAAATTATGGGTATCAAGCACTGTATCTGGCACAAAGTAGCGAGTTAGAATCAAACACATTACATTGGTGAATAGTCTGGGAGGCATCTTTGCACACCATCTTTTTATGGCAAGCGCCTGTCTGTAAGTTTTATGAGCAACCTTCAGCATAAGGTCATAGCACTGAGAAACAAAATAGGTTGTTCTACGAGCTTGCTAGCCATTGAGTTTGCGCTACAGCAGGATTCCTAAATGACAGGTATTAATAGATATTTATCTATATTTTTGAGATGCGGTAGTATTTACATTGAAAACACATGGCCCAGTGGATATAGACGTTAGTTCCTGTGACTTGATCCAAACAGTTGTGAGTTCAATATCAGGCTACAGCAGTAGTGAACAAGTAACTTACAGGGTTAGAGGGAGATAACTCATGACTACCAGAAGAGGCTATACGCAAGGGATGGAGATGATATACCCCAATCATTGAAATAAAGGATTTGGTTAGAAATTCATAGCATCTAAAGAGGGCCGGAGCGTACAACGGCCGAAACGTCGTAAAAATTGCAACAACGATGGGGACAATAGTCCGAATAACGTAAATAAGGTATTAATAACGTTATCTTAATTTAACACCAATCTCTAATTACACTAAACTGACTTCTGTTGTAATGGTCTGCAATATTAATTTGACTTTCTATGAAAAGGACTTATACACGGATTTTTTTTCTTTCAAAGGGGGGCTTTCCGTTTTGATTGTTATAGTTACAACGTTACTTCTTCAGGTACTTGTCTATATTAGAGGATCTATTGTATGAATTAATTCTTTTTAGTTACTTCTCCTTTACTATTACCTACGTATTCCACTGGAGTAGAGAATATATATTTCAATGTCTGAACACACGATCACAAGGTAACTTTTGTTTTTACTAATTGGTCACCCAATACAAGACCCAATATCCACTCATGGTACAATGTCGCTGAATGAGATTGTTGTATGAACGTTACAGAAAGAGGTAAGAAATTCAAATTATGTATCGATCTGTTATAACAAATTGAGCTTGGGAGATAAGGAAATCGAACATAACATAGACTGAGCTACAGTTTCGCTGAATACTACAAAATTCTACAAAACTAAAAAAAATAACCTGAAAATTAAGAGCCTCATAAGATTGATACTTTCATATGTATGTCATGCATGTCACCGTTCATAAATATTTAAACTATCAGTTGAATACAACCACTTTCTAAGATTAATGGCTAAAAATGGCTTTGAGCGAGTAAAACTTACGGATTTTAGTGGATAGCACACTTTGAGCTTTGTGAACTGACAGTACAGGAACGCAAACTAAGAAGTGTACCAAATAGCAGAAATCACATTGCTTGAAGACTTTCAGCAACAGCAACTACTAAAATGTACATCACAAATAATTCGAAGAGAAATTAATGACATAATCAAGATGTTGACCTTCTACACAACTTCAAATAAACGGTTAGGAGGAAAAAACCCATCAGTACTCGAAATAACGATAGCAGCTAGTGAACTTAAGAACCATATCTTCCTGAGAAATTGTTCTAAGAGAAGGCGTTTATAAATTTCAACCTACAGTAGTACTGGCTTCTATGTTATTGAATGCATAATGTTTACTTATAAGGAAAGGGCTAATAATACCATTCTGCCTGTTTGTTTTGTTAAAAAGTGGTCAAAGTTATAAAAAAGAGAAACAGCACCAAGGATAAGAAGTTCTGGATTTTAAGGTCCACCAAACGAAGAGATGAATTAAAACAAATTAAAGAATTGTAAGCAAAATCTTATTCAACCAAATCGTTTAAAACTGCCTTGCATCTGTAGTGAACAAAACAAATTCTACATTTTAAAATTCAAATCTGACTCATTATTAGAAATAAACCAATTTTCTCGAATTTAGAAACTTTGCATAACACACACAAAATTCGTGAAATTTCACACCTCGATGCGAAATGTTTGTCGTTCAATGGAAAGGCCAAAATCACACCCGGGAGTGAATTCCCAAACGAAATAAAAAACGCAGTGAAATTGGCTCTCGCCATAAGATGAGCAATCGTCAAGCGATCGTAATTATTATTGTCTCTATCTTTCTCTCTTATCTCTCACCTCTCACCTCCTTCTTCTTCATCGTTCACCCGTCTACTTGACAACCGCACGGAACCCTAAGACTGAGTGATAACTTCAAATGCACTCCTATCCAATGACAATGCTCATACATACACACATACGTTTCTGCCTACATACACATAAACTCGTTCCAACAAGTTACTACTACGAGCACTTGATACCTTTAACTTCTTAACTATTTCTCTTGGAACGTTTAACTTCTGACAATTCATGTTATTCTTTTTTATCAATAAATTTCTGTTCAAACATGCAAAAAATATACTTTTATTCTTTCACAAATTCAAACATTCCAATCTACAATCTTCTGATGATTACTAATAATAGCAAGTTATAGGGAGTTCGGTTATGAATGACAAGTCAGTCAGTTAAGTGCCATACGTGAAACACACTTGGGCGATCATGTCTCGAAAGAGACATGACTGACTGGGCAGAAGATTATCGCGCAGTAGGTTGCCATTGCTTTCTGTGGTAGAGTGGTTGCCAGGCAAGGATATAGAACTCAATCTGTCCTGTTATTTAACCCATAACTAGAAGGAAGAGACGGATTAATAAATTTCCCAAGGGTATTTGCGCGTAAGTGAATTCAACTGGAATTCAAACTCGGCTCCCCGATTTCTCGTTCCGAGCCGATAGCCACTGCACCACAGCGCACATGACATGAATGACAAGGCAAATTCAATAACCTTAATCATCTTCCTATAGCTTCACATCTCAGTGGACGGTGGTATAAATCGGTCAAAACAGGAGTGTCAAAAAGAAAGTCTTTAAACATGTCAGAGACCAGTGAGACTGTATCCAGTGTCACAAGGACAAATAATGATTGTCTTCGATTTTATTTTGAAATCTCCAAATAAAATCGCAATAGAACTAGAGACAAAGCGTTGGCTAACAATCAACTAAAGACTTGCCTTTCAAGTAATATGCTGATTGTATTGAAACGGATAAATAGATGCATATATATATATATATATAAAACAATTGTTTAAAGAATCGTTATGTCTGCAGTCAACAAACAGATCTGCTGTCTGAAGAAGTTTATTTCTCAAAATCAGTCGAAGCGATATTTCCTTGAAATCATTAAAACCCGACGATTTTCTTGCAGTTAGTAAAATAAAATCCAATGTAAGTAGAAACTTACCAATTTGCTTTTTTAGTCTTTCCAGATCTGTGAACCAAGAAAAAATAAAATCCCATTAAAAGGAAAACTTTAAAAAAATTTTTTTTTTCATTTTATAATCCACGCGAGTATGAATATTAAATTGGGACAAAAGTTCGTAACATTTTCTTAAGCGAATTTCAAAGACAATATTTAAATATTTTTACATAGGTTTATTCAACAGCATATTGATGTGGCACAAGGCCATACGTATGGGACACCCAGAGAGAATCGAACTCACAATTCAATCGATTGATAACTAGATGTATCTTAGTTGTGATACAATCCGAAAGTGGGGACATCCAGTGAGGATCGAACTCACTATTCAGTTGTAATTGATCTCGCGAGACAAATTACATCACGTCAAAATGCCGAATGTTATTCAACAACATATGCGCCATTTTGTTCCACTATATGTCGCTATCTCTGAGGCAGCTTCATTATTCTGTCCTCTTTGAACTTTGCTTCTTTCTGTGTGATAAACTGGCCTAAGCGGCATTTAGAGGCTTAAAGAGAATTTCTCATTAAGATAATTTTCTACCTGAATTAGGCAACGCATAGCATCCTCTAAGTTTGGCTCCAAAGATTACTGGCGTCTCTGCAAAAGCGTGCTCAGCAGGAACAAGACTTCAATACCCCCACTAATCAATGAATTTGAAGTTCTCACCTCCCCAGCCGACAAGGCTGAATGCTTTGCCCGTAGATTCTCAACCAATTCGACACTGGACTCGTTAGGAATACCTACACCAGACTTCCCACCCAGAACTAAGGCTCAACTAAATAACGTCCACATTTCACCCTCGCTGGTCGCCAAGATAATTGCGCAACTTGACCCACACAAAGCGAGCGGCGGTGACGGAATCCCAGTCATAGTACTGAAGAAATGTGCCCCAGAACTCTCCTCTGTCCTCTCTAAACTCTATAACCTCTGCCTATCTGCTTCCTGCTTTCCTGCCTGTTGGAAGTCCTCCTGCGTAGTACCTATATTTAAGAATTCTGGCGAACCCTCAGACCCCGCCAATTACCGTCCTATTAGTCTCCTTCCAATCTTTGGCAAAGTTTTCGAAGCCATTATCAACGCCGAGGTGATTCAGCACCTTATGACCAACGGGCTTCTCTCTGACAAACAGTACAGGTTTCGCTTCACCAGGTCTACTGCTGATATGCTAACGACCATTACCGAGTACACACCAGGCACTCGACAAGAATGGTGAAGCCCGAAGCGTTGCCTTGGATATCTCCAAAGCATTCGACAGTGTCTGGCATGCTGGCCTCTTGTGCAAACTGCGGAGCTATGGGATAACTGGACATCTGTTTGACCTCATCCAGTCCTTCCTCTCTAACCGCACATTAAAGGTGGTATTAAATGGGCATGCCTCCCAAAACTACCAGACGAACGCGGGCGTCCCTCAAGGTTCTATCCTAGGTCCCACGCTCTTTCTGATCTACATTAATGATCTCCCCGACACCATTAGATCCCAAGTTGGCATGTATGCCGACGACACAACAATCTACTCCCGCATCGATCAGAAACCAGGTCTGGACGACAAAGTGAACCTCGCTGCCGCACTTGAAAGGGACCTCCAATCCGTAGTGACCTGGGGTAGGAAATGGTTGGTAAATTTCAATGCCTCCAAAACAAAGCTGTTATCAACTAACCACCATAGACAATCGCATCTACCTCCCATTAGCATGGGACAGGCTAGCCTCCCAGAGAGTAAAATACTACGCCTCCTTGGCCTTACACTCTCGGCGGACCTCAAATGGAATGACTATATTGAATCCATTGCCAAATCTGCTGCTATGAAAGTGGGCTCCCTGTGCAGGGCCCGGAAATTTTTCCCACCTGAAACTATTCTGCACATATACAAATCTACCATCCGCCCGTGTATTGAATATTGCTGCCATATCTGGTCGGGTGCCCCTGCTGCTCTCCTTGGGCTTCTTGACAAAATACAAAGGAGGATCTGTAACGTGGTTGATACTGACTTGGCAGACCGGCTGCAGCCGCTCTCACACCGGCGTGATGTAGCTTCCCTGTGCCTCTTCTACAAGTACTTTCATGGCTTCTGCTCCGATGAGCTTAGATCACTGGTGCCGCCTAAGCACGAATTTACACGAGATACTAGATTAGCAACTAGGTCCCACCCTTTTACAGTTAAACAAATAAGATGTAACCGTAAATTCTACTCCAACAGCTTCTTTTCTCGCGCTTCCCGCCTGTGGAACTCCCTTCCACAAGTCTGCTTTCCCGACAGTTACAATCTCCAGGTGTTTAAATGTAGGGTCAATAGACACCTCCTATCACACTAACTCCCAACTATTCTCACAACACTCTCATCTACCCAACCCTCATTCTCGGTATCCTCACCCGCCTATCACCCACCCTCTGTTATTTCCTATATTTAATCAGCCTTTCTCCACACTACGTAGCCCCCTGCACAGTAGTGGCAGTGACATGCCTTGCTCGGGGTGAAACGCTTATAAAAAAAAAAATCGAAAGCAGTGATAAACTGGTGCAAGATTAAGCGAAAACAGTGAGTTTAGTGCGATATATCAGCAAAACATTACCAACCTCTGCTTGGCCTGTAAAGAGATGCGATCTCTGGTGTGGTCCTGGTGGAAAACGAAACTCTTCTGATTAGCAAATTTCATCGATACTGCCTTTAAATGGTTTAAATTAGGAACTGGTTGTCTGAATTTTGCTGAACGGGTTCGATATACACAAGGCAGAATCCCCTTCTTCGGATGCAGGCCAGCATTTAGAGGGGTTAATATTGTCACTGTTTTTACCACATTTGTCGCCCCACATCGTTCCTTAAAAAATGTTTTCTTGCGCTTGGGCAGGGAATAAAAGATAGAAATGCAGTCCATTAACATTTTTTGTGAGTCACCCAAGCATCGTCGCTATTCTCTGAACAAGTATTGTCACATGGCTTGTAACGTTCTTATGTGATATGCGATGTTTCTACGCGATGATCCCCCGTGCTATGTGAACGGGTTTATCTTCAATCGGCGTTTTTAATTGGTCAGCATGGACAACTGCAGGCCTATCGGAACGTTCTCGATCTTCCAGGTGAAAATTCCATTTATTACGGGAGCAAACCTTTTTCCAAAAAGTATTCCCAGCTATGACACCATCTCCACCAACGGCACATTCAATTTTTGCTCTTTGTACGGTGATTTTGTCTTTCTCTCAAGAAATAAAAAGCATCAAATAACAAAAGACAGATCATACCTTTCACTTTTATCGGCAAAACGTTTAAAATTCAAAATATACACACGAATTGTAAAGAAAGACGTGTTGGAAAGTTAATTTTCATAACATGTGTATATGTCACAGATTTCAGTCTCTTATGAAACAATCACTTTTTCAAATATTATCTTTTGAAAATTGCTCCAAACTTCTGTTCCAATCTATCCAGTACTACCAAAACATCAATTTGCGCCCCGGGTTTTTCCCAATCTCACCTTTACTTATGGAAATTATACCAAAACAGACTAACATAAATGATAAAAATTTCAAAGAAAACGGTTGAATTCGCTTCATTTTGACATCTCATGACTTTGCACTACACATGAAGGAATTCTAGAACAGACTAACACACGAAATAAACAGTTTTCAAAGAAAACGGTCAAATTCCCTTCATTTTAACATCTCGTGACTTTGCACTACATATGAAGAAATTCTAAAAACTAAAATATTGTGTTAATCTTTTAAAATGATTTGTGAGCGTCTTTATGGTTGCCAACACTGTTTGCTTATAGATACGTAATTTAGAATAAAGCTCATTTCGTCTTTTTGCCTTGATAAAGTCCATCACAGGACGAAACGCGTGGGCGATTTAAAATACAGTTTTCCTCTTGTCTTTATTTTATTTAACCATTCTGTCCTTAATCTCAGATTATAACTGAGTATATATATATATATATATATATATATATATAATATTCTAATATATTCTGAGTGAAAATAACGAAACAAGTCTAAAAGGTGCATGGCACGCCTGGAAAATACTCATTTGAGATTCAGATTGTTTTTGATTCTGTAACGCCAGTTCACAAGGTTCGAAAACGTGACCCATGGGCTCCACTCGCTCAAAGCCATTATAATCATTGATAATAGAAATCGGTTATATGCAACTGACGATTTAAACATTTCTAAACAGGTTAGGCACCATGCATGATAGCCGTATGAAAGTCTCGATCTGATGAGCTGATTTAATAACAGGACACGAGTTTCAGTTTAATGTTTAGATTTTTGTAGCAATTTGCGTTGTTTGGCGAAACCACCTCTAGGTCAGCATATTCTATGCCAAGGAAACAACGCACACATCACACTCATATTGAACGAAAATAGTTTACACTTTAATACACACACACACACACACACACACACACACACATATATATATATATATATATATATATATATATATATACTACAGGCCATAATTATTAGGCCACCTCATTTTAAAAAATTATGTATCACATACCATTTTTTTCGTATTTATTGCCAATTGGATAATTCTAAACTAAAATAGAATGGTTCTTTTGTTATTATTACTTTGCAAAGTTTTACAAGGCAGCCAGGAAGCCAATAAGAAAAAGAGACTATCATGGGGAAGAGAGCACAAAAACTGGACACCAGAACAGTTCATGTGATGCACATGATATTGTTAATACGAAAGAACCATTCTATTTTCATTTAGAATTATCCACTCGGCAATAAATAGTATATATATATATATATATATATATATATATATATATATATATATATATTGTCATCCGCAGACAGATCTGTTTCGCTGTATCACAGCTCATCAGTACGGTTAGACTCCGATTGCTACATAACCCAGGCTCGAAACCCGACCGAATTGGCGTATATCCGAGTGAATGCAGAACGAAGAAAGAATTTTTACAACGTCCAAAACATTAATTTAAAACAGTGCTCGATATATAATATATAGAGCTGTGAATATTTATTATAAATTATATTTTAGAACTATTTACATAATTTTATATATATATATCCACTACAAATGGCACATTTGTTTCGACATTGAAACTTCAATGTCTCATCAGGCGGTATGTAAAGAAATGGAAAGCCTCTTTTCTTATATTTGGTCAGTTGTGGTTGGGATGTTGGTGGGGGTTAGTGATAAGGGAACAAGTCTCGTGGATTGACCGTTAGAATTTTGAAGAAAATGGTGCGGGTAGGATTAATGAGAGTATTTAAAGAGTAATTAAAATATAATTTATAATATATATATATATATATATATATATATATATATATATATATATATATATTATAATTTATAATATATATATATATATATATATATATATATATTATAATTTATAATATATATATTTTTTTTTCTTACATACAACATGTGACCAATGACCACATGTGCATTTACTTTGCCCTCATCAGCCGCTAACCAAGGGTGAATACACAGTTTCGGTGGTTTAAAGCGGGACTGCCACCCCTGGCACCACCAGCAGCAATCGCTACTGGGCAAAGTAAATGACAGAAAAACAAAATCAATTGGCACATTGAGACAGATGAAAACGCTTTAACAGTTTTTTAAAATTCAAGAGCAGAAAGAGAACGGAAGTAGACGATGTCATGCTTTCTTTGCGAATTTCTTCGAATTGCGCCAAATCCAGCATGACGCTTGTCGAACAATAGATTGAAGGCGACATATTTGCTTCTTTATATATATATATATATATATATATATATATATATATATATATATATATATATATATATATATATATATATATATATATATATATATATATATATATATATATATATATATATATATATATATATATATATATATATATATGTCCAGAAACGGTAAAGAATACTGCAACATTTACTTCTGTATATATTTTCTTTCGTTCAAGTTGTTTGTTGTTTAGATACTTTTTGTCGTTGTTTCTTTCACAGATAAATCAGCCTCGGATGATTCATTGCTTAGAAATTTAAATACTGTTTTTCTCTCGTGTTGAATTAAGAAGCGTTTAGATAAAAATGAAATTATGATACGTATTCTGTAATATTTCTCCAACTCAAATATATATCCTAATAGGGCACAAGATCACAACAATTAGATTTGAATTTGACTTGAGTTTTCTCGAATCCTTACAAGATACGGCAGGTGAAGTCTTCATTTTGTGAAGTTTATGTAGGCACCTCCATTCAATTGCCAAAAAAAAAAAAAAAAAAAAAACAGCATAGCATGATGTTAAAAAGGCTCAAACTTAATAAAAACAAAGTTTTATCATCAAAATGTTTATTCTATTATTAAGAGGAAAGATCAAATTTTGTTTTTATTATTTTTAAAAAAATTAACCCTTTCTAACACTCAAAATTTCAATGAAATTTCTTTTTTTGTTTTCCGTCAGCGATTCACGCCATGTTTACGTAATGTGACTATTAAGCAAAACATAATATTACGCATGCTGTTTTTAACCTTGAAAGACACATTCATTTAAAAATTCTTGCAAAAATAAACTAATTCTCTGATTCTAATGAAACTTTCAGGACTGATTCACAACTGAATTAAATTATTTTTGCAATTATTACATTTTTTACATCTGTTATTTCCCACATCCATTAATTGCATAAAACTCCAAGAAATACATTATCTATACCAATTTTTTATTTACTACTTAAATGCAGGATCCATTGGGGAATGTAAATCATGTTTTTTTTTAATTACAGCCCATTTTTCCGAAAATCTACTCCGAATAGTAAAATCAAAAATGCATTAAAACTACTCTATTTTTAATGTTGATAAAGTTTTAACTGATTTTATAAAAAATATAATTTTAGGATATCACATTCTGAAGAAGAAAAAAAATGATGAATAAGAATTTTTATAAGAATTGTTTTCATTTTCTTTTTTTTTTTTTTTTTGCTAATTAAAGTATCAAACATTTTTTTAAATTTCTTCCAGTTACTCAGTGTCTTTGGTTATTAATTCATTAAAAATAGATTTTATTTACAAATCGAAAATTTAAAGCTTAATAAAAATCATTTAGAATTAAGATTTTTAAAATAATTTCTAAATTTTATTTTTTTATTATGTTAAACTGCACATTTTTTTTCTTTTGCGATGGAAACTTATGAGAAACTTATCATTAAAAGGTCACATGTTTTAAGGGTTGTTTCACTTACGAAATGCTAAACTGGGTTATGACAACTTTTGGTCACTATACGTCCAGATTGATTGATAGGTGCTGTCATCGTCTACTTAAAAGGTCAACGAGTCAGACCTTTGTGATTAAGAAATACTTTTAGTATCAATTTCATCCCATAAAAAAGTAATATTTGTTTCAAATCAGTTTCATTTAACTTTAAATATGATAATTTTCCAATATTAATGATTGAGAGATCTATATTTTATTTTTGCAAGATTTTTAAAACCGAGAATTAACTTTTGTTTACAAATGTGTCGATACAGATATATACTAAATTTAACGATTGAACTAATAAATTGGCCGAAAAATTGAAAATTAAAAAAAAAAAACTCAAAATTTTAGATTCTAACGAATATAAATTCTGTTTGAAATACAGCCGGGTATTTTGCTTTGTGGAAATGGTAAATTGAATCATTTAGCTTTTAATTAAGCTAAAATGTAAGTTTCAAGAAAAAGTTTTAAATTTTAAAAATTCGCTTTAAAACTTAGGTATCGAAAATGGAGCAGAAGTTTCTACGTTTATGTAATAATATAAAAAATTAAATTCTGTGAAATTAAGAGTAATCCCATTAACAATGACAAATAAATATACAGTTTCCACTATTTTTGCTATAGAGACTTTCGAGAACCCAAATGATAAAATCACGTTTGCAACTTTAATAATTATGAATATACTAGCAGTATAGCCCGGCGTTGCTCAGGTGTAATGAAAGCTTAAAACTAACCCATGGTCCTGGAGCTCAGACTCAGCCTAAAGAATATTTGTGTGAAGTTTGGTGAGAATTGGATAAAAATTGTGGATTTGTATAAAGGATATACAGACAGATAAGCACACACACACACGCACACACAATCTTGCCTTTTATATATATGTTATCGATTTTCTGCACTATTGTAAGAAATGCAACCTTGAAACTTCTGAATATTGTTTCTTCTGTCTTTGTCTATGAGTGTATCAAATTTGATTAAAATCGGACCACTCCTTCTGTAACCCGATTTTTTCGATTATCGATTTTCTATATTTATCGGGGGTACCTCGACACAAAACCTAACTAAGAACATTCGCAGACGCTTATAGTACAACTGTGTCAATTTTCAAGGAAATCGGTTCAGCCATTTCGGAGTCTATAGGTAACGGATACACACACACAGACACACACACAGACACAGACAAAGTTCCATTTATAAATAAGTTTAGATTCTTTGGTACATTGAGTTAAAAAAGGAAGTTTATAAATACTTAATTCATGTCAATTTTGCATCTCTATTAAAATTTAAGATTATAAGGGGAATTTTAGACACTTGGTGCCATTTTTTATTACCGTAAAGGCGAAAATGTATCCGAAGCAGCAAAAAACACATTTGCTGTGAACGGGGATGGTGCTTTAACTGACAGAACTGTACAAAAGTGGTTCGCTATGTTAACAGTTTGTGATTGTAGCCTTATTAATGAAGAGACCTCCTCCAAGATAACGACCAAACCAAAATATCGATTGAGAATAACCCTCATTACACATCGCGGGAATCGACAGAAACACTAAATTTATCAAAACCCACCATCCGTGAGCATTTAGCGAAACTTGGGTACTTAGATCGCTATGATGTTTGCATACTACATGATCTGAGTGAAAAAATGTTTGGATCGCAATTCTACCTTTGATTTTCTGTATAAACGCAATTAAAATATACCCTTTTTGCAGCAAATTGTAACGGGTGATGAAAAATAATGTTTACAACAAATTCACTTAACACAGAAAAATATAAAAGCGACACAACACTATCAAAATACATACGAAACCAAAAAGAAAATAACATTACTACCAAAACTAAATGGGAAAAAGTAAAAAAAAAAAAACAATATGTAGCAGCAACAGCAGAAACTGAAAATTATGCTTAGAGGAGAGACTAGCAGTAACTAACTTTAAAGATAAAAATAGAATATTAAACAAAAGAAACGAAATAATAGGAACGTATAGACATGCGAACAAATATCTACTTTCATATGCAAATAACAAAATGTTTTAGAACATGTACATAATTTTTTCTATATATGTCCCCTCCTCTACAATCATATGTTTGTTTCAACGTTGGGTTTCTAACATTTCGTCAGGAGGAATTTATATAATTTATAATAAATATTCACAGCTCTAATGTTTTGGACGGCGAAAAAAAATTTTTCTTCGTTCTGTACTCACCCGGATATATATATATATATATATATATATATATATATATATATATATCCCTTCCACTATTCTCAGGGGTTGGGATTATTTTTGTTTTTGTTTTATTTTTTTGTTTCTTATGTCTTGATGTAAGATAGTCAATAGTAAAAACATCAATATATATGCTGCCGTAGTTTTAGACGGCATATCGATATAAACATCGATATAAATATTTTGCCGTCATTTTTTATGGCACGGGCCCACTCATTAGTGAATAAGTGTGCTGTGGATCTTGAGGTGTGAGGCTGATTATGCGATAACTTACTTATGAAGTGGCTGGGTTGGCGTAGATTCTCTTTGTTTGGAATATTTCTCCGTGTGTCTCGTAGGTATTTATACTTGATAGGAATCCCCTCCATTTGTTCGTCATCTATCCACCGGGACTTCGCAGTATCCAAGCTAATAATCAGCACCAGCAGGCAGACAGTTAACCAATTCACGCGACGCATATTTGCAGTAACTGGAAAAGATATCAAAAATAAATTTGAAAATATATTGATGTCTAATCCATATCAAGATTCGTTCTTTATTATAAATGTTACGGAAATAACTCGTGCAATATATATTTATACAAAGTAGAAAATACCTAAACAAGAAAAATAATTCATTCAACTTAGAATGTATGGTAATATTGATGCTGTTATCTATATATACTTTTATGGTCATTTCGCCCAAAGCAAGAAAGCAAGAAAGAGGACTGTTTCCTATGCACACCTACATTTTTTAATATTTCTTTTGTTTCAAAATTACAGGAAAAATATTCACATTTTTTGTTGACCAAATGAATTTTTAAAATGTCGGAATCAAAATTAAATATAAATGCTCATTAGCAACCATCTTAGATCTTAGATGCTTTACAGAGCAAATGTAAACAATCTGCACCATTGTCCAAAAAGTACGAAAGGGAAAATTGCTGAACTTAAACTCAAAAAGAATGGGCCGAACTGGCTTCCCTGTAGATATGTGTCCCTAGAAAGTTTGAATAGCGTAGCCTAACAAATGTAGGCGTGCACAGGGAACAGCCACACACAGACTCACAGATTGCCTTTTATAAATATAGATATGTGTGTGTGTGCGTGTGTGTGTGTAGATATTAGTTCAATCGTTAAATTTAGTATATATCTGTATGTCAAACAGTTCAGTTTAACTGTGTTTCCTCCACGGCTAGGTGAATCGATATACTATTTGTTTTACACCACACAAGGCAAAATGTGACATGTTTTTTTAGTGTAGCGCAAGATTCTGCAACCTCCGGTCTGCGAGTCAGATTCGGCCCGTGATGACCGACACGCCCCCCTGCTCGATATTAACAAGGTAATCCAGCTCGTGAAAGTCCACCTTAGTTTTTGTATGCACCTTCTACTTGATTCCAAAGTTTTCACACCTATGTGAGAAGTTCAAGACTTTGGCCGCTTGGCGTTAGTTCTTTCATCTTGCTTTTTCATGTCTGTGAACTGGTAGAGAAAAGAAAGTTCAAAACATATAAAGGGTGAGTGCGGGGGATAGAATGCCATAAAATCAAAGACTACTTTAAAAAAAAGATTTTTTTGTTATTGTTGAAACTGTTTCAGTTTCATTTTCGAGACGTAGAGTCAACTTCTTTCAGACTGCCTTCAGTTTACATTGTTTCAGTTTAAGGACATGTTCTATTTTTTTTTCTTTTCTATATATATATATATATATATATATATATATATACGCTTTCTATAATACAGGGGGTTTCGTTTGTCACTCTGGTCCGCAGCCTGCTCCCAAAAATTATATCTGGCACTCACTCTGAAAATGTTGCCTACTCCTGGTGTAGAGTAATTCTTATATAATCTATCTATCTATCTATCTATCTATCTATCTATCTATCTATCTATCTCATTCTGTTCATTATCTATCTATCTATCGATCGATCTATCCATTCTGTTCATTATCTATCCGCCTATATTCATATAATGGCTGGTCACTCGTATTCAGGGATACTCGTCTACCGAGGCGGCCAGCTAATCTCCATTATAGACGCCTGCTCAGGCACACTTGTGTTTGTTCAACACCCACATAGCCTACCTGTAGTTTATACTGCAACTATGCTGAGCAGACAGTTTCTAACATGAACAACAGTCTGAACAAAGCCAGGACGCTCAAACCCTTTGGTTACGCTGACTTGTGACTTCGAGCAAGCACAACCATCGACGGCTCCTCAATTTTACTCACAAAGCTTGGATATGGTTTTTAGGAATTTTTCAAAGGTGCCACACGCTGGAATCGTTTCCTTCAGACTGATAATATCAAGAAGTCATCTTCCTGACAAATTGACCATGGTGAGATTTGAACCCTGGCTTCATGGTCAGAAAGCGTTTCTAAAAACGCGCTCATCTATCAATACATACATACCTACATACATACATGCATACATAATGACTCGTTACTTATTTCTGAGCACACATCTGCTAGAGCAGATAGCTAATCACTGTTGCAGACGCTGGTTCAGGCACATATGTGTTCAACAGAGTAAAATTGTTGTTTATACTATAGCTTTTCTGAGCGGGATCTAAGTTACAATTTCTGGGAGTGTTATGTCGCCAAGTATAAATGAATAACTCAACAACAGAATCAGAATATAAGTTGTATTCCGCGGAAAGACAGTTAGTATGTACAGAAGTGATTAGTAATATTTACAATAGAAAGATACAAGAGTCCAATCCGTTGTAAGACGTGTGTATACGTGAATACTTCCGGTACGCCACCGGAAGTGTGTCTAACTCTCGCACTGACTCTCAAGTGACTCTCTACGACTCTGTACGACTCCGTACGACTCTGTACGACTCTTTATTGAGTTGTCCCTCCCAGTAAGGGCAACATGTGACACATGGTCAGTTTGGACTGGGATTTCCGGGCTATATGGCCCAGCCAAAAAATATCTATTTTTGCCCAGTCGTGTCTCTACCCTTCGGCGGAACCACGACTGGGTTACTGCTCTCTGCTCGGAAGCAGAGAGCGCCCCCCCGCCCGAAGGCAGAGAGCTGACAGTGTCGTAGAGTCGTCCAGCGACTCTCTACGACTCTCTCCCTGTAGAGAATCCACCATTGCTATATATAGCAATGGGAACAGTCCATTATGTAGTCAGATAGGGGCGGCGCCCGAACAGGGAGAAAATATATAATCTGGCATGATCAACAGTTTGAACAATCCCAGTACACTCAAACCCTCGGTCAGGATAACTTTCGCAATCATCGACGAATTTAGAAACGGTTCCGTCGACCCAATTTCACTCAAAAAGGTTGGCACAACCGATTCTCTTTCCAACGGTAGCGCACGCTGGTATTGCCTCCCTAAGAATTCGTCTCCCGAACAAATCTACTATAGTGAGATCATAACTCAGGTCACATGGTCATCAAAATACTCGCACATGTATACATAAATAGACATAGAGGTAGACAGACAAAGTATAGATACAGTTAGCTTGATTTCTTGTTAATGAGTTCACTGACTGAAGTGGGATAAATTCTTGGTATGAAGCCGGTTATTGAAAAATTGATATCTTTAGTCAGCATAATGATCAATATATTCCGATAAAACACTCACGAAAAATAATTTAATCTTCACATTGTTCCTGGTGTAAGTCTTTGATCTTAAAGAGAAAATTACTCTGTAGAAAATGAATTGAAATCGGGCAGACGTGATTTTGATCTTTCCGTCAAGGCGAGCAATTAGAAGTAACAAATACATATTTTTTTTCCATTTCTTTGTTACATTTGCAATGATTTTTCTTCTCTATGCTTATTGAATTATTGTCGTAAATTGCTGTCAATTAATGACATTTAATGAAGATATAGAACGTTATTTTTGGTAAAAGAAAATGTCAAAAGATATACAGAAACACTTACACGTTCACAAACATAGACACATACACACGCATAGATAGATAGATAGATAGATAGTGTAAAACTTAAAAATACTACACTGCGTGGTGATTAGTGGTAGTTTTCAAGCTTAAGCAATCATCACTCCATCTATTTTCAATATTAAGCGGCTTACGGCCATATCACGTTGAGTACACCGGTTCTCGCTCGATCACCGAAGTTAAGCAACGTTGAGCCTGGTCAGTATCTAGATGGGTGATACCAGGTGCAGTAAAGCGTTTAGTGACGGATGTGCATTGTGTATTGTGGTGCAGTGAATATCGGCTCGAAAAGAGAAATCTGTTCGAATTCCAGTTGAATACCCTGCATTCACTTAAACACTGGTACCCTTGGGAAGGTATTAATCCGTCTCTTCTCTCCGGTTATGGGTTAAATAACAAGGGTAGGACTTGGGGACCCTGCCCTTAAAAACAAATCTCAATGAATCTTGGTACTCGAAAAGAAAAAGTATTACTAGACACCAAATTTATAAAAGCAACAATAAATTGTTGAAAGAAAAAGGTATTACCAGCAATAAATAAAATTTAGTTGGCAATAAATGACCCGCCGAGGCTGATATGCCATAAAAACAAAACAACCAATATTAAGCACTTTTCAAATATATCTATCTATCGCTACACACACACACATATATATATATATATATATATATATATATATATATATATATATATATATAATAAAAACATTGCTGTAAGCTATGTTATATTTATGGATTGAAATGTTCAGTATCAGGGATAATGCGTAATACTGGGTCAGAAATTTTCGTTTAAGTATGACCTAAATATTCACTTTTATACACACACACAGACACTGATCACAGCAATATTAAACAAGAGAATGATCACAGTACGACCAAGCAAGCACTATCGCTGCTTACATAGTGCAAGATCTGATGTAAAAAGATTCCACCACCTTCAAATGATAAGTGAACGTGAATTAGACAACACGGAAAAAACGGAAAACAATCCACATCAAACTACATGGCACAGTGAGGAACAGTACGCGTTGTGGACAAGTTCATTTTCTTGCCAGGTGTCGGTCTTATTGTGATTAGTCTCTAGCAGTTCATTCCTCTTTCCCATGATGGAGCATTTCATTTTTCACAACTCTTGAATTTTGCGTTAAGTTCTCTCAATTAAAAAAAAACGTTGACAAGCGGGAGCAAAATCGGTTGTTTTCTTTTTTTTATATTTTATCCTCGTTATGGTATCTAACAAAAATAACTCAATGTAATATATATATATATATATATATATATCAGTACTAGATGGGTAACAGTTTGGGAATACCAGGTGCTGTATACGATTATTGACGGATGTGCGTTGTGGTGCAGTGGATATCGGTTCGGAAAGAGAAATCGGAGAACCGAGTTCGATTTCCTGTCAAACACACTGCATTCACTTCCGCACTGGTACCCTTGGGAAAGGTATTAATCCGTCCCTTTATCTCCAGTTATGGGTTAAATATCTGAGGTCTGCTGTTCATGCGATCCATGGCAAACTTCTGCACAGATTGTTTGTTATCAGCAGTTCCAAAAAGTGTTGATGGTGATACACAAGCATTCACCACTCAAAACAATTCTTTCTGTGGCAGTCTAACTGATTTAGACACTCATACGTCATATATATATATATATATATATATATATATATATATATATATATATATATATACTAAAATGAAACATATAGCTGTTCCTCGGCGTTCGATGCTACTTAGTTTCATGAGCACAGCAATCATCTAATCTAAACTTATTTATAAATGGAACTTTGTCTATGTGTGTGTGTGTGTGTGTGTGTGTGTGTGTGTGTGTGTGTGTGTCCGTTACCTTTAGATTCCGAAACGGCTGAACCGATTTTCTTGAAAATTTACACAATTGTACTATAAGCGTCTGCGAGTGTTCTTGGGTTTTGTGTCGAGGTACCCCCGATAAATATCGAAAATCGATAATCGACAAAATCGGGTTATAGAAGGAGTGGTCCAATTTTAATCAATTTGATAAACTCATAGACAAAAACATAAGAAACGTTATTCAGAAGTTTCAAGGTTGCATTTGTTACAATAATGCAGAAAATCGATAATATATATATATATATATATATATATATATATATAAAGCAAGATGTTTGTCTGTGTGTGTCTGTTTATCTGTCTGTGTGTCCTTTATACAAATCCACAATTTTTATCCGATTCTCACCAAACTTCACACAAATATTCTTTAGGCGTATTCTGAGCTCCATGACCATGGATTAGTTTTAAAGCTTTCATTACACCCGAGCAACGCCGGGCTATACTGCTAGTCAGACATAACCTAAGCATCCAGCTGTGAAGAACAACTATAAGATTCATTTTAATGTATATCTTTTTCTCGAACATCCGCGGTATCAACGTTTGCAGCGTTGAATCTTTCCTCCAAATAAACTCACCTGACATCTAAGCTCTCTGTGAAACTAACCTTGACCTTTCTATTCCTTCCTCTGCTTTCTATATACCTGGTTAACTTCCCCTCTTCAGGAAAGACTCCAATGTCCATATGCATGGAATTGGCGTTTACTTCCAGCTAGGGTGATTTCTCTTAAAATCTCAAGAACATTCCTACATTTGTCTCTGTCTCTCCCTACTAAGATCGGTTAGCTATCTTTTCTTTCTCTACCGCTCCTTTTCATCTCCTGACCGTTCCATACTTGATAGCATCTCGAACAATATAGATCAGGCGATTTCCTCTCATTCGTTCGCTGATATATTTGTGTTTGGAGACTTTAATACCCACCACACCAGGTGATTGAAAAACCCTGTCAGATGTCTTACTGGTGCCCATACTATGAGCTTTTCAACCACTCAATTCCTTACACAAGTAGTGGATTTTCCTACACGTTTCTCCAGTAACCCTAATGGAACTGACTCTCTGCTAGATCTTTGTTTTACTTCTATCCCTGACTCTTGCCATGTTATGCAGCTCTGCTCGCTTTGAAACTCTGATCATACAGTGGTTTCTGTTAATATCTCTTTCTACTTCCACTCCCCACCCAGAAACCTCCGACCAGCAGAATATTTTATTGCTACCAAAGAGCTGACTGAGAGACGTTTCCAGATTTTTTGTGTGCTGTCCCTTGGAACAAAGTTTTTAGTCTTCCCTTTGAAGACTGTGCGTCCTAGGTCTCCTCTTGGGTTAAATCTGGCATCAATGCTTTCATCTCAGCCAGGAAGTTACGACTTAAATCACATTCGTTCCTCTGGTTTTCTCTTGCTTGCTCGGCCGCAATTGCTCACAGGAATCAATTCTTCCGGCTTTATCGGAGCCATGCAACTGGCCATAATAGACACCTTTTTACCTCTGCTCGTAAAGAGTGCAAGAGGATCCTAAATGATGCTAAGCTGTTGTTTGCTGAAAGAATGAAGCAGCGTATAGCATCCCACAAGGTCGGCTGCAAAAACTACTGGCGACTTTGTAAAAATGTGTTAAACTACAGCAAACCCTCATTTTCCCCTTTAATCAATAAATTTGAGGCCCTCACATCTTCGGCGGACAGAGCCAAATGCTTTGCTCGCAGATTCTCCACCAACTCAACATATGATTCGTCTGGGGTATCCGCACCTGATTTCCCACCTAGAACTGAGGCTCAACTGAGTGACATTCACATTACCCCCTCGCTGGTCTCTAATATAATTTCAAATATTGACCCCCCATAAGGCGAGCGGAGGTGACGGAATACCAATCATTGTCCTGAAGAAATGTGCCCCTGAACTCTCATCTGTCTTCTCCAAACTCTACAACTACTGCATTTCTGCTTCTTGCTGTTCTGCCTGCTGGAAGTACTACTCTGTAGTTCCTGTATCTAAAGAACTCTGTAGAACACTCAGATCCCTCTAATTATTGCCCTATCAGCTTCCTACCGATTTCTGGCAAAGTGTTCAAAGTGTTCGAGGCTATTATCAATGCTGAAATGGTACAAGATCTCAAACCCACGGTCTCTTCTCCGATAAATAGTATGATTTCCGCTTCACTAGGTCTACTGCTGATATGCTAATGACCATCACAGAGTATATATAAGAGAGTCTCGAAAAGAACGGCGAAGCTAGAGTTGTTTCCCTAGATATCTCCAAAGCATTTGACAGAGTCTGGCATGTTGGCCTTCTACGCAAGCTATGGTATAACTGGACGCTTGTTTGATCTAATCCAGTCGTTTCTTTCAAATCGTGTAATGCGGATAGTATTGAATGGGCGTGCTTCCAGATACTATCATACGAACGCGGGTGTCCCTGAAGGCTCTATTCTAGGTTCTACGCTTATTCTGATCTTCATCAACTATCTCACTGATGTAATCAGATCCCAAGTAGACATCTACACTGACGACACCATTTACTCCCGCCTCGATAAGAAGTCTGCCCAGGCTGACAAAGCTAACCTCGCTGCTATTAAAAAGAACCTCTAATTTGTGGTGGACTGGGGTAAGAAATGGCACGTAAATTTTAATGCTTCAAAAATGAAGCTGCTATCCCTTAACTACATTGGAGAATCGCTCCTACCCGCCCCCATCAGCATGGATCAAGCTACTCTCCCTGAAACCAACACACTTTTCCTCCTCGGCCTAACTCTATCAGCCGACCTCAAGTGGAATAGCTAAATCTGCTGCTAAGAAGGTTGGTTCACTTTCCGCCAGAAAGTTTTTCTCGTCTAAATATATCTAGCACATGTATAAATCTACCATCAACCCGTGCATTGAATAGTGCTGTCACATCTGGTCGGATGCCTCTACTATTCATCTGGAGGATCTTGACAAAATCAAACGAGAATCTGCAATGTAATTGACCCCGACTCGGTAGCTCAACTCCAGTCACTTTCACACCGACGTAATGTGGATTCCCTCTGTCTCTTCTATAAATATTTTTATGGCTTCTGCTCCGATGAGCTTACCTCCCTGGAGACCCATCTGTATGAATTTACTCAAGCGACTAGACTAGCGACTAGGTCCAACCCATTTACAGTAAAATCGTTTAAATGTAACTTCAACTTCTGCTCTATTAGCTTCTTTTCTCGCACTTCCCGCCTGTGGAATTCCCTTCCGTATACTTGCTTCTTTGACAGTTACAATCACCAAGAATTTAAATGCAATGTCAATTACCATCTTCTAAGACCATTTCCTCTCATTCGTTGGCTCATATATTTGGGGTTGAAAAACTCTGTCACATATCATACTGGTGCCCATACCATGAGCTTTTCAACCACTTTTTTGGATTAGATCAAACAAGCCTCCAGTTATACCATAGCTTGCGTAGAAGGCCAACATACCAGACTCTGTGATGGTTATTAGCATATCAGCAGTTGACTCGCATCCATTCCCTGACAACAATTGTATCCTGTTCTTCTCCCTTTCCAATCTACTTTTATACAGCTCTCTTTACATCAGTGTTCTCCTCTTTTACTTATCCATTCTCTGACACTTCCCTGTAACTTGTTCCTCTTCTTAACCACTCACCACTTATGTAACCCACTGAGCACTAGTGGCGGTACTGCTTTGCTTGGGGTGAAATGATTTTATATATTACCTCTATTATTTTACATTTAATAGCGATCATCGCAAAGACATTAATAGCACAATTAACTCCCCAGACTGCAACTCCATTGGTTATTATCCGTGGGGCGTAGTTGTACAAGAGACCAAAAAAACTCTTAGTAACACCAAAGATGAACTGAAGACAAGGATTATGACAGCATTCACCACCTTAACAGGAAGTTGTACGAGAGACCAACAAAACTTCACGTAACATTAACGATAAACTGAGTGCAAGGATTATGACAGCATTCACCAACTTAACAGGATGATGCGGGAGATTCAGAAGTCATTTGGAGGTCATGATTAAAGCCAATCGCGATTTTATTGAATAATTTTCATTTTATTATTTCAGAATATTTTTGTATAATTTTGATAAAGATATCTGTCAGTGCTATTTTCATTTTTGCGTAATTTAGGCAATTTATCTATCGCACCATCTACGTAAACATAGACGCAAAGATAAAAGCGTCATAAAAAATCACTCACTAGTTTCGGTGGATTGACTTAAAATCCAACAATACCAAAGGCCTCTGGTATAGACAAAACAAACTATCAGACACCCACCCTTGTGTCTGGACATTGAAGTTAATAATGGAGGGAATAAAATATTTTAATTTAATTTGATTTATGATCTCCTCTTATTTACAAAGATCTCAAGGCATTTTTCTTCTCATATAGTCTTGTCTTCCTTTCATCATCTATTGAACAGGTGAAGAGGGTCATCCCTTGTTTACTGTTTAGGACGCGGTTTCCGGTTTTCTCTTTTCTAATCTTCTCACTTTGTTTTTTTTTGTTTTGTTTTTTCAATTGGAGTAGATAGACTAAACTATCGCCCGGTTCACACTCCACCCACATCTATTGAACAGGTGAAGAGGCTCATCCCTTGATTCCTGTTTAGGACGCAGTTTCCGGTTTTCTCTTTTCTAATCTTCTCACTTTGTTTGTTTTTTTTTTAATTGGAGTAGATAGACTAAACTATCGCCCGGTTCACACTCCACCCACATCTATTGAACAGATGAAGAGGCTCATCCCTTGTTTACTGTTTAGGACGCCGTTTCCGGTTTTCTCTTTTCCATTCTCTTCACTCTTATGTAGCCCCTGCACATCACTGGCGTTACCGCCTTGCTCGAGGTGATATGATTAAAAAAAACTTTGAACTTGAGGAAGCCAACGAGAGTAAAGACTCTTTGTGAAATGCGTAGTTAGCAAACTTTCAACTTTGTCTTATCTTATTTTTGGAAAGTGCTTGAAAACATACTTCTCTTGATCCAAACCTTGTAAATGACATTGGGTTAACGGATGATTTCGAAACCCGTCGGTGGTTGTGCTAGCATAAACTTAAAAGTTAGCACAACAGAGATTTTGAGTGCACCGTCCTTGTTCAAAAAATTGTTAACGCCAGATTATGAGCTTTCTTCCATTTCTGCTCAGCATATAGAAAGCACTGCTGGACTCTGTGAGCTCATCAGGTATGTGTATTAGAGCTTGCCGGGTCTCCCTGAGAGAGGAGTGTGCTCGAAAGCAAGTAGTAGCCGCCATTCATTCATTCACAGATATGTATTGTGCGTTTATATATACTAAGCCTAACTGGGTGCTGTACGAGGCCTAATATGATAATATGAATACTGTGTTGCGTTATTCTCCCAAGAGGTGAAGGTATTCTTTTTATCATTCTGGTCTTTTAACTTTTAACCAACTTCTGTAGCTGTTTAATCTCGCGGACAAGCCTCATTCACTGGACACCTTGGTATGAATCAATAATTAGGGAGTCAGTCTGCTTAAGTATGACTACTGTGTAGTAAGTTCATTCCTCACAGGGTATTACTTGCATACTAGGCTACTAGTAACAGGTGTTGTTCACTAGGATCAACTTAGATCAGCTTAGTGACGACTGAACTTGTTACACAAGAAATGCTACACACATATACATACACACACGTATGTGTGTGTGCTTGTGTATTTAGAAAGAAATTTTTTAATCCGACATATTTTTATCATTTAAACGTTATTGTCAGTGGATACTCGTATTTGAGTAGACGCCCCGTTCATTTATGAAACAGTATGTTTATGAATCTTTTTTTTTTTAAATTGCGCTCTTTAATGATTTCTTTAACATTCAGGCCGGTAGACGAAAATAAATAAATATCAGTCAGTTAAGCGCCATACGTGATACACGCCTGGGCGATCATGTCTCTAAAGAAACATGACTGACAGGACAGAAGATTTTCCCGCAGTAGGTTGGCATTACTTTTTTTGCGGTACAGGCAAGGCGAAGGAATGCATCCTGTTTTGTTATTTGAACCAAAGCTGAAAAGAAGAGACGGATTAATACCTTTTCCAAGGGTATTTGCGCGTAAGTGAATGCAAAAAATCCATCTGGAATTTAAACTCGGCTCTCCGATTTCTCGTTCCGGGTCGGTCTTCATTAAACTACAATGCACATCCTAAATAAATATACTGTTTAACAAACAAACGAAGCGCCCACTCAAATATAAGCATCCGCTATAAATAACGTTTAACCCATTTTAACCCTGTGTCCTCATTTGAGGACATCATAAAAATCTGTAAAAAATAATGTGTATAAATCATTATATAAAACCATTATTATATATAGGTAGTGAGGACATATTGATTCATCAATAAAATTACTCTCCAAATATTGCCCGGTTGGAAGAAAAAATCTTGTGATTTGTAAATGAATTTAATGTTCTAAAACCTGAGGACACTGGGCTAAAATGTGTTAAAGTTATAATATACATGCGCAATATATAAGTGTAGTTTAGATGTGGCACTAGGCCGAAAGTATGGAGCACCCAGTGAGAATCGAACTCCCTACTCATTCGTAATTATTCTAACGACACAAACATAATAATCGTTGCACTACGTCGAGGTGCGCAAATTGCAAAAAGAGATAAAAAACAAGAAACAAAGACGGAACAAACAGATGTGGGTGGGGACACTGTCAATGACAGTTTTTTTTTATTGTGAATGTCAGATATTCCGTTTTTACTCATTAATTCTTTGCCGCGATTAATCCAAAACGCCCAGTGCCAATTAAATGGCGACACTACTCTAAGTCAGTGACGCAGCAAGCTATCTGTTGAGCACGGGCTTTTTTAATTTGATATTTTTTCTTTTCGCCACTTTTCTCAGGAAAGAAATGATTATAATTCATAATCTCTTCTCGTATATATATATATATATATATATATATATGTAGAGTTTTATCTTGCTGCTAGCTACATATATATGTGTGTATATATATATATATATATAATTAAATTTGTTTTTTTACTTAAAATTAATTTAATTTACATTGCGACACGGAAATTTCTATATTTGGAGATTTATCTCGTCATCAGGAGATATTCAATAACTTTGGTGAAAATGATTTACATTTGAATGTAGAAAACAATAAATTTGTTTTTGTAAATTCAAATGTAAACCAAAGAAGATTTAATTAATTTTTTATTTAATTTTTGGAGTATTCTTACATGTTTCGTTTTTGTTGGGAATAATGTAAAAATGTTCCGTATCTATTAACTTTCTTCAAGAGCTTTCAGTCATTTCACTGGGCATTCTCAAAGCCAGTGAAATGTTCCTGATGTTGTTATTTTATTTTTATGTTTTGACTAAATTTATTTTGTGTTTTGAAAAAGAGCAGTCCTTCCTTGGCGGTCGTTTTTAACGAAACATTATATATATATATATATATATATATATATATATATATATATATATATATATATATATATAAAGCAGGTTTTTATCGTAAAGCATATACAGAAAAGAAAAACTGCTTTGTATCTTTAACTGAGCAGTTTCATGATGACCTCGAAGTTTCGTGAGAACAAAGTTATGACGTTCTCACTCGTCAGGGTTATTTGCCAAAATATATTTTATCAGTAAAACAACAACAAAAAAAAAATACCATTGGCGCTAAACATTACCACAGTTAAATAAATAATATATATATATATATATATATATATATATATATATATATATATATATACAAAAGTGAGTAGAAGGAGTGAATAAAAGAAAGAAACTGGGAAGTTTTCATTTCATTTCACTTATATATATTATATATAATTTTTATAATGGCTTGCTTTTTCCTTTTTCAGTAGCGCCTGTAAGCAAGGCTGGGTAGGTAGTCCTTGTTTTAGATGCCTGCTCAGAGAGATTATTAATCACCCACGAAATGAGGCTGCAGTTTATATTGCAAATATGCTTAGAAGACCTTTGTTACTGTTCAGTGGAATCACACAGTTTGAGGTGATCATTAGTTAAACAAGTTCAGAACACTCAAACATTTGGAAACGATGACTTGTGACTTAATGCTCGCAGGACCATCAACTTCCAAATAATTTCATCTAGACATTTGAGTCACAAAGCCGTGGTATGGATTCAAAGCATTGCCTAACGCACGATGGGATTAGCACCCCCACTTCCAATGCCGATATTAACAAGAATTCACTTCTCTAAAAAAAAACAATTTTGATGAAATTTTAACTCCTGATCGGAACGATGAGGTTTTTGACCAATCAGCCACGATAATTAATATTATTCATTCAAGTCTTATAAAAATTACAACACATACAAAAGCGTTAATTTTTCTGTCTCATGGGGAAATTCTCTTCTGAAGAATTTGTTTAAATTTAATTCCTGTCACTACTTTATTTTGCTTTTTCCCTTCGTTACTTTTGAAAATTTCAAAACTGTTCAGTTTTTCGCTTTTATCCTTCTTATTTTTACTTTTAAGTTTTATTTATTGATCTATTTTTTGTCACATTTTATTTCCTATTTTCGAAATTTATTAATATTTATTTTTATGACCAGCACTTTGTGCTATGCTTTTTCAGTATTTTATTTCTGTGGGACTATAGAGAATTCACTTCTGTTAGCTTTATTTACAAAATTATTGAAATTCATTAATTTTAAAAACTTGATCAAAAACTGTAAAAGAAGCCAAAATTCAGTTACTTCAGAAAAGTACGTATTTGAAAAATACTTGTCCTGAGAGTCACCGCTGAGATCTACCAGGAAGTGCTGAGAAGGGTAAGGAGGCTCTGAATGGACGAGATCGCCGCTGAACGCCCCTACGTCTTCCGCTCCAGCACAGAAGGCCAAGACGACCCAGGCATGGCTGATCAACAATGTTCCTCACCACTGGTTGCCGGACTTGTGGCCGCCCTCCTCACCCGACTGCAACCCCTTGACTATTTCTTCTGGGGCGTGATCAAGGCCAAGATCAACAAGCACGCCCACAACATGGCCGACGCTCTGAAAGCTGCCATTGTGGAGGCGTCCGCGGCTATAGAGGACTTGGTCGCAATAGCGTTTGACTCATTTCACGCCCGCCTTGAGATGGTCGTCGCCGCCGCCGGCGGTTACATTAAAAAATAAGGTAGTATGTAGCTCTAACTGTTGCTAAATAAACTGTCGGGTACAACTTTTGTTTTCCTTACCCATTTCATTTTCTCTTTGTCAAGTGTCGGATTTTACTGTAACACTGTATAAGATTTAGATATTCTCTTAACTGCTATTAACAGAAACATCCATCGAGAATGCAGAAAAAGAATCAAAATAAAAAATAGACATCAAAGGAAAAAGGCTTTCAGGTGGGAATAAATGACTGAGCAGATTCGCTTCTAATCTAAAACAATCATATCTTCGTCCAATAAATTTATATCGTCTCAAGTGATCAAGTGGTAGTATCTGTACAAAAGAACTTATTTGTAAAATAAAGCCTTTGAGAGAATAAAAAGAATAGTGACTATATAATAGATACCTCCAATCCTTTTTCGATACCTAAATTTGAATTTGAATTTTTAAAGAAAAATTTTTTCTTGATACTTTAATTTTAGCTTAATTGAAAGCTAAATGATTGAATATACGATTTACAGTCAGCAAAATACTCTGGTGTAAAACATATGCTAAAAGAAAAAACTATTTATCCTAACAGAAATATACTTATTATAGTTTATAGAATATGTTGATGCTAAACGAAGAGCATTGATTAAATTTGATTTTTTTTAATCATATCACCCCAAGCAAGGCTATAACGCCACTGATGCGCAGAGGGCTACGTAAGGGTAAAAAGAATGGAAAAGAGAAAGCCGGAAACCACATCCTAAACATGAAACAAGGGATGAGCCTCTTCACCTGTTCAATAGACATGGGGGGAGTGTGAACCGGGCGATAGTTTAGTCTATCTACTCCAATTGAAAAAAAAAATGAGTGAAAAGATTGGAAAAGAGAAAACCGGAAACCGCATCCTAAACAGGAAACAAGGGATGAGCCTCTTCACCTGTTCAATTGACGTGGGTGGAGTGTGAACCGAGCGATAGTTTAGTCTATCTACTCCAATTGAAAAAAAAATAAAAAAAGAAAAGAGTGAAAAGATTGGAAAAGAGAAAACCGGAAACCGCATCCTAAACAGGAAACAAGGGATGCGCCTCTTCACCTATACAATAGGCGTGGGTGGAGTGTGAACCGGGCGATAGTTTAGTCTATCTACTCCAATTGAAAAAAGAAAAAAACAAAGTGAGAAGATTAGAAAAGATAAAACCAGAAACCGCGTCCTAAACAGAAAACAAGGGATGAGCCTCTTCACCTGTTCAATAGACGTGGGTGGAGTGTGAACCGGGCGATAGTTTAGTCTATCTACTCCAATTGAAAAAAAAGAAAAGAGTGAAAAGATTGGAACAGAGAAAACCGGAAACCGCATCCTAAACAGGAAACAAGGGATGAGCCTCTTCACCTGTTAAAGATCTTTATCGTTAATGTTTAAATTCAATAATTTCAACAAATCTTTAATATCTTTTGATTGAAACTGTCAAGAAAATGATGGAGATAATTTTGGTTGTAAGGAGAATTGAAAAACTTAATTATTGGCGTTGTCTTGCATTGACAGTATTTGAATATAGAAAAGATGTCATCTGCTGATTTAGGACATTTTTATTATTTTACTCAGTCACATTGTTATTATGTTATTATTGTAGCCTCATGCCAGAAAAGAATTTGGAATTATTTTCACACTAGACTATGAAGGCAGCCAAGTGTGGGTTTAATTTCAGGTGACCTCCCGCCGCTGGGTGCAGGATTATAGCTACACCTGGCTTGCAGACGTAAAGGAATTAATAGATTCATTTTGAATTCAACATTGTATGTTATTACTTCAAGCATCATCTATGAGTGGATATACGTATTTTAGTAAATGCACTGTTTTGTTTGTATTTTTTTGGGGGGGGGGGCTTTTGGGGTTTTTGGGTTGTTGTTTTTTTAGCCTGTGTTTAAGCATATTAGAACGAGAAGCATTCCTTAGGTCAGTAATCCAGCCTTGTTGATCAGCAAAAGAAACGTTCTCTTTTGTCGATCGGTCTAAACCACTCTATCTACTCCAATTGAAAAAAAAGAAAAGAGTGAAAATATTGGAACAGAGAAAACCGGAAACCGCATCCTAAACAGGAAACAAGGGATGAGCCTTTGTGGCTTTGTTCAAACAAGTGTACAGGTTTGAACCTTGCCAAAGAACACATTTTCGTTATTAAAGTTCTCGAATGTATTGGCCATTATATATAATTCACACTTAAGCAAGACGTCTACTCAAACATGTGTATCCACTTAAATATAACGTTTAAAGTAATAAGTGTCTAAAAATCACTCCAGCGGTGAATGGATAGTCTCCTAGAAAACAGAGACGATAATGTAAGATCCACGTTTCGGATGAAGGACGGTGGTGATACATTATCATAATTTCAACTAGAATGGCAATAAAGACACCAAGACGCAAGGGGTTAGTGAGTGTTAGAGAATATGAGAAAATACTTTTAAGAAGAAAGAACACTAAAAGAACGAGAATTAAGAAGACAGAAGATAACGATTGACATAGTATTTGAACTTGAAAATCATCACCATTTTCAATGTCTTTGTGATCGCTACAGGCAAAATTATTAATGTATATTTTCCCTCACCGACACCATCTCCAGCTTCTTCCTTGCCATCCTACGCAGCCCCAACTGTTATTATTCCTACCATTTTTCCCGTTACCAACATTATCAGTGATCAATAAGTAAGTGAGCCTTTCTTCAGTTCCGGTAGAACCATGAATCAATGTCCACTGCCAATTAACACATGTGGTGACCAAGTGCTTTGAATTGTGACCCACGTGCAGAGAAAGAAAAGGATATCTGCTAAATGAGTCAAAAACCATTATCGATAGGATTCACTGAATATATATATATATATATATATATATATATATATATGCGCGTGCATATGTGCAAATACGTGAATATTTGATGAATTGTCAAAATTATTACTATGTCATATGCCATATTTTTAAACAATCAGCATCATTGTCCACTATTTATCAACTTTCGTTGCAAAGAATAAAAAGCAAGAACGAGAGTTTTTTCCCATCAGTGTGCCATCTTCATTCAGGATGAGGGCGATAATAGCTCTGCATAATCATGTCTTATTGCTATTCCTCCTCAGATACGTTCTGCTGACCATTTACACAAGCATGTCAGGTTGCTTACTTCGATTTTCTTGCCTTTAATGTCTTGTGGGTGCTAAATTTCCCAAACCCTCTTTATTGATTAAAAATTTTAATTGTCTCTTTGTGATTCTAGTATCAGTCAGTTAAGTGCCATACGTGATACACGCTTGGGCGATCATGTCTCGAAAGAGACATGACTGACTGGGCAGAAGATTATCCCGCAGTAGGTTGCCATTGCTTTCTGCGGTAGACTGGTTGCCGACCAAGGCTATAGAACCCAATCTGTCCTGCTATTTAACACATAACTGGAAGGAAGAGACGGATTAATACCTTTCCCAAGGGTATTTGAGCGTAAGTGAATACAATGGATTCAACTGGAATTCAAACTCGGCTCCCCGGCTTCTCGTTCCGAGCCGATATCCACTGTACCACAATTCTAGTATAAGTGTCCTTTTTGTTTCCATTTTTATAAAACTTCGTCGTTGTTCATATGATTAGTCTATGGTATTCTCAGCATCCTTCTGTAGAAATACATTTATGTTGTCTCAGATTTCTTCTTCACCTGTGTAGAAATTGTCCAGTATTTACAGCTATATTTTTTTAATCGTTTCCCTCCAAGCAGGGGCCTACGTACGAGGAGAGTGAAAGGTTACATAGGAGGAGGGCAAAGAGAAAGAGGAACCGGTTACATGGGATGTCAGACAATGGGTAAGAGAAGGATGGGTTATTGATGTGAAGAGAGTTGCGTGAGAGTAGATTGAAAAGGAAGAACAAGATACAGGGAGTTTTGGGGAAAGGATAAGAGAAGGATGGGAGTGAATAGAGAAGAGATGGCAACTGACATTGCATTTAAACTCTGGAGGCTGGTTGTTTTGATTGTAAAAGGTGGGGCCTTGTTGCCAGTCTGGTTGCACGAGTAAATTCTTGTAGAGGGGGCATCAGGGAGCTAAACTCATCAAAGCAGAAGCCATGAAAATATTTGTAGAAGAGACTGAGGGAAGCCATATCCCGTGGGTTAGAAAGTGGCAGATTATATTGCAGATTCTTCTCTGGATCCTGTCAAGGACCCCGAGATGAATAGCAAGGGAGCCTAACCAGATATGACAACAGTATTCAATGTATGGGAGGATTTCAGGCGAGAAAAACATTCACAGTGACACCAACTTCCTATTGATTCAATGTAGTCGTTCCACTTGAGTTCGGCTGAGAAGGTGAGGCCGAGGAAGAGCAGAATATTGCTTTCGGGGACTAGCTTGATCCATGCTGATAGGGGGCAAGAGAAACTGTCTATGGTGGTTGACCGATAGCAAATTCGTTTTGGAAGCATTGAGATATTTCTTACCCCAGCTTGAAGGTCCTTTTCAAGATCAGCAACGAGGATATCTTTGTCCGCCTTGGCAGGATTCTTACGGAGGCGGGAATAAATAGTGGTGTCATCAGCGTAAATCATTTACCTGACTGAGAAGTTAAGTTAAATATTCAAAACTTTGCAATACCAGCTTTTTGCATTCAACATTTTCTCCTGGTATAATAATTTATTATTGTTTCAACTTCTCAGCTAAACCGCAAGTATTTTTGACATTTTTTATTCACACACACTTTGCTTGCAGATTATCTTCCAACTCATAACTTTGAACTGTATCAAATTATTTGAACATACAAACTGTTTTCCAACTCACAAATTTCCAGCTCACAATTTGAACTGTTTCAATTATTTGTCTACATACAAACTTTTGAACATTGGCTTTGGGCCATTTACAATTCAAAAATATTTTATTGTTTAAACACATATCTCTAAAAAAAAAAGTGTTTCATTCATTTTTGCAAAAATCTGCAGTAAAAGGGAGATAACTTATTTTTACCCCTTTTCTATAATTCACAGTTGTTGTTATAATTAAAATTTATTTACCTCTGTCTTGTGTCTTGTTTGTTCACTTATTTGTACATACATAAAATTGAGAAGCTCTCATTACCCAACAAACAAAAAAAGTAGTTAGGCCGCTACAGTGTGGGATAGTGAAAGATCCCTTCGAAAAAATCTGAAGGCGGTGTGGAGTAGTGAAAGATCCCTTCGAAAAAATCTGAAGGCGGTGTGGAATAGTGAAAGATCCCTTCGAAAAAATCTGAAGACGGTGTGGAATAGTGAAAGATCCCTTCGAAAAAATCTGAAGGCGGTGTGGAATAGTGAATGATCCCTTCCCAAAAATTAACTTAGATTTAAGAAATAAAAGAAATTCGTTAGAAAAAACGAAGAAAGCGCCAAACAGCCATATGATTTCCATACCCTTATATGGAAGTAATTGCTGGTTATTTTTTTTCCTCAAAGAAGAAACTTGAAGTAACAGAGATGTTGTTCTAATGATAGATGTTAAGAATACCATGGACTAAACATGTGAGCAACTAGAAAGTTTCTAGCAAAAAGGAGAGAATTTTATACTCAGAGGATATAATGATTGCCTATTTACCTCTTTGCATAAATGCATGGCAGAACAGGAAAAAAATTGACAGTAAAGAAACAAATGTTACTAAGAGCTATAAAGGATACGAAGTTGTGGATAGTCATGATCTCCCAGGTCCTGTGAGGATATCGAACATAAAAGAGAAAGAATGTATTCTTACATTACTAAGTATACTATTAACACAATACTAAATAAGTCCCGGGCCCGACATACAGATGGCGCTACTAATAAAAAAATTCATATGTCTCTTTTAAAGTACTAACCTTCAAATGGCACGTGACAGAATTTGGGACTAGTCGGTTTATTAGTTTACAAATTACAGTTATTTAAGTGAAGCTATTGTTGCAAATTTTCAAAATAATGAATAAATCTTAAATGCTCTAGGGAAAGAGATTTGGCTTCAATGAAAAATTGATATTGGAAACTGAGGCGTATTTTGAGGCCAAATACAAATCGTTCTACAAAGAAGGCATCGAAGCGTTGAAATCAGTGTATGACCCTAGAAGGAGACTATGTTGATGAATAATTCGAATTTTGCCTAAAAGTTGTTGTTTTATTAGTTAGGCCCGGGATTTATTGAGTAATATGTTATTAACACAGAGTGTCAGTTAAAGCTAAATATATCTGCCGACACTAGCACGATGGGGATTAATTACGACTGACACAGGAATTCATCGGCAGAGTGAGTTCGATCCTCATTGGGTGTCCTACTTGTGCGTCCTTGTACTAGACTTAGTTTAACTTCTAAAACTTCCTGTAGTACCAGGAGTGTTTGAATAAGCAAAAGTTATTTCCTTAGTATTTAACAGATGTCAAATCAAAGTTTCATGGTTATTAAAATAGATCAAGTCACTAAAAAGAGTTTTGGTTTAGGGCATAATATTTGTAGGAATTACAAGCAGTTGTATATATTTAATTACAATATAATGAAACCGATTTTTCATATTTTAATTTTTGAAACTTGCATGTTCATTTTTTAAATATTGGTGTATTAATTTGGTTTTCAAAATAATTTATTTTTAATTATCCTATAAGTCCCAGAAGGAACACTTGAGACAATACATAACAAACAAAAAAACAAAAAAAAAACAAAACTATATGACATATCTATATTTCAAATGGTGTGTTTGAAAAACGTGAGGTAGTAATGCTGTAGCAATGCCTACACAGAAATAATGAAGGATGATATAACCTATCATAAATATTCACACAAGTATATGCTTAATTTTAACTTTTTTATTTTTTATTTTACTGTCCTTTTTTTCTATTTCTTTGATTGGACTTAAGTCCTGTTAAATTCCTTGTTCCTGTGTATTTTTTTTTTTTTTTAGCTAGTTGAATTTCTAACCTACCCACAAATCCATTCCTCTGCTGGCCATTAGATAAAATAACTTTCTTTCTTTTGTTAACTGGCCATAAGCATGTGTGTAGGCGTTGGTTAGACTTTTTGAAATTTTAGTAAGTCATGATTTTTTATTTATTTATGCTTAATTTTAAGTTTTTTATTTTTTTATTTTGCTGTCCTTTTTTATATTTCTTTGATTGGACTTAAGTCCTATTAAATTCCTTGTTCCTGTGTGTGTGTGTGTGTGTGTGTGTGTGTGTGTGTGTGTGTGTGTGTGTGTGTGTGTGTTTTTGTGTTTTTTTTTTTAGCTAGTTGAATTTCTAACCTACTCACAAATCCATTCCTCTGCTGGCCATTAGTGGCTCATCCCTTGTCCCTGTTTAGGATGTTGTTTCCGGCTTTCCACCCACGTCTATTGAACAGGTGAAGAGGCTCATCTCTTGTTCCCTGCTTAGGATATGGTTTCCGGCTTTCTCTTCTCCATTCTTTTCACTCTCTTATTTTTTTTTCCTCTCCTCAATTGGAGTAGATAGACTAAACTATCGCCCGGTTCACACTCCACCCACGTCTATTGAACAGGTGTAGAGGCTCATCCCTTATTCCCTGTTTAGGATGTGGTTTCCGGCTCTCTCTTCTCCATTCTTTTCACTCTCTTATTTTTTTTCCTCTCCTCAATTGGAGTAGATAGACTAAACTATCGCCCGGTTCACACTCCACCCACATCTATTGAACAGGTGTAGAGGCTCATCCCTTGTTGCCTGTCTAGGATGTGGTTCCCGGCTTTCTCTTTTCCAATCTTTTCATTCTTACGAATCCCCCTGAGCTTCAGTGGCATTACCGCCTTGCTTGGGGTGATATGATTAAAAAAAATTTTTTTTTAAATAACAGGTATTTTGATAGAATGATGAACAAACGTTGAGTCGTGAATCAACTCAATACTTGTGATTGAGTGATAGATTTTTTACGGTTTATCAACCTTGAGCACGTTATTTAAATTCAGATAATTTTTTTAGATTTGGGGGGAGTTAATAATGGTTTACTGATACGTCTCACTAATTAACCCATATTAGGGGAGAAGAGGTGGATCCTTAACTTTCCATAGGATAAAGAGAATATAACGTACCCAACTGGAATTGGAACTCGGCTCTCAGTTTAATAATTCTGAGCCATTATCCATTACACCACCCGCACACCCAAGCTTACAGCACTTGGTATTTCCAAGCGGTCACTCATCTACGCACTGACCGGGATTGGTGTTGCTTAACTTCGATAACTGTATGGGAACCACCAGTGTTTCAACGTAATGTGGCGTAAGCCATATACGTTTTAATTATACAAATATTTTTTTTTTTTTTTTTTGCGAGCGAATATTACCTTAATTTTTTTTTTTTTTTGAGAAGTGGGGAATAACTATATTTTTCCCGAATAAATCTTGCTATTTAACCCACAGATGTGGTAGATTTTTTCAAGGGTATAGTAAGTAAGTGGATATATGGGTAGTATAAAGGATATCGGCGTAGAAATTGGAATCGACGACTCGAGTTCAAATTCTTGTCAAATCTGTTGCTTCTTTACTTAACACAAATTCTCTTGAGAAAGACAAAAATCAGCCTCTTCTAGCAAATCTTAGGTTAAATATTAGGGTAGAATGAACTCTAGCGTTACAGACATTTGAGTACGTTATTGGAATCAAACCAATCAGACCAGGGACCACAACACCACTATTTTGTCACTGTCTTCGGCCATCCGCCACGGTAGGGATGGACTTATATTTTCAATTCAATTATCTTTATTGTTAATAGCTTAAATGTTCTATGTTTACTGTGTGTTAATATTTACTCTTTGATAATGGCTTATGTGAGCCGAAAGCTTAGACCCGATAAAAGATTCAACAAATACTGTGATTTTTTGTTGTCTTTCAACGACATCACCATCAAGTATATCAGACGGTATGAACGGATCCTACACAAAATTAATAGACAAAACTTGTCTATATTATTCAATGAAACCTGCATTAATGAAAAAATGCTGCCAAAATACACACAATATATATATATATATATATATATATATATATATATATATATATATATATATATATATATATATATATATATATATATATATATATATATATATATATATATATCATATATATATATATATATATATATCACAATGAGTGTTGCTATTAATAAAGTAGTGCTTGACGTAATATAACGGAGCTATAAATTATACATTCATGAATATAAATTTATTTCTTCACCAGTAGCACGACACGGGCTTTCATGCACAACGCAATTTTCAGTCTTCATACAAAAATCATCAATCCCGTATAAAATGTATATATTCTCTACGAAGCTTGTCGTAATATATATATAAAAATTATTTCTGTCGTCATCCCACGTTTTGATTTTCGACTAGTATTGTTATAATTTTTGAAATGCATATATTATTCCGAACATTTTATAGAATAGAAAATAAGTTCATGCATGGTTTCTTACTCAAAATTATCAACAATATGAAAATCTTTGCTAAACTTGCTTTTTCTGTACTGAATTTCTAAATGGTTTAATGCATAGCGTCTCGAAACCAGAAATCAGAGAGCCGTGTTTGAATTCTACTGAGGCGCATAACCCTTGGAAAAATTATAAATCCTTCTGTTTCTTTTAACTATGGGTTAAATAGTACGATCAAGAAATCCTAGTTATCTACCAAAAATGTTTCCTTACAAAAAAAAAAATGAATTAGTCATAAATAGAAAACATATTCAGGCTTTAGCGAATCTATAATGGGTTGATAAGCAGTAAAAAAATCAATCGATCGTGGCAAAAAGTGTGAATTTCCGGGATGAGGAGTTATCAATCATTTATATTAAGCAAGCTGAGTTCAAAATCCGAGCTAGTCTATTGCGTTCCCTTTCCGTCGTAATCTTGAGAAAGGCATTAATATTTTCTTCTGTAACTCACTAGGGATTAAATAACAGGATAAATTGAGTGAAATGCTCAATGAAATGCTCCCTAGCATTGAGTGAAATGCTCAATGAAATGCTCCCTAGCATTGAGTGAAATGCTCAATGAAATGCTCCCTAGCATTGAGTGAAATGCTCAATGAAATGCTCCCTAGCATTTCAAGTGAAATGCTCCCTAGCATTGAGTGAAATGCTCAATGAAATGCTCCCTAGCATTTCAAGTGAAATGCTCCCTAGCATTGAGTGAAATGCTCAATGAAATGCTCCCTAGCATTGAGTGAAATGCTCAATGAAATGCTCCCTAGCATTGAGTGAAATGCTCAATGAAATGCTCCCTAGCATTTCAAGTGAAATGCTCCCTAGCATTGAGTGAAATGCTCAATGAAATGCTCCCTAGCATTTCAAGTGAAATGCTCCCTAGCATTGAGTGAAAGCCTGTATTAGAGAAAGAAAACTGTAAATTCCAACCCGTGGAGAAGGTAACGGTGAAACCACTTCACTATATTTCCCATGAATGTGTGGTAACTTACAAAAAATAAGAAAGGTATTTGTGAAGAGTCATGACCGTCTACATCCTGCAAGGATATGGCATTAAAAAAAATACAGGTTGAGAAATGGCGTGTTCTTTATTTTTATTATCTCGGCTTCGGTCATTTTCTTACCGCCGCAACGTAGCTTTCGTGTACCTTTTCTAGAAATATTTTTATGGTAATTGTTCTGATGAAGTTTTCTCTTTGATGTCGAAACTTTATGAATTTAAATGTAATCCTGACTGGGGGTAAAATTGCATCGTTTTGCACTTGAAATAGCTAGATTTATCGTCAGTTCAATACTAACATTTTATTCTCTCGCATTTGTCGCTTGTGTAGATCTTTTACGGCTTCTTGCTTTCCGGACAAGTTTTATCTTCAGACAACCAAAATACAATGTTAATTATTATCTTCTTTTAGTAGATACATCATACCGCCCTTAAGATAAGATCGCCTGCGATGGGCACGGAAACTCAATCTTTGCGAACTGGGTGATATCTCACGTGACCGAAAATTAGTGTAGCGACATCGCTAGACGCCATAAAATCTAGCGTGTGTTTACACCGGGAAATAGCTTGAAGGGACGTGTACCTTTTAAGACATTTGTCATAGATGACCTAGCTACCTACGTAAGTCGTTATGGCTAAATCATAGATGTTACTTCTAACAATCTGACATGGAGCTTCGATATTATGCTCGATCGTTTGGCCTTCGTCTCCGTCCGCAACTGTTCGGAACTTTGCTGTCGCAAAATGGTAATCATCGTGACCGACAGTAGAAGTGTTAGATTTGTGGAAAGACTGGTCACAGGTGTGGAAGAACGTTGAAAAAAACCCAAAATAGCACGTTTTCGAAAGAAAAAATTATTGCCACAACACATTTTTGAAGGAAAAATTATTGCCAGCAGTACATTTTTTTTAAATCATATCACCCCGAGCAAGGCGGTAACGCCACTGATGTGCAGGGGGCTACGTAAGAGTGAAAAGATTGGAAAAGAGAAAGCTGGAAACAACATCCTAAACAGGGAACAAGGGATGAGCCTCTTAACCTGTTCAAAAGACGTGGGTGGAGTGTGAACCGGGCGACAGATAGATCTATCTACTCCAATTGAAAAAAAAAAGAAACCAAAATGAGAAGATTGGAAAAAGGAAATTGAAGGAAAAAATTATTGCCAGCAGTACATTTTTTAATTCAAAACTAGAAGACATCTTCAGTTTTAATAAAAAAAAAATTATATTATAATAATATATTTTAATAAAATAACAATAAAAAAATAAAAATTTCATTAAAATCTGGCTTAAAAAAAACTTCTCACTTCAATCGAATATTAAAATATACCTTAAACCCTACCTTTTTGGCATTAAATAACCCACATTAAACAAAACTCAAACTCAAATAGAATTAAAAAAAATATAAGAGATTGAAAATATACAGAATCGAATAAAAATCATAATATTTACAGTAATAAAGACAGAATGACAATGAAAAAATGATATTAAAATCAACAGACGAAAAGAAGACGAATAGGAAGTATTGACGGAATCTGAACAGAGCATGAACCCAATGTAGCTATGTTTGCCACTACCCTTTGTGAGGCTGTTGTGTACATACATGTGTTGAAGAATGCGCCGAAAATTAGGTGTTATGAGTACATTTTTATTTTATGGTCATGCTCCCTGACATTTTAGGCCGTACTTCGGACTCATAGTAATAATGAGGGGTCTGATGATGATATTAGGACAAGGAAAGGAACGAAGACGAAAAATGAAAAATAAAATGAGGATGAAAGAAGACTAAGAAATATGAAATAAAATATAGGAAATAATAATAATAATAATAATAATAATAATAATAATAATAATATAACAAGATCAAAGAAACTGAAAAGCTTAAAAACTACACAAACCTCGAAATTGCACAAAATGTGAGAGGTTGTTATGGAGTAGTTTTTTCTCTGAACGTTATAATCGTACTATGTCGGTTGCTAATCGATTTAACGTACCCAAAATGTTAGAAACTTGGTAATCTTCCACCGAAAGGTGACTCCTTAGTATTCGGCTAGCTGCCGACTAATATCAACAGACTAGTAGTTCTACTGAACTCCAATAGAAGTCTAACGAACTCCCGTGAACTTCCCGTTAACTCTTATTAATATAGGAGGAACAGTCGATTATCCGAGGAATAGGTGTGTTTCCCCATAACAGAGGTTAAGGCCCCTATTGGCCGCGAAAAGGGCGTTGGGTTCTATGCCACTGAATCTAAAGATCTGCATTAGGAAAATCAGGCTTACGGCCACATCCTGTTAAGACATACGTACGATCACCAAAGTTAAGCATCTTCGAGGCTGGTCAAAATCTTGATGGGTGACCGCTTGGGAAAGCCAAATGCTTTAAAGCTTAGCCGTACGAGTATTATAATTGATAATGGCCCGGAATTGTTAATCGGAGAGTCGAGTTCCAATTCCCGTTGGATTCGTTATATTCACTTACGTGCAAATAGTTGATTTTCTTTTTTTTTAGTATCACCCCTAGCAAGGCGGTAACGCCACTGATGTGCAGGGGGCTACGTAATAGTGAAAAGATTGGAACAAGGGATGAGCCTCTTAAACTGTTCAATAGACGTGGGTGGAGTGTGAAACGGGAGATAGATAGATCTATCTACTCCAATTGAAAAAAAAAGTGAGAAGATTGGAAAAGAGAATGCCGGAAACCACATCTTAAACATGGAACAAGGGATGAGCCTCCAAACCTGTTCAATAGAAGTGAGTGGAGTGTGAACCGGGCGATAGATAGATCTGTCTACTCCAATTGAAAAGAAAAACAAAGTGAGAAGACTGGAAAAGAGAAAGCCGGATACCACATCCTAAACAGGGAACAAGGGATGAGCCTCTTAACCTGTTCAATAGACGTGGGTGGAGTGTGAACCGGGCGATAGTTCAGTCTATCTACTCCAATTGAAAAAAAATAAGGAAAAGTGAAAAGATTGTAAAAGAGAAAGCCGGAAACCACATCCTAGACAGGGAACAAGGGATGAGCCTCTACACCTGTTCAATAGACGTGGGTGGAGGGTGAACCAGGCGATAGTTCAGTCTATCTACTCCAATTGAAAAAAAAAAACAAAGTGAGAAGATTGGAAAAGAGAAAGCCGGAAACCACATCCTAAACAGTGAACAAGGGATGAGCCTCTTAACCTGTTCAATCGACGTTACTAAGCGCTGCTTAGATATGGCACCAGACCGAAAGAATGGGGTACCCAGTGAGAATCGAACTCACTACTCAGTTGTAATAGGCACTAGCAAGACAAGCTCGTTAACCATTACACCACACCGAGGTTCCCTTACGTGCAAATAACCTTAGAAAAGGTACGTATCTACCACTTAACTACCCAGCTATGAGTTAATAAGACTTATATCACTAAACAATTACCTAAAAAAACAAATCTTACAATCTAGAAATCTAAACTTATTTATAAATGGAACTTTGTATGTGTCTGTCTGTCTGTCTGTGTGTGTGTGTGTGTGTGTGTGTGTGTGTGTGTGTGTGTGTGTGTGTCCATTACCTATAGACTCCGAAACGGCTGAACCGATTTCCTTGAAAATTTACACAGTTGTACTATAAGCGTCTGCGAGTGTTCTTAACTAGGTTTTTTGTCGAGGTACCCCTGATAAATATCGAAAATCGATAATCGAAAAAATCGGGTTATAGAAGGAGTGGTCCTATTTTAATCAAATTTGATACACTCATAGACAAAGACATAAGAAACGATATTCAGAAGTTTCAAGGTTGCAGTTCTTACAATAGCGCAGAAAAAAAAAATATATATATATAAGGCAAGATGTTTGTGCTTGTGTCTGTTTATCTGCCTGTATGTCTGTATTTTTTTCAGCCCTTTTATTTTAGTTCTTGCTTCGGGTTTGGCTCTAAGTAGGTATAATTGTAGTTCTTAGTCTCAGCCATGATACTATTTATTCAGAGGATTTATTTAGCCTTCAAAATTTAGTTTACGACGAAAAACACTTATTTGATATCGATACCAATTTGACTTACATCCATTCATTTTTCTTTCAGTCTACGGCTTCGCTTTAACTGGAAACAACTATTGCTTTTTAGTCTTTCGTGCCAACGTCCAAAGAGTCTGAGCTCCAGGACCATGGATTAGTTTTAAAGCTTTCATTTCACCCGAACAACCCCGGGCTATACTGCTAGTAAAAACATATGTTCAGAAAAGATATCAATGTAAATTATATATAAACATTGTACATGTTGAGATTTTCATCAGAATGGGTATATCATTAATGCATGTATTTACTTCCTTGCCTTATTTTGAGTAATGACTGGTAAGGCACTATACTAAACAAAAAGCAAAATAATAATAATAGTGATGACTGTAATAATGATATCAATGATAAAGAAGTTCAAGAAACCATTCTCACTAAACCAATTTTTCTCCAGCCGAAACAATTTCAAATCTTCATCGAATTTCCAGACTGTTCGGTTAATTCTGGTAGGTTCCCGGGGGGTGGGGATTCGCTATAGACCTGACTCTCATCCGCACTTTCAATAGCTTCATAATTTTGCGGTAAAGTCTTTGGTATACTGTTTTTAGATTCTTTTTGTTTTTCCTTTTTTTTTCCCCCTTCACTCTGTAATCTGTTAGAATATGTAATTATTTTTACACAAGATCTTGATTGGATAAATTATTCTCGCTGGATAATACAGTTTCAAAACGTTTTACTTTTTAAGTACTATCCCAGACAGATACTAGATTTGCATTTTATTATTGTTCATCTATTTATTACGTTCATCCAGAATGCGTACTGATTCCCACCAAAGACTAAATGACAACTAGAAGTATAGCCCGGCGTTGCTCGGGTGTAATAAAAGCTTTAAAACTAATCCATGGTCCTGGAGCTCAGACTCTATGGACGTTGGCACGAAAGACTAAAAAGCCATAGTTGTTTCCAGTTAGCGAAACCGTAGACTGAAACAAAAATGAATGGTTGTAAGTCAAATTTTGATTTCCGGTATTGATGTAAAATAAGTTTTCCGTCGCAAAATGAATTTTGAAGACTAAATAAGTTCTCTGAGTAAATGTTATCATGGCTGAGACTAAGAACTATAATACCTATTTAGAGCAAAACCCGAAGCAAAAACCAAAATAAAAGGGCTGAAAGCCTGATTTTGATCAGACCTGATATGATATAACTGGGTATCGATTTCCAATATCGGAGTCAAATAAGTGATCCAAGGATAAACTAAGTCCATGAAAACTTATCGTACACATCGGAAGTAAAATTGGAGAAAATAAGCCATATTGATGGCTGAATATCGGTTTTTGATCAGATTCGATAAAATATCGGGGGTATCGATTTCCGAAGTCGGGAAAATGAGTCGTCTAGGAAGATCTACTAATGTTTGAGAATAAAAACTATAATTTTACCAAGTTAGAGCAAATTCTGCCGCAGGAACAACGATAAAATGGCTGAAATCCTGATCTTGATCAGACCTGATCGGATATCGGGGTATCGATTTCGACGGGTTATCGAGAAAATCAGTAACCCATGACCTGACCAGAAACCTAAAGGATATTTATGTGAAGTTAGGTGAGAATCGGATAAAAATTGTGCATTTGTATAAAGGACTTACAGACAGACAGACACACACACACACACAAACATCATGCCTTATATATATAGATAATTGTCATCAAGTAGCCAACACCTTTCTAAGCAACTGCTGCTGTCTCAATTCTTCCTTGAATCCAATCCCGATTATTGTATTTTGGCTCGGTTTCAAGTTTTTTTTTTTTAATCATCTCACCCCAAGCAAGGCATTCCACTGCCACTATTGCGCATGGGGCTACATAGGGGAAGGTAAAGAGAAGGAGTGGTTAGACATAGGGAATGTCAGGAGGAAGGTGACAGATGAGGAAGGATAGCGAGGATGAGGGTTGGGCAGATGGGAAGAGTGTTTGATAGAATGGGAGCAGGTTAGTGTGTAAGGAGGTGTCTATTGACTTTACATTTAAACTCCTGGAGATTGTAGCCGTCGGGGAAGCAATCATTTGGAAGAGAATTCCACAGTCGGGAAGTGCGAGGAAAGAAACTGTTGGAGTAGAAGTTACGGCTGCATTTTATCGGTTTCACTGTAAAAGGGTGGGATCTAGTTGCTAATCTAGTATCTCGTTCAAATTCGTATTTAGGGGGCACTAGTGATCTAAGTTCATCGGAGCAGAAGCCGTGAAAGTATTTATAGAAGTGTGCTTATAATTATAGATACGACTGTAATAATTAATCTTTTCTACTAATACTACTACTACTAAAAATAAAACTTCGTTCTTCAAGGTAGCAAAAGAAGCAAAAGCTCTGAGGAGTGAGTATACCACAGTAATGCCTTCACGAAACTTCGAAGTCGGCATAACTATATTCAGTTATGCAACAAACTTCTCCATATATATATATATATATATATATATATATATATATATATATTTGTTTGAGCATTATTTTTTATGGATACTCGTATTTAAGTCGATATTCTGTTTATAACCAAACAGTACCATATATTTATTTCTACCGGCCTGATTATTTACGATAAAGTTTTGTTACGAAAATGTGTGTCATTGGTCAGGATTCGAACTTTCAACCCCTATGAACACCAATTGTTCTGGCGCGTCTTATACCTCTCGACAACGAATGTCCAACAGTATAAACGCAATTTATTATTTCTTACATATATGAGAAATAATATTTATATTTATAGATATATAAGAAATAATATATATATATAAAAAATTATATATATATATATATATATATATATATATATATAAAATATATATAAGAAATATATATATATATATATATATATACTCAACAGTTATAAGTCAGATTTAAATTAGGCCAGTAAGCAACTGTATCTATATATATATATATATATATATATATAAGAAATAATATATATATATTTCTTATATGTATATGTAAGAAATAATATAAAAGACGCACACACACACACACACATATATATATATATATATATATACTTAACAGTTATACGTCAGATTTAAATTAGGCCAGTAAGCAACTGTATTAAAAAGTACTGAATACATGTTTGAAGGGAAATAAAGACTTAAAATATATAATTTTTTTACATATTTAATTTGAAGCGATTAGCCGATTACGCTACCATCGCCTGACGAAATCGAAAAGATCGAAACCTTGGAGGCATAATCGACTGATGTCCCCAACTTTTATATATATATATATATATATATATATATATATATATATATATATATAAAAATAATATATAAGAAATATATATATATATATACTCAACAGTTATAAGTCAGATTTAAATTAGGCCAGTAAGCAACTGTATCAATATATATATATATTCATGAAATTATATTCATGATGTTTACATAGACTTAATATAGCTTTGGTCTACCTGAAATAGAAATATATTTATCGAGTCATTTCTAATAAGATTCAATACTCACTTGGTGTTGCAATATTGTGGAGGTATTACAAGCTCAATAAAACGTCAACAATCCCTAACATGTTAATATTTGTAAATCAATTTTCATGTGTGATATTTGCATACAGCTAAAACGATGCGGCCAGCTTGAGTGGTGCATTTAAAGATAATGCAGCAAGCCATTCTTAGTGGGTTCTATAATCATTGAGAGTCCCACTATTGTCGTCTTTTGTCAGATTTGGTCATGAAACTTTGATCTCGAATTGGAAGAAACTTATTAATAGCATGTAACCTGAATTCGTCATAAAAATCAGGATGTGGATTAAATAAAATACGAAACATTTTAAATACTTCGGTGTGTTAATGAGTTATAAAAAAAAATCAGTAATTTCAACAAAGAACACATTGTGCTAAAACTAGTTTCGTCCAACATCGCAAATTACTATAAAAACAAAACATTGGTCCAAAATCTCGATTCATGTGATTAAACAGTCTCGTCAGATTTAGATTTCATATGTATGTTATGTATGGCGAGAAACTCATTCAGAAGTACCAAAGCTATCAGGTGCACACAATCGCCATACACTCTTGGGCGATCATGTATCGAAAGAGACATTAATGAATGGACAGAAAATTTTCCTGCGGTAGGTTGCCATTTCTTTCTGCGATAGACTGGTTGTCAACCAAGGCTATAGAACTCAACCTGTCCGGATATTTAACCCATAGCTGGAGGTAAAAGAGATGGATTAATATCTTCCCCAAGGGTATTTGTGCGTAAGTGAATGAAATGAATTCGACTGGAATTCGAACTCGGCTCTCCGATTTCTCGTCCCATATCCACTGCACAACAACATATGAACGTTTCTTGTGTATCAGTGGTTAAAATGGATTTTAGCGTATGAAACCTGTACGTTTTCAGTGAAGATATTAACCTGATACTCTTAAATATCCTCGTCACATCGAAACTTTCATATGGATAACATACATGATGTCAAACCCGTTCTGAAGTATCTGCATACAATCGCTTTCTAAGATCAATTTTTAAAAATGCATTTAAACGAGTAAGCTCTGTGTTCGGGGTGAAGACAACACTTCGAACTTTGAAGCTCATGGGTCTTGGTGAAGACAACACTTCGAACTTTGAAGTCTGGTACCCAGCAGTATTGCCACTGAACTTTGAAGCTCATGGGTTCAGTGAAGAATACTGAACTTTGGGCTCATGTCTCTGTGAAGACAACACTTCGAACTTTGAAGCTCATGTGTTTCCAGTAAAGAGCCATCACTTCCTGAACTTCAGAAGCTCAGGATTTTGAAAAATATCACTTGAACTTCTAGCCTGCGGTCTAAGACAACACTTTGAACTTTGAAGTCATAATTGGTGAAGATAACACTTCAACTTTGAAGCTCGTGTTCTTTGTGAAGACAACACTTCGAACTTTGAAGCTGTTAGTCTTGGTGAAGACAACACTTCGAACTTTGAAGCTCATGGGTCTTGGTGAAGACAACACTTCAACTTTGAAGCTCAGGTTTAAAAGAGCAATGCCTTAGTCTTGAAGCTCATGGGTCTTGAAGAAGACAACACTTCGAACTTTGGTTTCATAAGTAGGTTTGGTGAAGATGAACACTAACTTCGAAGCCATAACTTGGTGAAGACAGAATATCAACTTTGGGTTGTCTTGGTAAGGACAACACTGAATCAAAGCTCATGTCTTGGGTGAAGACAACACTTTGAACTTAAAAGTTCATGCATTTTCAGTGAAGATAACACTCTGAACTTTGAAGCTCATGGGCTTTGGTGAAATATAACACTTTATCTGAAGTTTGCTGTAACTATAGACAACACTCGAACTTGAAGCTCATGGGTCTTTTGGTGAAGACAACACTAACTTGAAGCCATGGGTCTTTGGTAAAGACAACACTGAACTCAAGCTATGGGTCTTGGTGAAGACAACACTTCGAACTTTGAAGCTCATGGGTCTTGGTGAAGACAACACTTCGAACTTTGAAGCTCATGGGTCTTGGTGAAGACAACACTTCGAACTTGAAGCTCATGGGTCTTGGTGAAGACAACACTTCGAACTTTGAAGCTCATGGGTCTTGGTGAAGACAACACTTCGAACTTTGAAGCTCATGGGTCTTGGTGAAGACAACACTGAACTTTGGAAGCTCATGGGTCTTGGTGAAGACAACACTTCGAACTTTGCCTGCGGGTCTTGGTGAAGACAACACTTCGAACTTTGAAGCTCAGGTCTTGGTGAAGACAACACTTCGAACTTTGAAGCTCATGGGTCTTGGTGAAGACAACACTCTGAACTTTGAAGCTCATGGGTCTTGGTGAAGACAACACTTCGAACTTTGAAGCTCATGGTCTTGGTGAAGACAACACTTGAACTTTGAAGCTCATGGGTCTTGGTGAAGACAACACTTCGAACTTTGAAGCTCATGGGTCTTGGTGAAGACAACACTTCGAACTTTGAAGCTCATGGGTCTTGGTGAAGACAACACTTCGAACTTTGAAGCTCATGGGTCTTGGTGAAGACAACACTTCGAACTTTGTGAACTGGTGCTACATAACCACAATGAAATGTGCCACGTCACAGAAACCACATCGCTTGAGGACTTTCATCAAGGGTATTCACTAAAATGTATATCACATTTGACTCGATGAGAAAAAAAAAACATAATCAAGATATTGACATTCCACACTACATCAAACAAAGGATAAGGAAGGAGTCCCTCATTTTAAAAGGAAAGAGTGATAACATCAACTGGACCTGAAAAACTTATTTTCATGAATTGTTTCAAGAGAAATCTAAACTTATTTACAAATGGAACTTTGTCTCTGTGTGTTTGTGTGTGTGTGTGTGTGTTTGTGTGTGTGTGTGTGTGTGTGTGTGTGTGTGTGTGTGTGTGTGTGTGTGTGTGTGTGTGTCTGTGTGTATCCGTTACCTATAGACTCCGAAACGGCTGAACCAATTTCCTTGAAAATGTACACAGTTTTACTATAAGCGTCTGCGAGTGTTCTTAACTAGGTTTTGTGTCGAGGTACCCCTGATAAATATCGAAAATCGAAAAAATCGGGTTATAGGAGTGGTCCTATTTTAATCAAATTTGATACACACATAGACAAAAACATAAGAAACGATATTCAGAAGTTTCAAGGTTGCAGTTCTTACAATAGTGCAGAAAATCGATAATATATATATATATATATATATATATATATATATATATATGTATGTATGTATGTATGTATTATAAGATGTTTGTGTGTGTTTATCTGCCTGTGTTTTTTCAGCCCTTTTATTTTAGTTTTTGCTTCGGGTTTGGCTCTAAGTAGGCATAATTCTAGTTCTTAGTCTCAGCCATGAATACCATTTACTCAGAGGACTTATTTAGCCTTCAAAATTCAGTTTACCACGAAAAAACTTATTTGGTATCGATACCAGGAAATCAAAATTTGACTTACATCCATTCATTTTTCTCTCAGTCTAAGGTTTCGCTTTAACTGGAAACAACTATTGCTTTTTAGTCTTTCGTGCCGACGTCCAAAGAGTCCAGGACCATGGATTAGTTTTAAAGCTTTCATTACACCCGAGCAACGCCGGGCTATACTGCTAGTATTTTATAAATTCAACCGATAGGGGTGATGGTTGCTCGGTCATAAATGCCAAATGTTTCCTTATAAGGAAACAGTCAATGTTGCTATTACCATTAATTATTATGGAATATTATTGCATGCTGTAGAGAGATCGTTAATCACTTCGTTTATCAAATCATTCGGATTAAACGGCTATCACTTGTGACATCGCGTTAATCTGAGATTAGACAGATACATGTGTGTATTCAACGCGATTCCGTCTTAATGAGGTTTAAACAACCAGCCGATATTTTTTTTAATCATATCACCCCGAGCAAGGCGGTAACGCCACTGATGTGCAGGGGGCTACGTAAGAGTGAAAAGAGAATGCCGGAAACCACATCCTAAACAGGGAGCAAGAGATGAGCCTCTTCACCTCTTCAATAGACGTGGGTGGAGTGTGAACCGGGCGATAGGTTAGTCTATCTACTCCCATTGAAAAAAAAAAAGGAAAGGTGAAAAAGGTGGAAAAAGAGAAAGCCGGAAACAACATCCTAAACAGGGAAGAAGGGATGAGCCTCTTCACCTCTTAAATAGACGTGGGTGGAGTGTGAACCGGGCGATAGGTTAGTCTATCTACTCCAATTAAAAAAAAGGAAAAGGAGTGAAAAGAGTGGAAAAGAGAAAGCCGGAAACAACATCCTAAACGGAAAGAAGGGATGAGCCTCTTCACCTCTGCAATAGACGTGGGTGGAGTGTGAACTGAGCGATAGGTTAATTCTATCTACTCGAATTGAAAAAAGGAAAGAAAGGACTGAAAAAGATTGGAAAAGAGAAAGCCGGAAACAACATCCTAAACAGGGAAGAAGGGATGAGCCTCTTCACCTCTTCGTAGACGTGGGTGGAGTGTGAACCGGGCGATAGGTTAGTCTATCTACTCCAATTAAAAAAAGGAAAAGGAGTGAAAAGAGTGGAAAAGAGAAGCCGGAAACAACATCCTAAACAGGAAAGAAGGGATGAGCCTCTTCACCTCTGCAATAGACGTGGGTGGAGTGTGAACTGGGCGATAGGTTAGTCTATCTACTCCAATTGAAAAAAAGGAAAAGGACTGAAAAAGATTGGAAAAGAGAAAGCCGGAAACAACATCCTAAACGGGGAAGAAGGGATGAGCCTCTTCACCTCTTCAATAGACGTGGGTGGAGTGTGAACCGGGCGATGGGTTAGTCTATCTACTCCAATTAAAAAAAGGAAAGAGGTGAAAAGAGTGGAAAAGAGAAGCCGGAAACAACATCCTAAACAGGAAAGAGGGATGAGCCTCTTCACCTCTGCAATAGACGTGGGTGGAGTGTGAACTGGGCGATAGGTTAGTCTATACTCCAATTGAAAAAAAAAGGAAAAGGACTGAAAAGATTGGAAAAGAGAAAGCCGGAAACAACATCCTAAACAGGGAAGAAGGGATGAGCCTCTTCACCTCTTAAATAGACGTGGGTGGAGTGTGAACCGGGCGATAGGTTAGTCTATCTACTCCAATTAAAAAAAGGAAAAGGAGTGAAAAAAGAAGTGGAAAAGAAAGCCGGAAACAACATCCTAAACAGGAAAGAAGGGATGAGCCTCTTCACCTCTGCAATAGACGTGGGTGGAGTGTGAACTGGGCGATAGGTTAGTCTATCTACTCCAATTGAAAAAAAGGAAAAGGACTGAAAAAGATTGGAAAGAGAAAGCCGGAAACAACATCCTAAACAGGGGAAGAAGGGATGAGCCTCTTCACCTCTTCAATAGACGTGGGTGGAGTGTGAACCGGGCGATAGGTTAGTCTATCTACTCCGAATTAAAAAAGGAAAAGGAGTGAAAAGAGTGGAAAAGAGAAAGCCGGAAACAACATCCTAAACAGGAAAGAAGGGATGAGCCTCTTCACCTCTGCAATGAACGTGGGTGGAGTGTGAACTGGGCGATAGGTTAGTCTATCTACTCCAATTGAAAAAAAGGAAAAGGACTGAAAAGATTGGAAAAGAGAAAGCCGGAAACAACATCCTAAACAGGGAAGAAGGGATGAGCCTCTTCACCTCTTCAATAGACGTGGGTGGAGTGTGAACCGGGCGATAGGTTAGTCTATCTACTCCAATTAAAAAAAAGGAAAAGGAGTGAAAAGAGTGGAAAAGAGAAAGCCGGAAACAACATCCTAAACAGGAAAGAAGGGATGAAAGCCTCTTCACCTCTGCAATAGACGTGGGTGGAGTGTGAACTGGGCGATAGGTTAGTCTATCTACTCCAATTGAAAAAAAAGGAAAAAGGACTGAAAAGATTGGAAAAGAGAAAGCCGGAAACAACATCCTAAACAGGGAAGAAGGGATGAGCCTCTTCACCTCTTAAATAGACGTGGGTGGAGTGTGAACCGGGCGATAGGTTAGTCTATCTACTCCAATTAAAAAAAAGGAAAAGGAGTGAAAAGAGTGGAAAAGAGAAAGCCGGAAACAACATCCTAAACAGGGAAAGAAGGGATGAGCCTCTTCACCTCTGCAATAGACGTGGGTGGAGTGTGAACTGGGCGATAGGTTAGTCTATCTACTCCAATTGAAAAAAAAGGAAAAGGACTGAAAAGATTGGAAAAGAGAAAGCCGGAAACAACATCCTAAACAGGGAAGAAGGGATGAGGCCTCTTCACCTCTTCAATAGACGTGGGTGGAGTGTGAACCGGGCGATAGGTTAGTCTATCTACTCCAATTAAAAAAAAGGAAAAGGAGTGAAAAGAGTGGAAAAGAGAAAGCCGGAAACAACATCCTAAACAGGAAAGAGGATGAGCCTCTTCACCTCTGCAATAGACGTGGGTGGAGTGTGAACCGGGCGATAGGTTAGTTTATCTACTCCAATTGAAAAAAAGGAAAAGGAGTGAAAAGATTGGGAAAGAGAAAGCCTGCGCAGATTCAAATTTATCTTGTGAAGGAAAATAATTTCTTATCCACACCTTAAACGACAATACAACAATCGTTACGAGACATTTCTACACGGTCTAAAATGTATTTATTTTGCTTTGTTTATTTTGCTTTTTTTATTTTTTTTTATTTATTTATTTAATGTTCAATTTGTTCCTTTTTACTTTGTATCAATCCAACTTCCGGGTTTCGAATATTTCTCATATCAATAAATTCATAACAGCAGTGTGAAACGTAAGGAGATAAGTAAATCTTCAAAATTTTTGTTTTCTTTTTTCTGCGAGTTCTGAATGGCAATTATGACGGTAAATTTTCGTTTTAGGTGCCGACGGCTTTTCCCCCTTCAAATTTATCCAAAATATCATTATCTCTGAGCAAATGTATATGCTGAACTCAAATCAACAATTAGTTATTGAAGAAACCTACCTTTTTTTTTTTTGAAAGGCCATAAAAAAAACGAACTATATCTCGCACTTTTTCTCTCCCGTAACTCTAACGCAGTCATGTAATTAACTGCCGAATGTCTTTCGGCCTAGGACAACAAATTTCGGTCGATTTTCGGTCGATTTTCTCCCTTTACTGAAATTTCCGGTGATGTACTTCCTGTAATGAAAGTGAAGCGCTATTGTATTTCTACGCTTATTACTTTCATTACAGGAAGTACATCGCCGGAAGTTTCAGTAAAGGAAGAAAATGGACCAAAAATCGACCGAAATTTGTTGTCCTACGCAATACGTAATTCTGCAGTTAATTACATTACCTCGTGAGAGTTACGGGAGAGAAAAAGTGCGAGATATAGTTCTTTGTTTTTATGGACCTTCAAATCAAAAACGGTAGGTTTCTTCAATAAGTAATTGTTGATTTGAGTTCAGCACATACATTTGCACAGAAATAATGCTATTCTGGATAAATTTGAAGTGGGGAAAAGCCTTCGGCACCTAAAACAAAAATTTACCATTCTGACTTTAAATATATTTTTATTGTATTTTATGTATAGCATTCGGTCACAAGAGCAGTTCTATGTTTCTTGTCTTACCAGGGTGTGAGCGAACATGGTTCTTAAGAAAGCAATTGTTCTGTGGTTCTAAACAACTCTTGTCTCTTTGACTTTGTGGTCCTTCTGCTACCATTCTTTTACTCCGTGTATTCTCAGCATCTCTTGCTTTCAATTCGCCGTGAAAATGTTATATTCTTTAAGCCTTCTTTTCTCACAATGTGTCGCCAAAATTTAACTGTTTCCGTTTGATTGCTAGCACACTTTCTTTATTATTACTACCAATAATAATATTAAATTACTAATAATCTATAACAGCCATCACGAATGCCACAAGAACTACGACTACTACTATTGCTACTAATACTACTAATAATAATAGCATTAATAGTTATTTAGAAGAACGCTTAATTTGAGTAATTAACTTTAATTTAAGAGCTTCAGCTGACACTGGAACATTTTGAGATTTCCAATTTAATTTCTTTTGTTCCCAACTACTAGCACTAGATTTTTTTAAGTTGTTCCATATTTTAAAATTAATCACAATGATGAGTTAATTTCTCCTTAAATTTAACATTTATTTTTTCATCAACAGTCTAAATGAGGCAATATATTCAAGGAACTTACAACACTTTCATCCTTGTTTGTATGATCCTAGTACGTCTCTATAGGTGTGATTACATCTGGACATAATTTCTGATATTACATTTAGTAATTTTTTTCGTTCTGGGAACAACATACTAGCTAACTTTTCCTCCTGGCATAGTCTGCATACATTGCCACCGTTGTATGATTTGGCTATTTTCTCAAAAAACAAAAAATTTGAAGATTTACTTATCTCCTTACGTTTCACACTGCTGTTATGAATTTATTGATATGAGAAATATTCGAAACCCGGAAGTTGGATTGATACAAAGTAAAAAGGAACAAATTGAACATTAAATAAATAAATAAAAAAAAATAAACAAAGCAAAATAAACAAAGCAAAATAAATACATTTTAGACCGTGAGGAAATGTCTCGTAACGATTGTTGTATTGTCGTTTAGGGTGTGGATAAGAAATTATTTTCCTTCACAAGATAAATTTGAATCTGCGCAGGCTTTCTCTTTTTCCAATCTTTTTCACTCCTTTCCTTTTTTTTCAATTGGAGTAGATAGACTAATCCCATCGCCCGGTTCGCACTCCACCCACGTCTATTGCAGAGGTGAAGAGGCTCATCCCTTCTTCCCTGTTTAGGATATTGTTTCCGGCTGTCTCTTTTCCAATCTTTTCACTCCTTTTCCTTTTTTTTCAATTGGAGCAGGATAACGAATCTATCGCCCGGTTCGCACTCCACCCACGTCTATTGCAGAGGGAAGAGGCTCATCCCTTCTTCCCTGTTTAGGATGTTGTTTGCGGCTTTCTTTTCCAATCTTTTCACTCCTTTTCCTTTTTTTTCAATTGGAGAGATAATCTATCGTTCGGTTCACACCCACCCACGTCTATTGCAGAGGTGAAGAGGCCTCATCCTCCTGTTTAGTGATGGTCAGCTCTACTTTTGCCCCTTTTCCAATCTTTTCTACCCTTTCCTTCAACTGAGTATAGACTAACCTATCGCCCGGTTCGCACCTACACCCACGTCTATTGCAGAGGTGAAGAGGCTCATCCCTTCTTCCCTGTTTAGGATGCTGTTTATGGCTTTCTCTTTTCCAATCTTTTTCACTCCTTTCCTTTTTTCAATTGGAGTAGATAGACTAACCTATCGCCCGGTTCACACTCCACCACGTCTATTGCAGAGGTGAAGAGGCTCATCCCTTCTTCCCTGTTTAGGATATTGTTTCCGGCAGTCTCTTTTCCAATCTTTTTCACTCCTTTTCCTTTTTTTCAATTGGAGTAGATAGACCAACTTACTGCCCGGTTCGCACTCCACCCACGTCTATTGCAGAGGTGAAGAGGTCATCCCTTTCTCCCCTGTTTAGGATGTTGTTTCCGGCTTTCTCTTTTTCCAATCTTTTTCACCTTTTCCTTTTTTTTCAATTGGAGTAGATAGACTAACCACCGCCTGGTTCACACTCCACCCACGTCTATTGCAGAGGCAGAGGCTCATCCCTTCTTCCCTGTTTAGGACATTGTTTCCGGCTGTCTCTTTCCAATTTTTTTTTTTTCACTCCTTTTTTCAATTGGAGCAGATAGACCAACCCATCGCCCGGTTCGGGCTTCACCCACGTTCATTGCAGAGGTGAAGAGGCTCATCCCTCTCTCCCTGTTTAGGAGCACAGGCTTTCTTTTCCAATCTTTTCACCTTTTCCTTTTTTTTTTTCAATTGGAGTAGATAGACTAACCTATCGCCTGGTTCACACTCCACCCACGTTCATTGCAGAGGAAGAGGCTCATCCTTCTTTCCCTGTTTAGGATGTTGTTTCCGGCTTTCTCTTTTTCCAATCTTTTCACTCCTTTTCCTTTTTTTTTCAATTGAAAGAGATAGACCACCTATCGCCTGGTTCACACTCCACCCACGTCTATTGCAGAGGTGAAGAGGCTCATCCCTTTCCTTTTCCTGTTTAGGATATTGTTTCCGGCCGTCTCTTTTCCAATCTTTTCACTCCTTTTTTTCCTTTTTTCTCAATTGGAGTAGATAGACTAACCTATCGCCCGGTTCGCACTCCACCCACGCTTATTGCAGAGGTGAAGAGGCTCATCCCTTTCTTCCTGTTTAGGATGTTGTTTGCGGCTTTCTTCAATCTTTTTCACTCCTTTTTCCTTTTTTTCAATTGGAGTAGATAGATTAACCTATCGCCTGGTTCACACTCCACCCACGTCTATTGCAGAGGCATGAGGCTCTCATCCTCTTTCCGTTTAGGATATTGTTTCCGGCTGTCTTTTCCAATCTTTTTCACTCCTTTTCCTTTTTTTTCAATTGGAGTAGATAGATCAACCTATCGCCTGGTTCACACTCCACCCACGTCTATTGCAGAGGTGAAGAGGCTCATCCCTTCTTCCCTGTTTAGGATGTTGTTTCCGGGCTCTTCTTCTTCTCCAATCTTTTCAATTCTTTTCCTCTGGGTTATATCAGGATCTTTTCCATTTTTCAATTTTAATTTCCACACGTGGCTAGCCACTTTGTTACAATTTTTGAGGTTTTCCAGTTTAAATAGAGATTTATATATATATATATAAATAAATATAAAATATATATAAAGACACATATATATATATATATATATATATATATATATATATATATATGTGTGTGTGTGTGTGTGTGTGTGTGTGTGTGTGTGTGTGTTTGTTCGTCATCTTCGATGAAGTGCATAAATAATTTGAATTACTTGAAATCTCAAACTTCACAGTCATGAATTTGCAATTTGCATGATAGTTAGCAGAATATGTCACCGATGTCATTTCCCGGGGTTATATGAGGTAAAATTGCACTTGGGGTCACAAATAAAAGACAACAAAGACTATAATCCAACTTGATTTTTCACTGCTTCTCATCTGCTAGCGTATCAATAGCACACTGTAATTATCAGTAAGTTAAATGCCATACTTGATACACGCTTGGGCGATCAGTTCTCTTTCGATTCATTACTGACCGGGCAGAAGATTTTCACGCAGTAGATTGCCATTACTTTCTGAGATAGACTGGTTGCCGACAAAGAGTATAGAACCTAATGTGTCCTGCTATTTAACCCATAGTTGGAGGTATAAGAGATGGATTAATACCTTTCCCCATGGTATTTGCGCATGAGTGAATGCAACGAATTAAACTGGAACTCGAACTCGGCTCTCCAATTTCTCGTTCAGAGCCGATATCCACTGCACCACAAATAGTTAAAAATCAGATGGTTAAATGAGTAGATAAGCTGTGATATTTGGCCGACTAGTAATATTTTCTCCTAGACTTTACTAATTCCTGTAAGCCATGTTTTATCTCATTTAACTGAAAAAAACTTTCCACTGGTTAAATAAATCTATCTATCTATCTATCTATCTATCTATCTATCTATCTCTATCTATCTATCTATCTATCTCTTTCTTGTTCATTATCTATCTATCTATCTATCTATCTATCTATCTATCTATCTATCTATCTATCTATCTCATTCTGTTCATTATCTATCTATCTATCTATCTATCTATCTATCTCATTCTATCCTGTTCATTATCTATCTATCTCATTCTGTTCATTATCTATCTATCTCATTCTGTTCATTATCTATCTATCTATCTATCTATCTATCTATCTATCTCATTCTGTTCATTATCTATCTATCTATCTATCTATCTATCTATCTATCTATCTATCTATCTCATTCTGTTCATTATCTATCTATCTATCTATCTCATTCTGTTCATTATCTCTTTATCTATCTATCTATCTATCTATCTATCTATCTATCTATCTATCTATCTATCTATCTATCTCATTCTGTTCTAATCAAAACGTGTTCAGCATAATAATCTATATACTATGCAATAACCGTGAGAAGTGGGTTAAAATATAGAATTTCCATAATAATCTTTCAGTTTTGTGTTGGTGTTTAAAATGAGGGCTGAATGTAAACAATTGAATGATAGTTTCCCAAAAGAAATTGGTCACCTCCCAAATCAACTGATGTAAAGTATCATTTTCAAAAATGTAATTGTTTGTTCTTCCTCATCTAGTATAAAAAATAACCAATAAGTAAAATGACACACACACACACACACATACTTATATATATATATATAGTCTAGTCCGAGTTAATGGGGATGAAATCTGATTCAAAACCAAATATTCATGTATATTATAATAAAGAATTATAAGCTATCAATATCATATGACATGACGTATACTCAAGATTAACGATATATGTTACGACAAAGTAATCAGTGCTGGCAAATACAATGGCTTCTGTTGCAGCTTAACGCCATCAGTAAGTAAAACAGAATATATTTATGTGAGGCTGTTGAATGTTTCTCAGACAGACCAAGAGGCCACCCAAACATTTTTAAAAATCCTCATATTGGATCAGAGTTTAAGACATGAGAGGAGCTGAGAACTGAGAACGTTTCTAGTAAACTATCTATCTATCTATCTATCTATATAGATAGATAGATAGATAGATAGATAGATAGATAGATAGATAGATAGATAATGAACAGCATGAGATAGATAGATAGATAGATAGATAGATAGATAGATAGATAGATAGATAGATAAGATGAACAGAATGAGATAGATAGATAGATAGATAAATAGATAGATAGATAGATAGATAGATAGATAGATAATGAACAGAATGAGATAGATAGATAGATAGATAGATAGATAGATAGATAGATAGATAATGAACAGAATGAGTTAGATAGATAGATAGATAGATAGATAGATAGATAGATAGATAGATAGATAGATAGATAGATAGATAGATAGATAATGAACATGATTAGATAGATAGATAGATAGATAGATAGATAGATAGATAGATAGATAGATAGATAATGAACAGAATGATAGATAGATAGATAGATAGATAGATAGATAGATAGATAGATAGATAGATAGATAGATAGATAGATAGATAGATAGATAGATAGATAGATAGATAGATAGATAGATAGATAGATAGATGTACGTAGTGTAGTAGGAATTGGTTTGGAGCTTATGTAACATGGTGCAGGTTCCTGTTGCCAGACATAGGTTCTCTCAGCAGTCACATTCTTGACCCAGGACAGCACTACGTCCTCAATGCATTTTATGTAGTCCTCCATGTTGAGTCTGAGGCCCTCACCAACAAATTTCGGACTTCTTTTCTTATCGAAACGATCACAGTGAATTTTTCGAAGCTACTGTACCTTCGTAATCAGTATTAGACTCATCCAACTCTTTCTTAATCCTCTGCACTGTTCTTAGATTGACACCCAAATACTCTGAAATGTTCATATTAGTGCTTCCGGTGTGAATGCCGAACCGTACAGTGCCGTCTCTAAATTTCTAACGGAGTGAATTGCATCATGCTGGTCTTTATCTCACAGACGGTGCCCAACTGACCCTACTATACTGTGCAGTCGGCAAAATCAAAAGCCAACAACGCACCTGCGCGAAACTAAAAATTTAAAATGGTGACAATTTACCTATCGCACACTGTGTATACTGAGAGAAAAGTGAATGAAAGACTTTGCCGATTTCGATCTGGCTTCAATATGCGCATGGTTACTGTCACTAGATATGTTCGATCAATATTTACATTGTTCGGATGATTGTCCTCATCTTTATTGCCGGACTTTTTCAGGTTCTTTTTCCCTCCTCTGACTTCTCGATCCCTGGTTATTTTCCCCTCTTAGAGAAGGATTCCACTGTCCACCTGTATGGGCTGGGGGTCTACGTTAGTGAACACCTCCCTATAGCTACGGCGACTTCACTCGAATCCATGAGCCTCTACACCTGTTCAATAGACGTGGGTAGAGTGTGAACCGGGCCATAGTTCAGGCTATCTACTCCAATTGAAAAAAAAATAAGGAAAAGTGAAAAGATTGGAAAAGAGAAAGCCGGAAACCACATCCTAAACAGGGAACAAGGGATGAGCCTCTACACCTTTTCAATAGACGTGAGTGGAGTGTGAACCGAGCGATAGTTCAGTCTATCTACTCCAATTGAAAAAAAAATAAGGAAAAGTGAAACGATAATATAGATAATGCTACTTCCTACCACCCATTCGCTCACATATTTGTGTTCGGAGATCTTAATGCCCATCATGCTGAGTGGCTTAAAGACTCTGTTACTGATTCAGCAGGCATCCACGCCATGAACTTTACTATTTCCCAAATCCCTTACGCAAGTAGTGGACTTCCCCGCACGCTTTCCAAATTCTCCTCTAATTCTTTTACTCTTATGTAGCACCCTGCACATCACTGGCGTTACCGCCTTGCTCGGGGTGATATGATTAAAAAAAATATTTACGACGTTTCGGTAGTTGACGCTCCGGCCTTTTTCAGGTGCTACGAATTTCGAACTGAACCTTTTATTTCGATCACTGGGGTATATATCATTCTCATTCCATGTGCAATGCTATTTCCTGTAGCCGTGTAGTTATCTCCCTTTCACTTAACTGTCTAAGTTATTTATCTCTGCTGTATTGAACTCATAAATCTTTGAGTCAAGTCACTGAAACTAACCAACGTCTATATCCACTGGACCATGTATTCTAGAGGACGTCAACGTATGAATTTCTGGAACTTATAAACCTAATGTCTCAGTAACAGTTTTTTGTTGTTTTTTTTTAGTTTTTTTTTTTTTTGTTTTTTGTTTTTTTTACCAGAGCTCATATTGCATTCATTGGCGCTAATGATTTTCTCTAGCACTCCATATTACTGGTTCCCACATTGTATTTATTTTTATGCTTGGTCGGCTTAGGAGATTTTTGTGGCCTAGCATATGCGCTGATTCCTTAATTTCATGTAGTTTACAATGGTGTTTTCTATCAATTATTTCAGCTTTCTCCCTCCATATGTGGTCGGCTACGCCTGTTTTTTTATATCACCCCTCGTTTTACGGCCTTGTGATGTTCTTGCAGCCTTACCTTAAGGGGACGGCCTGTTTCTCCTTTATATTTCTTTCCGCAGCTACATGGAATGGCACACACACAGTCTTTTGAAGATTTTACAGGCAGTGGACGATCTCTTTCTTTACATTGCATTAGTGGTGGGAGTTGAAGTTGAAGTATTGTCCGGTAAATGTTGACTTGCGGTATACGGATAAGTGTAACATATGCTATACATTATTTAAATATGTCATCGCACATGGAATGAGAATGATATACCCCAGTGATCGAAATAAAAGGTTCAGTTCGAAATTCGTAGCACCTGAAAAAGGCCTGAGCGTCAACTACCGAAATGTCGTAAAATATCTCAACCCAACCGAGAATCCTTTTGATAAAAATTTCGGATGTTTGGTTTTATGAATAGGGGAAGAATTTTGGACCAAGAACGTTTTAGCACCCCGCGTATATTAAATACACCGATATGTATTTATCTCAGACAGATCCCATCTAAAATTTAGTTTTACTCAAGCGGAAATTAGTAGATAATTTTCTTTTTAAAACATTTTTATATCATCTATTTTCTTAGTCAATTGCAGGACTCTAGCCTTATTTAAATCTATTAGATATGAGGAATTACGAGTCTTATCCTGCTATGCTAACCCAATAACATATTGAAATAAAAGTTGCCTGACCAAGGTCAATAAAGAGTAGTTGGTCGTACGATTTAACTCATAACTGTTTGGTTAGAGAAAAGATGGATTTTTGCCTGACAAACAGTGAGATTGAAATGCCTTTGCAGGGAACTGATTTCGGCTCACTAATTCCATAGACAGAAGAAAGCAACGGATAACATATTTGAAGGACCTAATCAGGTGGTTGACAGAACGAGGATTGCACGGTATAACAGGAGAAGGCGTGCCCAGAGCCACCAGAGATAGGGAAACGTGGAAAGCCGTGATCGCCTACGTCTTGAAGGGACAGGGCACAGAGAAGAAGAAGAATTCCATTGTTATATTACCAGTACACATGCAGGCTCAAAAGTATTTATTATAATAAAAAGTGGATAATTTAAAGATCAGATGATAATCTGCAATTTGCACATGAATATTTTTCTTTTCTAAATTTAATTAAGCACTTCGAAGTAATGGAATAGATGCAAAATTCGTAACAAACATTAAATTTAATTTCATATGAAAATAGTGCTTATAAAATACACCAGATAAAATATTAATCTAAATATACTTCATCTAAATATACTTCAGTGTTTATCAGGTGATAAAATGTAGGATGAGACAGACAGACAGACAGACAGACAGACAGACAGAGCAATTTGCTAAGTGCAATGAATGAATACACATATATTAATACTATCTTCACCATCCATAGTAGTGTTAATTTCTTTTAACCATTTCACCACAAGCAAGGCAGTAAAGCCACTAAGACACAAGGGTTTACTAAGTATGAAAGAATATGGAGAAAAGATAAAAATATTAAGGAGAGAGAACAATAAAAGAAAAAGTATTAAGAAGATAACGATTGGCATTGAGCTTAAATTTTTGAGATCTAAGTTGACTGGAAACAAAAAAGCTAGAAAAGAGTTGCACAAGCAAAGAAGTACGAAGAGAGAAACTGCTTTTTTAAAAGAAGAGGATTCAGGAAGACAGATGAGGGCGATTGGCGTTGCTGTAAATAGAACAATTGTAAGATTATACCTTTCCGGCAATCTAATAGTACCCTTAAGTTCATAAAGTCTATGTGCCAAAGAGGAATTCTCATCAGAACAATTGTCATGAAAATGTTCATGGAAAAGGCACAAGGAAGTTACGTTAATAGATAGATAGATAGATAGATAGATAGATAGATAGATAGATAGATAGAATAGATGATGAACAGAATGAGATAGATAGATAGATAGATAGATAGATAGATAGATAGATAGATAAGAATAGAATAGATAAGAATAGAATAGATAGATAGATAGATAGATAGATAGATAGATAGATAGATAGAATAGATGAGATAAGAATAGAATGAGATAGATAGATAGATAAGAATAGAATAGATAGATAAGAATAGAATAGATAGATAGATAGATAGATAGATAGATAGATAGATAGATAGATAATGAACAGAATGAGATAGATAGATAGATAGATAGATAGATAGATAGATAGATAGATAGATAGATAATGAACAGAATAGATAGATAGATAGATAGATAGATAGATAGATAGATAGATAGATAGATAGATAGATAATAAACACAATGAGATAGATAGATAGATAGATAGATAGATAGATAATAAACACAATGAGATAGATAGATAGATAGATAGATAGATAGATAGATAGATAGATAAGATAAATAAACACAATGAGATAGATAGATAGATAGATAGATAGATAGATAGATAGATAGATAGATAGATAGATAGATATTGTTTCAGTAGAATTCATGGAAGTCAAACATTTTCTGTATTCGTATATATCTATGTGTGTTGTGGTGTGTAGATGTCCGTTACTATTCTTACGTTATACATCTTTTAAAGCAGGCGTTGAAAAAAAAAGTCAAATATTTAATGCAGAGCACTATTCGTTCTTTATACACCAAATAAATTAAGCGTCAAATGAAAGGGTCAAATACTCAAAGCAGGGCACTATTCATACTTTATACGCCAAGTGCTCTGCTCTATAGTGCTCTATGAACTTATGGGTAAAATAGGCGTTGAAAAAATGGCAGTCAAAAGATTTCTTTTTTTTTTCTTTTTGTAGGACATCTACAAGTGGATTTAACAAGTCAATCAATATTTTGAAGAATATGTGAGTTGAGTCTATGGACCACTCAATCTTGTTCTAGTCGTCTATTTCCTGGTCCCAAATTTTAAAATGAATTTGAAAAGGAAGTAATTAGCATGTGCTAATAGCAGCAGAGCAGTATTTCAACAAACCTAACTTTTTATATAATCCTTTCACCTCAGGCAAGGTGATAATGCCACTGAGATGCAAACGGATTGTTGGGAGTGAAAGAATGAACAGAAAGAACAATAAAAGAACAGGATTCAGAGAGATAATTACGTGGATTGAGGTTGCATTTATATTTTTGCAGAACGTCGATAACACGAAAGAAACCGGAAGAGAGTTACATAAATAGGAAGTGTGAAAAATAACCCAATTAGACATCTAGTGATTTCAACAGTAAAACGATGAAAATTATCTGTCTCTCGAGTAGTACGCTTAAGTTCATGTCGAGATACAAATGAGGAGAATTAATCAAAACAATTACTATGAAAATATTTATAGAAAAAAAGGAGAGAAACTACGTCAAGCTGGAGAATAGTGACTAAAGTCGAGGCGTCAGGTCTAGACCAATACATTATATATTTTGAATTAAATACACTGACTTTTTAAGAGCTAAAATCAATACACCAAATATATTGAATTGTAAGTTTAATACGTACAGGGGAAGACGGATAAATTGTTGTCTAAATTACGCAAAAAAAAAAAAAAAGAAAAGAAATAACACTGACATCTTATTTTAACAAAAATATATACCAAAAATACGCAAACATATCTTAAAATAATAAAGAATAAATTTATTTTAAAAAATCGCCGTTGGCTTCAACCACGGCTTCTAGAGGATTTCAGAATCTCCTGTGCCTCTTCTGGACAGTCTCCTTGTTCATATTTGAGCTTCCGGCGTGAATGCAAAGCAATCCAGTCTGCTGTTTCCATATTTTTGCTGGAGTGAATTGCGTCATGATGGTCTTTTGTCTCACAGACGGTGCCCAACTGACTCTACTATACTGTGCAGTCAACAAAATAAAAGACAAGCAACGCGTATGCTTGACATTAAAAATATAAAATAGCGACTTTTTACCGACCACATTATATATATATATAGTCATCAGCAGACAGATTTGTTTCGCTGTATCACAGCTCATCAGTACGGTTAGACTCCGAATGCTTATATATATATATATATATATATAGTGTAATGAGGCAGTAGACATTTTTCTAGTCATATACTGTTAAATATAAGAGACAATGAATGTATTACGTGCTGTTCATGAGCTGTTCTAAACATCGTATTTTGGCTTTAATTTCAGGTGAAAATAAAGACAAAAATTCTCTAAAATTTGGATATTTTTTTACTAAGTTGGTTCTAAGCTTTGGGCTCACATGAGCCATTTTCAGAGAGGTTACAGGGACGTTAACATAAAAAAAAACATCCAACATCAAAGATGATTTTATCATGTGTTGACAAAAAACTTTGCTAAGCAACTATAACAGTTACCAAATAGCAGACGCAGTTCGTAAACTTGTAACGCGGTTCTATGACGTCACACTGCGAGAGAGATCGAAACGTTAACAGAACCATATATTTAAATGCAATGTAATGGGTTATGACCAGATTTAAACGTGATTTTATTAAGTATGGGTTGTTTTGAATCCACTTAATAAAAAATATCCAAATATTGGAGAATTTTTGTCTTGATTTTCACCTGAAATTAAAGCCAAAATACGATGTTTTAAACGGCTCATGATTAAAGCTAGTAGGCATTTTTTGTCTTTTATATTTAGCAGTATATATTGAGGATCTTTCTCCCCAAAATATACCTTAAAAATTATGATTCATTAGAAACACATATATACGGACAGACGTGTTTATTTCTGTGTGAGCAAAAGGAGATGAAAGAACGTATTCAGTAGAATATGTACGTGTATTAAAGTTATAAAAAAAGGTGAAATGGGAAATATTCAAAAGGGAATTACCATGTTTATAAATAATGTTATATACAACTTTTTGAGAGGTGGCGTGGATAAATTTTAATCAGGATTGGATAAATGCTTTCGTTTTGATCTGTTAGAGATTTGCAGGGTAGAATTCTATGGCTAATTTTGATAGCGTTGTTGGGATTATTATGACTTGGGGATTTTTCTATTTTTCTTCTGTGAAATTTATATTGTTTGTCTTTAGCATTTTTACTGAAAATAAACCCCTGTATATGCAAGAATTATTTCTGTATGATGATAAATACGAATCTTACAAACGAAATTATAAAATTCTCAAAAATAATATCAACACCTCTGACAAAATTAGGGAAAAAACTTCTACTCAAAAATATATATAACAGCTTACATTGCAAATAACATGTTATATGCATTGGCATGTTGGTTGTTTTGTTTTTATGACATATCAACCTCGGCGGATCATTTATTGCCAACTAAATTTTTTTTATTACTGGTAATACCTTTTCCTTTCAACAATTTATTGTTGTTTTTATATAAGTTTTGTTTTCTAGTAATACTTTTTATCTTTTAGAGTATCAAGATTCATTGGGATTAGTTTTTAAGGGCAGGGTCTCCAAGTACTACCCATGTTATTTAACCCATAACTGGAGGGAAGAGACGGATTAATACTTTTCCCAAAGGTACCAATGCTTAAGTAAATGCACGGTATTCAACTGGAATTCGAACTCGGCTCACCGATTTCTCTTTCCGACCCGATATCCACTGCACCACAACACACATCCCTCAATAAACGCTTACAGCACAAGGCATTGGCATGTACGCAACAAAATAAAATAAAAATGTGATATTATAAAAATATAAACAGTTTGCGATGGATAAATTAACTTCTAAATTAGGCAAAAATGAAAATAACACTGATATCTTATTTTAAGATAACTATTTACTAAAATTACATAAAAATATCTTGAAATATTAAAAAGTAAATCAATTTAATAAAATCACCATTGGCTTCAACCAAGATTTCCAGATGACTTCGGAATCTTCTGCAACTCTTTTGAAGGGCTACTTATTTAAGTTGGTGAATGCTGCTATAATTCTTGACTTCAGTTCATCTTTGATGTTACGAGGAGCTTTGTTGGTCTCTTGCTCAACTACGCCCTACACATAATGATCAAGTGTGTTGAAGTCTGGGGAGTTAGGTGGCCCGATAAGAGAAATATGTTCGCTGAAATTGTTTGATTACCCTAACTGGGTTCTACTGCTTGTGCGGCATGGTGCAGAGGTTTGTTGCCAGACATAGGATCTTGCAGCAGCCACCCTCTAGACCCAGGGCAGCACTACCTCCTCAAGGCACTTAATGTAGGCCTCCGTTTTCAGTCTGTGGCCCGAGCTGCTGTACCATCGTAATCGCCTTTAGGCTAATCCAACTCTTTTCGAATACTCTGCACTCTCCTGAAACTGACGCCCAAACACTCAGAAATGTTTATATTGGAACTTCCGGTTCGAATGCCAAGCTGTTCAGCATGCTATTTCCAAATTTCTGGCGGAATGAATTACGTCATGATACTCTTTTTATACAACAGACTTTACTATACTGTGAAGTCGACAAAATAAGAAACAATCCACGTTGCGACAATTTAACCATCGTATACTCACTCGGGTGTGCGTTGCGGTGCAGTGGATATCGACTCGGAACGACAAATCGGGGAGCCGAGTTCGAATTCCAGTTGAATTTCTTGCATTCACTTACGCACAAATACCCTTAGGAAAGATATTAATCCGTCTCTTTCCTCCATTGATGGGTTAAATAATAGGACAGATTGGGTTTTTGGCTACCATAGAAAGCAATTGCAACCTACTGCAGGATAATCTTCTGCCTAGTCAGTCATGTCTCTTTCGAAACATGATCGCCCATGTCTCGTATGGCACTTAACTGACACTCACTCTTTCTTTCTCTCTCTCTCTCTCTCTCTCTATATATATATATATATATATATGTATATATATATATATATATATATATATATATATATATATATATATCAGTGATCAGATTAAAATTAATCATAAAGGGCCAAAGGAAAAGCATATAAAATGCATTGTTTCAGAATGATTTTTTTTTACTGACAACCAACACCATAGATATAATTACAGATATTTGCTGATGAGCATGTCTTGATTTCAAGTTTTTTCCTTCTCCTTGACTGGTTTCCAAATAAGACGAGAGTGTGCTATCTACCCTGTTATTTACACTACAACTGGAGGAAGATGGATCTATTTTTCTTTTCATTAGCGTGAACTGAAAAGGTCAAAATTCGCATGAATATGAACATGGCTTGATTTCTCCCATGTTCACCGAAAACAGTTACACACACACACACACACACACACACACACATACATACATACATACATACATATGAATAGTTTCACCCCAAGCAATGTGGTACCGCCACTGGTGCGCGGGGAGCTACATAAGAGAAGATTGAATGTTTAAGCAGGAGGAGAGCGAAGATAAAGACAAACCAGTTACAGGGGGTGTCGAAGAAAGGGCAAGAGAAGGATGGGGATACCAGTGTGGAGACAGTTGCGGGGGAAGAGTGAGAAAGGAAAAGAAGAAGATACACGAGGTGATGGGGAAAGGACGAGGGAAGGGGCTGGAGTCAAGTGGACAAGAGATGTGAATTGACATTACATTTAAATTATTGAAGATTGTAGCCGTTGTGGAAGCAAGTATACGGAAGGGAATTCCACAGGCGGGAATTGCGAGAAAAGAATCTGATAGAGTAGAAGTGGTGGCTGCATTTAGTTGGTTTTACTGTAAAAGGGTAGGACCTTGTTGCCAGTCTGGTTGCTCGAGTAAATTTTTGTGGCGGGGGCATCAGTGAGCTAAGCTCGTCGGAGCAGAAGCCATGAAAATATTTGTAGAACAGACATAGGAAAGCCACATCCCGTCGGTGAGAAAATAGCTGGAATCGAGCTGCCAGGTCGATCACATTACAGATTCTCCTTTGGAGCCCTTCGAGAACCTTGAGATAAATGGCTGGGGCGCCCGACCAGATATGATATATAATAAAAATAATAATAATAGCAATTAATATACGTAAAATTATATAAATTAACTTATATCAAAATAAACAGAATGTCTCCTAATTAAGTGGTCAGTGTCTGAAGAGAGCAATGATAATTGAATTAGATACATTGTGCGGCAGAAATATATCCGACCTATAACTTCCAGAAATAATGATTGTAAGGCATTAGCTCAAGGAAAACACTATTGAACTAATGACTGAGCGTTATGTCGGAGTTAGTCTGAGAAGTAATTTTACCGCACATTGTATAATAATGTTCAATATTTATAAGTTTGTATCTTTATTATATATGTTGATAAGTACTGGCGGATGTGCGTTGTGGTACAGTGGATATCGGCTCGGAATGAGAAACCGGGCAGCCGAGTTCGAATTCCAGTTGAATCCATTGTATTCACTTACGCGCAAATACTCTTGGGAAAGGTATTAATCCGTCTCTTCCTTCCAGTTATGGGTTAAATAGTAGGACAGATTGGGTTCTATAGCCTTGGTCGGCAATCAGTCTACCGCAGAAAGCAATGGCAACCTACTGCGGGATAATCTTCTGCCCAGTCAGTCATGTCTCTTTCGAGACATGATCGCCGAAGCGTGTATCACGTATGGCACTTTAACTGACTGATAAGTACTGGCTATTATTATATCGCATTAAATAGCACACACACACACACACACACACACACACACACACACACACACACACACATATATATATATATATACTTAATTGCAATAAGGCAGCACTAATAATTACAGACTAAACATCCGAAAATACAATGCTAACTTAACAGTAACTTAAATCGTCAAATAACCCAAAGAGGACTACAACGTAGGTTAAATAATGGGGAAGAAAAAAAACAAACCGCGCACAAGAACAATACCTCTAGAGCTCGTTTGAAAAAAAAAAGAAACCGACGACGAAACCTTAACACTAAAGTGCTCTATACGAAAGTAGAGCGAAAAATACAGTACACTAAATCTAAAATTGAGCCACCACCGACTGCGGTTTCACACAACGGATCGTCAGGGTCAACCTCGGACGATCCGTTGTCTGAAACTGCGGTCGGTGGTGGCTCAATTTTAGATTTAGTGTACCATATATATATATATATATATATATATGCAACACACACACACACACACACACACACACACAAACACACACACGTATATATGAAGCTAGTTGATCCATTAAATATATTTTGTAATATTGGGTTAATTACAACGAACTGATTCTATTGTCTGGTATATCTTAGATCTTGGTTAAACACTATTTGGTTTCCCAAAACCAATCCAGAATATTGTTTAAATGCTTTATTGCTAATAGCTGAAACCCAAAGACATCAGTCAAAGACCCTTGGTAGAGTTAACTGTTGATGTAGGTATTGCTTCAACCAATAAGGTATAGAAAATTGCTGAGTTGTGAAAAACGCCGAAGCGAAGTTGCTGGCCAAGGATAGCTAAAGGCATGCTCATCTTCCAAAGTTCGTTTTTTTGTTGTTTACCAGCAGAAATCTATACGTTTGCTTCGGATGCTTAGACTGTCACTATACTCAAAAATTCCACCAGTTCTTTATCTAAACTTATTTATAAATGGAACTTTGTCTGTGTGTGTGTGTGTCCGTTACCTATAGACTCCGAAACGGCTGAACCGATTTTCTTGAAAATTTACACAGTTGTACTATAAGCGTCTGTGAGTGTTCTTAGCTAGGTTTTGTGTCCAGGTACCTCCAATAAATATCGAAAATCGATAATCGAAAAAATTGGGTTATAGAAGGAGTGGTCCGATTTTAATCAAATTTGATACACTCATAGACAAAGACATAAGAAACGATATGCAGAAGTTTCAAGGTTGCAGTTCTTAAAATAGTGCAAAGAATCGATAAAATATATATATAAGGCAAGATATTTGTGTGTGTCTGTTTATCTGTCTGTATGTCCTTTATACAAATCCACAAAATCCGATTCTCACCAAACTTCACACAAATATTCTTTAGGCTGAGTCTGAGCTCCAGAACCATAGATTAGTTTTAAAGCTTTCATTACACCCGAGCAACGCCGGCCTATACTGCTAGTGTTTGAATGAATACATGTTAGGCATGACAGGGTGGAAAAATCTGTAAAGCTTCTCGTCCTCTCGAAGGACTTCATCAGACGAAAGTAATGTTTTCGTTGTTGGAATTATATATGTGTAGGAAGCGGAGAGGGATATAAAAATATCTTAATATCCCTTCTCCTGTTATTCCGCTCAATACCCTCTCCACTATCCATCTGTTCAAGTCCATTAGTTATGGCCTGTATATAAAATCTATAAGTAAGGTGAAATGTTGCAAGGACCTGGACGCAACTTTACCGTGGATTATCTAAAGATCAAAGCATTTTCTATACACTTCTGCTTTAGTAAGTTGGGCTTACGGCCTATCACGTTGAATACACCGGTTCTCGCTCGATCACCGAAGTTAAGCAACGTTGAGCCTGGTCAGTACTTAGATGGGTGATCGCTTAGGAATACCAGGTGCTGTAAGCGTTTAGTGACGGATGTACGTTGTGATGCAGTGGATATAGGCTCGGAAAAAGAAATCGGTGAGCCGAGTTCGAATTCCAGTTGAATACCCTGCATTCACTTAAGCACTGGTACCCTTGGGAAAGGTATTAATCCGTCCCTTCCCTCGAGTTATGGGTTAAATAATAAGGGTAGGACTTGAGGTCCCTGTCCTTAAAGAAAAAAAACAAATCCCAATGAATCTTGATACTCGAAAAGAAAAACGTATTACTAGACACAAAAACTTATATAAACAACAATAAGTTGTTGAAAGAAAAAGATATCACCAGCAATAAATAAATAAAGTTTAGTTAGCAATAAATGACCCCTGGGGTTGATTTGCCATAAAAACAAAACAACCAACCAAATTTAGTAAGTTGATTTCTCTTTTAATTAAAGCAGTTTTTTTTTAAATCGAAGTTATGATTAGACTCATTACGATTAGCGACTAATCAATCGAATGTGTTGTTTTGTAACCTTTTCGTACATGAAATGAGCTTAAAATCCCTTTAGATTTTAGAGTATAGGGTGTGCGTGGTGGTGCAGTGGATATCGGCTTGGAATGAGAAATCGGGGAGCCGAGTTCGAATTCCAGTTGAATTCATTGCATTCGCTTACGCGCAAATACCCTTGGGAAAGGTATTAGTTCGTCTCTTGCAGAAAGCAATGGCAACCTACTGCGGGATATTCTTCTGCCCAGTCAGTCATGTCTCTTTCGAGACATGATCGCCCAAGCGTGTTTCACGTATGGCACTTAACTGACTGATAGAGTTGAACGACGATAGAAACAATGAAAATCTTTCTACACGTCAATAAAAAATGTTTAACAATTCAGAATTTTTATTATTCTCTTCCTCAGCTGCTATATCTTCTCACAACATAAGCGATCGTGGCACTTCACAGCTTCCTTTTTTTCTAATAACTACAATAAATTTCTATGATTGTTCTTGGGAAATATAAGAGTGGTTTTCCGTTATTTTCTCTACGGTTTTAAATTCAAAGTTGTCCCTCTCTTTAAGCAATTACCCTACAAAGGCTAAAGAACCCAGTTTGCCCTATGATTTTGTATTAATATTTTTTATATCCTCATAATATTAGTACCTTTTGGTCATCGGTGTATCTTACCTCTCCAGCACTCCCTGTATATTTCAGCACATTGCGAAGAACTCTTTCAAGTGCTCGAGTGATTATAGGCAGCACCGTCATTTTCAATTCTTTGAAAAAGTGTATTTAGTTTAGCTTTTCCATTTATATTTTAATTTTCTGATTGTTACATTATTATAAGATGTGCGTTGTGATGCAGTGGTTATCGACTCGGAATAACAAATCGGGGAGCCGAGTTCGAATTCCAGTTGAATTCCTTGCATTCACTTACGCACAAATACCCTTTGGAAAGGTATTGATCCGTCTCTTTCCTCCAAGTATGGGTTAAATAATAGAACAGATTGGGTTCTATAGTCTTAGCTGGCAACCAGTCTACCGCAGAAAACAATGGCAAACTATGCAGGATATAATTCTGCCCAGTTAGTCATGTCGCTTTCTAGACACGATTGCCCAAAGCGTGTATCACGTATGGCACTTAACTGACTGACTGACATTATTATAATTGTTATTGATACCACTATTTACAGAACTTTTTAAGGGTACACAATATAAACTCAGTATGAATTATGAAATTGCTGAAATGTCAGAACTTTTCATTGGAAGTAAACGTAAACTATAGGACCAAACGTTTGGGGCCACCCCATGGATTTAATAAGTTCTTTACGTCCTTCGGTTTCATATTTAGCTAGGAAGTTGAAACTATTTAACACATTTGTTCATGACGTCTAAATTTTAGAGCAGTGGTTACATGAATTTAGAATCTCCCCGCTCTAAGATTACAATTAGCTAGCAAAGGTCTATTAGATAAAAAGAGATAAAATCTTAAAGTAGCTTTATGCAGCAATGAAGTAATTTCGTTATTATTATAATTATTGAATAGATTAGAAAACTCTGCAGGAAAAGAATGTCCCTCTGACCCAAAATAACCTAATAATTTAATTTTGAAAAAAGCACGCAACATACAATTTTAAGGCAATTCGATATCCAGAAAGTGTCCCAACACTATATAGTGTGTGTATATTTTGTTTACTTTGAGATAAATATATGAAGTCATTAAAATTATTTCATGAAAATAATATCGGGAATGATAGAAACATACAGTACTATGCAAAAGTATTAGGACAAGAACTATTTCATATTTTATGAGGCATATTGACAGAAAATAAACAATTTAATTAAAGTAATTTTATTTGATCTACTCAACAAATGCTTTAGCAATAAAAAATACTTTTTACAAAATAAATTTAATATTTTGTATTAAGCCTTTTGCTTTGATCACAGCCTTCATTCTGTCAGGCATTGACATCACAAGCTTCTTCAATGTATCTAATGGTATCTCCTGCCATTATTTGTATTTGTTCCCAAAGTATGTCTTGCAAAGTAACATTAGATTTATCAATTCGAGAGTGAGGAATAAGAAAAAAGTCTGTCATATCCAAGGATAATAGAATGAGTAGTTTCAAAATAACTTGTTTGATAGAAAATATGAAAAATCAAATATAACTTCTTTTTAATACATTTATTTTACACCTAGTTTTAAATAATATTTATTAGCAATTTACTTGGCTTTTCACCCTGTATTCGAAATTCAGTGAGGTTTTTAGGAAAATCACCCCTGTCCTAATTCTTTTGCACACTATCGGTAGTGTGCAAAAGTGTTAGGACAGGGTTGATTTTAAACTTTATATTGATGCCTCATAAAAGATAAAATATTTCTTGTCCTAATACTTTTGCACAGTACTTTATATAAACACCTACATACATATTCAAAAATACTTAGAAAACTCAGCTCAATTCAAATAAAAAACATTTTCCATTTTCAACGACCGAAAGCATTAATAATAATAATAATAATAATAATAATAATAATAATAATAATGATGATATCAATAAAAAAAATAAAAGTATGGTTTTTATTTAAAATAAGAAAGAAGAAAAATAAATGTGTATTGAACGCAAACACCCCTGCCAATATTGTTAAATAAACACAAGGAGGTATTGATAAAAGAAATGAAATTCTAAAATATACACATATAAAACGTAATGTGTATCCGTGTGTATATTTATGTGTGACGTAATACGTCACCAAATGAGTCTACTATCAGGTCGGTGCAGATGTTTTTGCCGGTTTGTAAAAAGGGCATTTTAATTCGTTGTAATTTATTTTATGCATATTGTTATTACTTAAACATATCACCATGGTTAATTTATAACTTTTTCTTTCAGATTATTAAAATATCATTCATATTTTTCTGTAATATTCTCACCCATGTTCTTTCCATCTAAAGAACACATTAGGCATGCTCTACTCTATGAGTTTCACAAAGGTTCCATGCAAATGCAGCAGCACGATCTATTCAGGATGCTTATGGAATTGATGCAGTGAAAGAAAGAAGTTGTAGGTGGTTGTTTTCCCGCTTTCGGAAAGGAAATTTCAGCTTGAAAGAAGAGGCTAGAAGGGGTCGGCAAAAAAAAAACTTGATTCAGATGTGTTGAATGCCGCTGTTACTCAAAGCCCTACGGTAACCTCAAGAGAACTTGCACACCAATTTAATTTATCCAAAAAAAAACTGCGTCATGCCAACTGAAAAGAATGAGGAAGATTTCAATATTCGGAAAATGGATCCCGCACGAACTGTCTCCAGAGAACATGCGACTGTTTCTTGCTGTGAATCTTTGCTTTCACGACACTTTAAGACACCATTTTTGAGTACGCTTGTCACAGGTGATGAGACGTGCCATCTTGCCCCATCCTGCATATTCTCCTAACCTAGCTCCCTCGGATTATGACTTATTTCGAGGATTACAAAACCATTTATATGGCCTTAGGTTAACATTATGAGAGGAGATTGAACATAAATTAGATTCATATTTCACATCAAAACCTAAAGAATTTTACAAGCGAGGCATTTATAAGCCCGTTGAGAGATAGAATCAAGTTATAGAGAGCAGAGGTCGTTACTGCTATGAATAAAGATTTTCAAAAACACATAGTTTTTCATTTTCAAGATGAAATTTAAATCGGCAAAAAACTTTTGCACCGACCTGATACATGGACGAAATGCTCATTTTATGTAGAGAACTCTTTTGGTGATGTAGTAAAAAAATAGACCATTACGTTTATACTAAAGTTGATAAATAAAACTTAATAATTATTTAATAGACGAGTGGGCCCGTGCTGTCAAAAATGGCGGCAAAATATTTATATCTATATGCCGTCCAAAATGACGGTAACATATATATTGATCTATCTACTATTGTGTATTTTACATTAAGACATAAGAAAAGAATAATCCATCCCCCCCACCGAAGTGAGATATATATATATATATATATATATATATATACACTACTCTCTTTATTAATATATATATATATATATATATATATATAGATAGATAGATAGATAGATAGATAGATAGATAGATAGATAGATACTTCACTACTCGAAAACATAATTATTGGAAAAAAATAAAATAATACGCTACTGTTATCGAGCGAATACGTGACAAGAGCTTTCATAACTGGTAGTAAAGTTTAATAATTGGTAGTAATGAGAATGAATTGAGCCGACGCTGCCTCAGTATTTGTCTCTCTTTCTCCATGACAGGATATATATATATATATATATATATATATATATATATATATATATATATATATATATGCACAAAAAGAAATATGCAACGATATTAATTATAGTACAAAGGATTATTATTTAAGTGCTGAACATTAGAAAGTGCCAGAAAAGTTTTGGTTGCTTTTTAAGTACTATTACCGAAATTTTACCATCACTTTTATTAGTGGTATTGGTAAACTAGTTTAATTAATAGTAAACCAAAGAATTTTTAGGCAGGCATAAAAATATTCGTTATAAAATGTTTCACTAAACAAGCAAATGAATAAATACATTTTACATAAGTTTTTATTTTGTTGTTGGTTTTGTTTTTTGTTTTTTGTTTTGTTTTGTTTTGCGATAAGACAATAAGCTTTTAAGACCAGTGTTATGACGAGAAAATATAATTTTAAGGCAAGAGTGTTTTAATAACTAATTAAACTTCAAATCTTCTTCAGAAAGACTACTCAAAATATACTTTTTTCATATGAATACAATTAAGACTAACTTGAAGCTAAACAGCGATTAAAGAGGAAAAACAATTACATAATCAACATAAGTGATAACAAAAAAGTTTGAGACAATATTCAAAATATAAAAAGTAGCTTACCTTGTGGTTTTTCGGATATTAACGAAATTAAAAAAAAAAGATATAACACAAGGTGGCAACTCTCGAATGGTTTCTCGACTTTTATCGAGAAAACTCACGTGTAATATATGTACATGTAATGCATATATCAGAGCTTAAATCCATGTATCTACGTATATACTTATATATAACTATAGGTTTAGGCACACACAGGCGCTATCTCTTATTCGATACCAGTATTTGTAAGCAAATAAGTATTTGTCTGTATATCTGGACACGCAACTTAGCGCGTGTCGAGTAACATAGATTGATATAGAAAGAGAGATATATAGAGAAATTATGTGTGACTGAGTTGAATGAGTGCGATTTTTCGTGTATGTCTTAAGTGCAGGTATTTGGATGTAAACTTTAGAATTGGTTTACGGAATTACCAATTCTGGACGGACAGTGTCAGCAGTTGCCGTAATAAAAATTAATTACAAAATGATGATACCAGTGTCGTGGTGGCATTAGAGGGGCCAGAGGCATCGATGAACTTATGATAAAGTAGTAGTAGCAGCAGCTTCAGCAACGACGAGACCTGTTGCTGCAGGACGAAAGTCCGGCATGGAAAGAAAGGATAAGAAAAAAAAAGTGCAGAGAAAGAGAGAAAGAAAGAAAGAAAGAATGAATGAATGAATGAATGAATGAAAAAAAAAAAAGAAAGGGATAGACGTGTTTTTCTTTCTTAATGACCGTTTTTCTTTGTTTGTATGTGTGTGTGTGTGTGTGTGTGTGTGTGTGTGTGTGTGTGTGTGTGTGTGTGTGTGTGTGGTCAGATGTATTTCCAAAGATTTTTCTACTTTGATATTTTCTTGCTTTGTCGTTGTATTTTACAACGCAAGTGGAGGGGACGATAATAAAAAAATAAAAAAATAATAATGAGTCTTCGTTTTTATCCACCGTAATATATATATATAGATATACATATATATATATATCGATATATTTATATTGTGTGTATTCTCATATCAACACATGAGTAAGATTTTTTTTATTATTAATTTTAAGAGTGAAAAATAACAGTAAAATGCAGTAACTGCAAGTGTCAGTCGGTCGTTGTATATTTCGTTAAGTTTTTGTTTGTTGCTTAGAATTCATCGCGATATTGATTATATTTGAGTTTTCCTAACTAAATCCAACCTGTAAATCGTTATTATTCAAAGAAAGTTTATATTTCGGCTATTTTCTCGTAAAACTGGCAAAGATTTAAAAAGCCGCAATTTTTAAGTATTTTCGTAAGTTATATAAGAAGGTAGGTCTGATGAATGTTTGAGTACGCAGTTCAGTGTGCCTGAGTGTGTGAGGGGTGTTGCCGCATTAGGCACCCACGTAAGTTTTTAGGCCAAGAACTCAAAGAGTGGTCAGAAAGGACTCCATGTTTTACTGGTGCAGAAACACGAACTTCTGATTGGCTAGTTATTTCAGACGTCGCCAGTCTATTGGCTCACCGGTTTCTCTCTGCGAAATGAAAATATAACTTTCTCAGTACACGTTTTTCTGCGACATTTTTATGAAAGTTGTTTTAATTTTTTTTTTCACTTTAACGCTATTCCCGAAACTGATTATTTTCTCTTAGAAACCTACTGATGATAGTCTTTCTACTTCAATTCATTTACACTGTTGTATCCACTAAAATACCTATAGATACATAAACAATAATACACGCCTACAAAATATGTATAAACCAATAATATGCACTAAAGTGCATGCATCTTAAAATCCGCTAATTAAACCGTACAATACAAAACCAAAGTATACAAATCAAAAATGTTGTTTTATAAGTCATCATCATTTTGGTAGATACCACCGAAATATCACGCGGACGTAGTAGTAGATACAACACGTGGTATTTTAGGGACAATTAGGAATAAATAACATAATATTATTTCTGGGGCCGATTTCTTATAAAAAATGTTATGAATATCAAAACATCCGGTCCAAGAGAGACTCATAAATGTCTACGTCACTCTAGCTACTAATATTCAAGCTCTCATTCACGTCCACACGCAAAAGCAACACTGAACTCAGCACTGGCCAAAGTAAAAAGAGTCCACCTCATACTACGATGCCACCATCCACAGCAGGAACTAAATTCTACCTTTATCTCTTTTAGCCACTCTACTACTACGAGCACATGCACATACTGATTTTCAGACAAACACACATGCAATCATAGTTCTGTGTTCTCACATACGTACACAATACAGTTTATATTTTTCCCAATAACTTTATTATCAACAAAACAAAAAACATTACTAATTCAAAACAGTTAACCAACTTCTTGTATACTTGCTGTTATATAAAATTAATGTTACTTGTTAATACTTTGTTGTCTTTTTTTACTGAACTTTATTCTATCCATGAAAGTAGTGGGATTATTCTAAATGGCCGAATATGAACTAAATCATCTATTGTTTTAGATACGATATAAAAACAGCAAATAATCTGAATTTTTCATATATATATATATATATAAATTCAGGTAAAGAGGATCCGAGATTTTACAATTTTCAGTTCTCTGACATTCATTTATTTATTTATTTTTTTATAAAAGTGCTCGGTACAATAAATATTGAAGAGCATAATATAATCCTACAATTATGAATTAAAAATACATTGCGACACGAAATTTCTGTTTCGAGATTTCTATCTCGTCATTAGGCAATGTTAGTTGGGAAAATGATTTACATTTAAATACAGGAAGCAATCTGTTTGCCATTTATATATGTGGGAAGACATAAAATTCATGTATGTATTCCTTTACGTCTTCCAACATCCATAAATAACAAACGTGTTGTTTCTTGTATTTAAATGTAAATCATTTTCATAACTAACATCTAACATTGCCTGATGACAAGATAGAAATCTCGAAACATACAAATTTCATAATTATAAGATTATATATATATATATATATTATTATTATTATTATTATTAAGTGTAGGATTTTTATTTTTATTTATACGCCTTCCATTATTTTTATCTTTTTTGCATTCAACTTTTTTCTTCTTTTTTTTACCTCCAATATTTTAAGCAAGAAATTTCTTATTTTTTATTTCATTAAAATATCTTGTCATTTACTTTTCCAGGTTTAATAACTTGTCCTGTTCTTTTTCCAGGTTTAATATAATCTTAAGAATATTACTTTTCATTCGCGCATTTTTCCATGTAATCCATGATTTTACATATATATATATATATATATATATATATATATATATATATATATAGCATAGATGAACTCGTCAGAATCATCCAAAATTTTCTTCATTCTTTCATTTATGAAACTGCATTATAGGTAATTATTAAATATTTATAAATTCATTTGATACATATGTTATTGTGCAGTATTAACAAAAGAACCATTCTATTTTCATTTAGAATTATTCATTTGGCAATAAATACTAAAAAATAGTATGAAATACATCATTTTTTTAAAACACTGGGGTGGCCAAATAATTATGGCCGGTAGTGTGATTTACTTTTTGTTTTTTTTATATATATAAATTTGAGCAAACGGGCTCTTAAGTCATAACTGCTTTTATTTATTGATGGTTGCTGTTGTTGTAAAAGTATTGCCTTAAGGATCATAAGTAATTTTTTTATTATTTCATTTTACTTATATTTTGGTATTGTTTGTGAGTAGCTGTCTAATGTTACCATAATTCTTATGCTGTTTATTAATGTGGTATCTGACTGCATACTAGTTCAATAGGTGGCAGGTGAGTCTTTGTAACAGTATGGTTGTGGTACGTATATCTGATGTAAGATATTTTGTGTTTTTTATTTACAAAGAAATATTTTCCGTATATTTAGAGATTCTTGATAAATCCAAAGAATGAGCAATGTCATTGGAAACGTGGAATCTAACGTAGCGTCCTTAGTCCTTTCTCTAAATACTTTCATGTTAATTGTTCTGGTGAAATTTCCTCTACGACACCTAGACTTTATAAATTTAAGCGCTGCAGTAGATTGGCGATGAGGTCTCGTTATTTTACAGTTTAAATGACTAGATATAACCGCATGTGCAATGCTAACAGTTTCTTTTATTGCACTTCTTGTTTCCGGAACTTTTCTCTTCTTAATTCCAGTTCTGTTATTTTTCTCTCTCCTTAATGTTTTTCTTTTACCCATATTCTTTTACATTCAATTGCCTTCTCCGTCTTAGTTCCTTTATTGCCTTACTTGGGATAAAGTGATTAATATATATATATATATATATATATATATATATATATATATATATATATTGTGTCAAGTCCGTGAATGGCGAGGATAATCCAAAAAGATCTACTTAATATGAGATATTAAGCGCTAGATTTGTATAGGGAACTAAATGGATGTTGTCCAGAGTAATATGAAAAATATTTGTACCGAATGAAACAAATAAAGTGTGGTCTGAAGCAATTAACCAATTAGTCCATAGAAATGAATTATAATTTATAACCACTTTATATGATGCGTTGAGTTTTCTTATATATATATATATATATATATATATATATATATATATATTGTAATGGTTGTTACAATGATTTATAAAAGCATAGTATCACTACGCAAAAATCTTCGCGTTTCGGAGCTACGTTTACTCCTCATCTGGTGATAAGTTGAAATGAAAAATAAATGGTGAAAACGACTTATTTATGGTAATATGATATGTAAGTGAATGTGGTAAGAGTTTGGTACAATTTAGCCGGCATTTTGTAGCTATAGCGATACAGTCTTGGGTTAGGAGAGGGGTGCGGTGTAGCTTAGTTTTGGACAGGTCACTTTTCAGTTTTGTCTGGGTAATTCTCATATTGGGATGTAAGCTTTTTTAAGAAAGAGTAGATACTTTTTATTTTACTATCTATGAGTAGATGAACTAAAGTTGCTATTAATGTTGTGTGAGTTTATTATCTTTTATTTATACGATGTTCGTTTTTTTTTTTTTTGAGGATTAAACATGGGTATTAATTACCTTTTTGGAGGGGATTAATTTACGTGAATGAGGTATTTTTTGGTAAATTACATTTTAACGAAAAATACTTTCGATGTTTACATAACACTGCTAATTCGTCTCTACGGTTCAATAGCTCGCCATTGTTGGAGTACTTTAGACTGTGTAGCTTTTTACTTAAGCATAAAGGGCAGATGTCGTTAAGCAAGTTGTAGGTTCTAGTTTTTTCCAGGATTTTTCATTTTACTTTGGGTTTCTGGTTTGTGTCCTTTAATTTCCAAAAATATGTAGAAAGGGATGTTTGTTTTCGATATAAGTTGTTTTTGAATGAAGTTAAGTGCATGTACCAGCGCTACTTAAAGGTATTCTTTGTAGATCCGATGTACGCTTTATTTATAGTGGGGTTTTCTATTGATGTTATATTGCATTGATAGACAATTGAATTTATTTTGCATCTATTTTGTAGTGGGCAATTATTGGGGTTTCTACAATTGCATAAGTTTTAATTATTGTCGTCTTTATTATTTTGGTAGTTAATTTTATTTCGATCCACGTGTTGATTTAAGATATATTTATTATGGTTAATTATGATTTTTTTCGAGGTTATTTGTTTAAGTGTAATTTTGTTAAACATTTTACTTAGAGGTTTGTTAGTGGGGAAGTGTTTTTTATTTAAATTGAGGAACTTCTACCCTAACTTGGTGTTTACCATTTGGTTGGAATGAGGTGTATACCAAATGATTTTTCTATTTCTATTTTTCCTGTTATTGTTATAGTTTGTTATAGTTTGTTGTATACTTGATGTTTTGGTTTTCGTAGTCACTTTTTGGGGGACTTATTGTAAAGACTTTTATGTTTGTTAAATATTTCTTCACTGAAAGAGTTTTTACTAATTCTATATTCTATGAAGGAGTGTATATGTTTGATTATACTTGGGGGTGATTTGACTTTGGGTGGATGTATAATGGATATTCATTGGGTTATATATATGTTTGGAAATTATTATTTACTAAGATGAGTGTTACATCAAGAAAGTTTACTACTTTTAAATTAATGCTGACTATTACTTTTAGGTTTAAACTTTTGAATTCTCTGTGGATAAATTTTCTTATTTTGTCTGTTTTAAAATGTGTACAATTTTGTACTAACATGAGACCATCGTCTCTATATAACCCTATGTCTTGTTGTTATATATCGACAAACAACAAACGCGCATATATATTAAAAATATAAGTTGTATTTTTTATTAATGACGATGAACCGTGTAGCACAGGGACAGAGAATTGAGAGAGCGCGCTTCTAATGGGGCTGACGGGAGTGTCGTCGTATCTGTTGTGTCTCTCTCTCTCTCTCTACTGCTACTCTGGTCTACTGGCGAATCCGTGCGCCGAGGTCTTTTTATAATCTCCAGAACCGGGACTTTTTCTTCCGGTTTTGCCTCGCCCACGCACGCCCACGTAATTCTCAGAGACACCTGTTCTGTTTGCCTCTGTAGCCATTTCCGCTACTGCCGGAAATAAGGTCAAACAAACATCCGTTCCTTTCAACGACCGGAAACGCCCCCGCTTGCATCAGCCTTCCTCGGGTGGGGCCAGATTGTTATATTACATTCCTCGCCCTCCCATTTTCCAAAATGTTCACCTAAGAACATTTTAAGCGCAACACCCTCACACTCCTCCCCATGCCACACAAGCCCGACAATTGTATAAAACATGTGCACGCCAAAACAACAAAACATGTGCATGCCGAAACAAAAAAACAACAAAAAATATATAGGGGAGCCTACATCGGCAACCCAACAATGTTCGTGTCCATCGTGAAAATTGTTCTACCAGCTCGATGTTTCATTGTTCCTTTTTTTTTTTTCCTTTTTTTTCCTCCCCCCCCTTTTTTTTTCCTTTTTTTTTTTTTTTAATATCCATTTTCACAGAATTGGGCAAAGTTCTTAAAAATGTTCACTTTCTTTCTCGACTCTGTCCATAAGCGTAGACGCCTCGATGCATAACCACATGATTATAGGCGGTAACCGCGCCCCAGTTTCCAAACTGACATCGAGTAAATGACCTTTGACCAACACCATGCGTGCTTCTGCTCGAGTTTATTGTTACATATGTAACTTCATTTAATTTAATTTAATTTCAAACATACTATGTTTGAACACAAAAAAATGGCCATTATCTGCCGTATATATCGTTCATAGTCTGACCGAGAAATGTTCAATAGAAAATAAAGAAAATTACCCTGATTCCAACGTTAATCCGCATGCAATTTACTTGTGGAGGATTAGAGGTTTCATTTATATTAATTTATTCTAAAAAAATGGACCCGTGACTCGTAGTTCCTTAGTTTGTACAATGTCTTCTATTCCTTGAACTACTTCCTCTGGATTCGAATCCAAGCATATCTGATTTGTTGACATCTCTCTGTTTAACGCAGAGACATTTGAGTGTTGAACACCCGTTGACCCCGGAGTACTATTCACAACGGATAACTCCCTTTCCTTTCCCGAAGCACTGTTGCTTCTTTCACACTTAAAAATCCGCTTCCTAGCTATTATTCCAAGGATTATCATAACGCCGACTATGCCAGCAATGACTCCTATCGTCAACTTCTTCGGGAGTTCTTCATATCCTTCACTAAATCTTTCCATATCTATCTGTTCCAAGGTATTTACTAGTTTGCGAATAGGAATCTCCTCCATATCGCGCAATTCTACCGGCATGGTGTCCACTGAAAAATTGGGAAATTTCTGCGTAATTGGGGACCAAACCACTGAACCAGAGACGTTTATGGGTGTGAGCTGTAGCTTCCCTACGTTTCTAAATCTTGAGTCACCGTTTTATGTTCAAATCTTGGTTATAACTGCCAGAAAATAGCGTAAAGTTACAAGCAAAAAAGTGAAGTACTTTTACGTAAATAAAAATAATTTTTCGATTTTAATTTAATTTTCCCAAATCTCCCCAAATAATCCGATTCCACCATATTGATAACAAAATATCTTTTCAATATCTGACTTACATCGCGAAACACTGAGACGCGGGTGAATGTTTTAAGAATATATATAATCGGTGTATTCGCAAAGAAATAACCAAACAATGCAGTTGTTTTCAAGCAACGATGTTGAGATATATTTATAATTGGCGATTTTGTTGGCTGTTGTTAACTGCATAATTAAAAATACACTTTAAAACTCTCGATAACATTTAAGTCATTTCTATGCTGTAGAAATGTCACGCAAAACACAAACATTTTTAAATTTTGACAATATCTGTGTAAAGATTACAAATTGACGTTTACGAACGAATTCTGTTGACGAGATCAAAATTAAAGAACCCTTTCGTTTCTCTGATTTTCCTATTGTGGTAGCATTCAGCTATACTTATAATTTGTTAATGTTTACCAAATTTGATTTAGTTCATGCAATACAAGGCCAAATGGAGAAAATGGAGTGGGTCATTTTACGCTAATACTCCAATTGGGGAAAGTTTGTGTACGTAGAACATCGATTGTTTTTTTGTTTTTTTAATTCGGCTCGAGTACTGGTCAGAAAAACTCAACTATTTCAACCATACAACTGACCTTCATAATCACATTGAGAATAGTTGTTCGTCAATATTTTTATTGGGTTGTCTGGAAAGTTCATGCCGCTTTTTAAGTAAAATTAAGACACAAAACAAAATTATTTCATTAAATATTTATTCTACGAAATATTAACTATTTTCCTGCACAAACCAAAGAAAACACTGTTATCAACAAGTTAATCCAATTATCCACTTTAAAGAGTAGAAGAAACTTCCTTTACATGATTTTACATTTCACTTACTCAATAAAAGTAAGATTAATTAAGCAACATACCAGTAGACTCGCTTCACATATATGGTAAAATATTAACAAAAAAAATAAATCATTAACTCAGATGTTTTATACTTACAGATAGGTAAATATCGCAACTTTATTCCTCCCGTCAACCCCCAACCTATGCGCTCTCCGCTAGGCGTACTACTCTCTGCCTGCACCCCCTCCGTTTTACCCTTAATGTGTTCGACAGCGAACAATCCACACTTCTCAATTCTAGGGTCAGATCGGCAAAAGTACGCTGTTCCATTTTTTTTCTAACTAGACTTATAAACACGAGCAGAAAACACACACACTATCAAATCAAAGAGTCACCTACCTTGGCTGATGTCTATGGTCGTGCGGCTGCTATATATTTTCGTCTTCTTTTTTTCTTTCTATCTGGTAGTTTTAAGTCCGTTGAATTTTCAATCGTCGCCGTGGCAACCAGCTCGCATCTAACTGTTTTGTTGTCTCAAAACAGCAAGTCACTTAGGCACCAATTACGCGTATGTTGTATATCGACAAACAACAAACGCGCATATATATTAAAAATATAAGTTGTATTTTTTATTAATGACGATGAACCGTGTAGCACAGGGACAGAGAATTGAGAGAGCGCGCTTCTAATGGGGCTGACGGGAGTGTCGTCGTATCTGTTGTGTCTCTCTCTCTCTCTACTGCTACTCTGGTCTACTGGCGAATCCGTGTGCCGAGGTCTTTTTATAATCTCCAGAACCGGGACTTTTTCTTCCGGTTTTGCCTCGCCCACGCACGCCCACGTAATTCTCAGAGACACCTGTTCTGTTTGCCTCTGTAGCCATTTCCGCTACTGCCGGAAATAAGGTCAAACAAACATCCGTTCCTTTCAACGACCGGAAACGCCCCCGCTTGCATCAGCCTTCCTCGGGTGGGGCCAGATTGTTATATTACATTGTGTGTTTATGTCATGGTGTGCAGTAAGATTGTATAGTGCAAATAAGCCAATGAGATCGGAAGACTCAGCAGAGTCTAACGCACCCATTGTAATATCAAACTGGTTATTTTTTATCCATTGTTATTTTTTATTTTTTATCCAGAGTTATTTTTTATCCATTGTTCTTGATTATGGATAAGAACAGATGTCTTGACGGCCATTATTTATTATATTTGTCCTTGGTTAAGTCCGAGTAATATGTGGCAAATTCCAGTGCTAAAGAGAAGAGGTCTTTGGATATTGATGGGTAATAGTCCAATATGTCAAATTGGATCAAAGAACACTTGTTTCTTTCTTTAATGTTGTTATCAGTTGTGTTTGTCAACTGGAGTCGTCCAAGGTTGCGTTTGATTTGTTTATTGATCCGTTCTAGGATCGTTTTGCTGATTTTACCAATTTCAGGTCTAGTTGGGTTGCTTTTAGAAACCATTGTAACAATCATTACAATATATATATTTACGCTCTCATACGCATCGTTCTTTCAGCAATGAATTAGAACACTCTCAGCTATTGGACGTGTATAATGATAATATACACGCTAAAAAGTATGCCTCCTTCAACCGAGCGCCCATAGCTCAAAGGTAGAATCGCCGACTGACGCCAATTCAGTCGGGTTTCAATCCTGGGTTAAAAAGCAATCGGAGTCTAACCGTACTGATGAGCTGTGATACAGCAAAACAGATAAGTCTGCTGATGACGATATATATATATATATATATATATATATATATATATATATATGAATTGATCAGACCTTATACTTGAATAGGTTGAAATTGTAGTGATCGAGAAAGCATCATCTTGGGAGCCTGCTCTACAAGTAAAATTTCATTCTGTTTCTAACGATCAAAAATTCACAGGGATTTTTTTTAAGATTAAAGAAATCGGTCTATGGATAAATGAATGAATAAAAGAAAATCGTAAAATTTTCAATTTGTTCAAAAGCCCTCACCGAGATTCAGTTAGTTAAGTGTCATACGTGCTTTGATTATTGCTGTCGCATATGGTCCTGTTTCTTTGTACCCTTTTTACAAATGTTTTCATGGAAATGAAACTTTTTGCCTTGATAACTAGACTTTATGAATTTAAACGTAATACTGGGGTCGACATCTCATCCATTTACAGTTGAGCTGGTTAGATGAAACAGTAGCAGTTACTTTTTCTCGCCCTTCTCTCTTGTCGAACTCCCTTCCGGTTTCTTGTTTTCCAGCCAACTTTAATCTGCAAAAATTTAAATGTAGTATTAATCGCTATCCTCCTGATTACTCCTTTCTTTTTCTACTCATTGTTAATGTTTCTGTTCGTAATTCTTCAAAACCTTATCAGCTCTTCCATTATAGTGGTTTTGCTGTCATGGTTGGAGTAATACCGATTATATATATAATTTACCCTGACGAACCGGAGTGTGAAACCTAGGTAGGTTTGTTGGGTCTCACTTAGATTTTTCTGTCTTTATTGCTCTACTTTCGTATTGAGCGCTTTAGTGTTAGGGTTTTCGTCTTGGTTTTTTTTTTCTTTCCTACGAGTATTTGACTTTTGTTCATGTACTTCGTTTGATTCGTTTTTTATTTCCCTTCCTTTTCCCTCCGAGTTCGTTCTCGTTGGCTTTTCAAGACGAACTTAAATATAGTATAACAATTACTAGTATTTGCAGAATTATTTTTGTTACTATTAATATTGCTATCATTGTTATCGTTCTTATATATATATATATATATATATATATATATATATATATATATATATATATAATAGCACGTTCCTCAGGGAGCTAGCCAATCCCTGTTGCAGAGACCTTCTTCATTGTTTATACTGCAACTATACTGAACAGATCTTAGTTACAGTTTCTTGGAGTGCACGTAAATTCTGACGTTATCAACAGTTTGAGCAGGGTCAGTGCACTCAAGCTCTCGGCGACGATGAGTTGTGTCTTCGTGTTATCACAGCCATCGTCGGTCTGAAAAGTACTTTCTCCCAGATTTCGTTGACAAGGCTTTGACAAAGCAATAGTATACTTTTCAACAAGTTTTCAACAGTTCTCACACGCTGAGATCGAGTACTCTAGTCGATAACATCAAGGTCAACTCCCTAACAAATCTATCATAATGACATTCGAACCCGACACATCATTTAATCAAATATATATACCAAAATTACACAAAATATCTTGAAATACAAAGGAGTTAATTTATTCAATAAAATTGCCTTTAGCTTTAACCATAGCCTAAAGACAACTTAGAATATCAAGCATCTCTTCTAAATGGTCCCTTTGTTTAAGTTGGTGAATGCTGCCATAATCCTTGCCTTCAGTTCATTTTAGTTGTTATAAGGAGTTTTTTTTATCATTTCACCCCAAGCAAGGCATTCCGCTGCCACTATTGCGCAGGGGGGTTGCATAGAGGAAACTGATGAGAAATAGTGGTTAGATATAGGAAATGTCAGAAGGAGGGTGATAAACGGGTAAGGATACCGAGGGTGAGGGTTGGGTAGATGGGAAGAGTGTTTGAGAGAATGGATGCGAGTTAGTGTGTTAGGAGGTGTCTATTGACTTTACATTTAAACTCCTGGATATTCTGGCTGTCGGGGAAGCAAGTATGTGAAAGGGAATTCCATAGGCGGGAAGTGCGAGAAAAGAAGCTGTTGGAGTAGAAATTGCAGTTACATTTTATCGGTTTCACTGTAAAAGGGTGGGACGTATTACCTAATCTAGTAACTCGTGAAAATTCGTACCTAGTTAATCGGAGCAGAAGCCGTGTAAGTGTTTATAGAAGAGGCACAGGGAAGCCACGTCACGCCGGTGAGAGAGTGACTGCAGTCGGTCAGCCAATTCGATATCGATCACATTACAGATTCTCCGTTGTATTTTGTCTAGAACCCCGAGGAGAATAGCATGGGCACCCGACCAGGTGTGGCAGCATTATTCAATACACGGGCGGATGGTAGATTTATATATGTGCAGGATACTTCCGAGCCCTGCACAGAGAACCGACTTTCATAGCAGCGGATTTAGCAATGGATTCGATATAGTCATTCCACTTGAGGTCTGCTGAGAGTGTGAAGCCAAGAATGCGTAGCGTTTTACTCTCTGGGAGGCAAGCCAGCTTCATGCTAATGGGAGATAGGTGCGATTGTCTATGATGGTTACTTGATAGCAGTTTCGTTTTGGAAGCATTAAAATTTACGAGCCATTTCTTACCCCAATCCACTACGGATTGGGGGTCCTTTTCAAGCTCGGCAGCGAGGTTCGCTTTGTCGCCCACACCAGATTTTTGATCGCGGTAAGACTAAACTGTGGTGTCATCGGCGTACATGCCTACTTGGGATCTTATGGCATCGGGTCGGTCATTAATGTAGATCAGAAATAGCGTAGTACCTAGGATGTCAGTCTCTAGCTCATCTGTGCCCCATATATAATAATCAAGTGTGTTGCCGCATGGTAGTTAGGTGGCCAGATTTAAAGAGTTGCAAAAATTGTCTGACATCCATGACTGGTATCTCCTTCTAGTGTAGCATGGTGCAGAGTCCTGTTGCCAGACAGTGTCTTCCAGTAGCCATTTCTTGACTCAGAGCAGAACAACCACCTTAAGACACTTGATGTAGGCCTCTTTGTTGAATCTGAATCCCTGTAAGAAGATGAATGGAGTGATAACGTTGCCATCAATAGTGATCACTCCAGACACCGTGATGCTGTCTGGATATATCATGCAACTTTTTCTGAGTCCTCTGTAGTATCTTCAGATTAATACAAAAACACTTTGAAATGTTCGTATTCGAGCTTCCGGTGCGAATGCCAAGCAGTACAGCATGCTGTTTGTAAATTTCTGGCAGAGTGAGTTGTGTCATGGTGCTCTTTTCCAAACATATGGCGCCCAACTAAGTCTGCTATATTGTGCAGCCAACAAACTCAGAACAGTGTGCATGCTCGTAATTAAAAATATAAAATGGTGAAAATTTAACCATCGCACTATATATATGTGTGTTCATATGTATGGTGGTGAAATAGATTATACCATCAAGTGATTAAAATGCTTTTTAACATATGCACACCAAGATTAAAAAGTTTTATGGTCGACTGGCGCTTTTGATGGGAAGGGCTTCCAAAATTGTAATCGTTTTTTGTTTCTTTTTTTTTAATAATCATATCGCCCCAAGAAAGGCATTTTACTGCCACTGATTTGCAGGGTGTTACATAGAAGGGAATTTATGAGAAAGAATGACAGGTTATAAGGGTGTCAGGAAGTGGGTAAGAGAAGGATGAGAATACTGACAACAGTGGAGTGGATGGAGAAAGGAGCATGAGAAAGAGGATGCAGGTTAGTGAGATAGGAGATGACTATTGACTTTACACTTAAATTCTTGGAGATTGATTTCCTTTAAAAATGTGTTATGGTAATTTTTTTTCTTCAAAAATGTATTGTTGCTAATATTTTTCTTCAAAAATGTATTGTTCTTTGCAGTTGGAATAACAGAGTATTGTTGGATATTCCAACATAACCTGACGGTAATTAAAGGCTTAAAATGAATTCAGTACATATACAATAATGGAAAGGAGTGTAAGACAAAGACTTGTTTTCTGAAAGGACCTGCTCAACAGCGAGATGATTCCGAGAAAATTAGAAGTCCTATCAGTATCCCTTATTGGCAGCCACAATTTTAACGTAAAATATGCAGATGAGATATTGTTGATAGCAGACACAGAAAGGAAACTGCTGAAACCTGCGAAAACTACTGAAGGAAAGCGAGAATTGCAAAAAGAGGGAATGTGTGTTTTTATCAAAATGAACAGCTCAACCTGCACAACAATTTAAATATCTGTATTTTAATTAGGAGTTTTACTGGAATAGCGAAAGACGTAATTCAAAATTGGATTTGTGCTAAATATTTATAAAAAGTACTTTGCTTATTGAGATGGCAGTATAACAGTGTTCCAGAGAAAAAAGATTGTGGCACAACCGGTGTATGTGATTCGTCTTTTCCAAATTGTTGTAGTGCAGTGGATATCGACTCGGGAACGAGCAATCGGGGAGCCGAGTTCGAAGTCCAGTAGAATTCATTGCATTCACTTACGCGCAAATACCCTCAAGAAATGTATTATTCTGTCTCTTCTCCCTCTAGCAACGGGTTAAATAGCAGAACAGATTGGGTTATATAGCCTTGGTTGGCAACCAGTCTACCACAGAAAGTAATGGTAACCTACTGCAGGAAATCTTCTGCTCATTTAGATATGTTTCTTTCGTGACATGGTCACTCAAGCGTGTATCACGTATGGGACTTAACTGACTGAATCTCATTATTAGTGACCGTTATAAAATTAGAGCAATGTGTAAAAAATTAATGGATACACATGCTGGTTGAAAGGGAACTTTGTGAATTTATTATAAAATGGAGATTAAATTATTTCATTAATCAGTGATTTCAATACAAAATTAATGATTATACGACTATAATTAAATTGTGATTAGTATTGATTATAAATAAAAGCATGTAAATTGAAATTAAGTCAGCAGAATGAAGCAAATATAATTCACGACGGAAGAAAAAGAACTATTTTAATATTTTATTCTTTAAGCCATTTTCTTTCATTGTTCATTTTTTCGTTCTCTCTAATTCTGACAATGCACACCTTTTTTTTTATTTACAATCGTTGCACTTCGTAAAAAACAAAAAGTAAAATTCAAAAGATGAGCTAAAGTGTCCATTGTTCTAAGAATTATTAATTTCTGTTTTTCGTGTTTAAGTCTAAACCATGGAGACACAATGGGTTAGAAATAAAACTATAATTTTTATTTCGCTAAATATCTACATACAATTCTCCTACACAGAAGGAGTGGCAGATTAAGGCAAAAACGGCGAAGAATATTCAACCACTTCCTATGGATAAAATATCCAATGAGCTGGTAAGAAAGCAACCTTACGTCAAACTTTTGAATACGTCAAGCATACTTAATCTTTTTATCTATCGTATTGCATCTCTTTTTCTAGCATCAAAACTAACTCTTTGTTTCCTTTTTTTTTTATTTCTTATTTTCACATTTACACCGTTACTTATTGATGCCTTTCTTCATTCTTTGATTGCCTATTTCAATGTAATTGTTTTCTTTACCTTTCGATTTTCGCTCTATTCCCTCATGTTGTGTCTGTTTCTATCGATCTATCAATCTTTCTCTCTCTCTCTCTTTCTTTCTCTCTGTCTCTCTCTCTCTCTCTCTCTCTTTATATATATATATATATATATATATATATATATATATATATATATATTAGGTCTGTTTGTTTAGACGAATGGATACCTAAATAAATAGACAGTTGGATTTAGAGGTTGGTTAGTTCCAGTGACTTGACCCAAAGAGTTGTAAGTTCAATACCAGGCTACAGCAGTGGTGAACAAGTAACTTAGAGAGTCCTGTTAAAAGGAGATAACACATGACTACCAAAAGAGGCTTCGTACAAAGAATGAGAAAGATATACTCCAGTAATTATAATAAAGGCATCGGTTTGAAATTCCTAGCACCTTAAGAAGGCCGGAGCGTACAACGGCTGAAACATCGTACAAATGGCAACAAATATGAGGACAATAGTCCGAAAAATGTAAACAGTGTAAATGTCACCTCATCTCAGAAATATAGACAAATAAATACACAGGTTGTAGACATAAGAATCAACACTGCATGGTAACTGTCAATTTCTCACCACAATGCGATATTGATACCGCGTTTCCTTATAATTCTGCAATATCGATTCCTAATATTGAATTGCTCAATGTAATATAACAGAGCTAACAGGCATATATTATTTATAAAAGATTTTAGATTATTACAATGGGTAATACATATTTCACCGCGTCCTGATTTTATTATCGCGGCTCGTCAGACCCAAATGGTACAACAGTTGGTCCTCAAAATGTAATACTCTAAATTTTTTTATAAATTATATTACTCTGTTAAATTAAATAAATGAATTTAACATTGAGTTCTCTTGAGTTCGTCTCTATTGGAATTTACCTGGATTGTGTACCAAGTGTACTATGTTTTATATATATATATATATATATATATATATATATATATATATAAAACATAGTGCACTTGGTACATCGTACAAATGGCAACAAATATGTGGACAATAGTCCGAAAAATGTAAACAGTGTAAATGTCGCCTCATGTCAGAAACATAGACAAATAAATACACAGGTTGTAGACATAAGAATCAACACTGCATGGTACAATTTCTCACCACAATGCGATATTGATACCGCGTTTCCTTATAATCCTTATATATATATAAAACATAGTACACTTGGTACACAATCCAGGTAAATTATATATTAAATATTAAAAAAATATTAATTAAAATAAATTATATATATATATATATATATATATATATATATATATATATATATTATCCTGAGTATATGGCACTATACTGAATTTCATGCATTATGGAAGAATCAGATGCATATTATGAACCACATGCATACGGATATTAAAAGAATTCAGTACATCTAAAATAATGGAAAGGAGTGTCAAACAAAGACGTGTTTTCTTAAAGGACTTGCTCAACAGTGAGATGATTCCGAGAAAATAAGAAGTCCTGTCAGGATCCCTTATTGGCAGCCACAATTTTAACGTAAGATATGCAGATGACATATTGCTGATAGCAGACACAGAAAGGAAACTACAAGAATTCCTGCTAAAACTAGTGAAGGAAAACGAGAAGAAAGATTAAAAATCAAGTACAAAAAAATGTAATGTGTGTTTTTATCAAAATGAACAGCCTAACACAACATGAACATGCACAACAATTTAAATATCTGTATTTTAATCCGAAGGTTTACTAGAATAGCGAAAGACGTCTTTTAAAAGCTAAATAAAGTATCAAGAAACGGTAAAATTTAGTTGGAAACAAAGAAAGAAGTACTGAAATGCTACATGATAACCTATGTGGTAGTGGTTATTGGGTAATCTCACAGCTGAAGAAAAAGTCTTGAAGCAACAGAAATGTGATTCTACATATTGAGAACACCACGTACCTAGAATGTGAACAACAACAAAAGCATGAAGGACACTTATGCTTAACTAGCAGTATATCCCGGCATTGCTCGGGTGTAATGAAAGCTTTAAAACTAATCCACGGTCCTGGAGCTCAGACTTTTTGGACGTTGGCACGAAAGACTAAAATGCAATAGTTGTTTCCAGTTAAAGCGAAACCGCAGACTGAAAGAAAAATGAATGATGGAAGTCAAATTATGATTTCCTGGTATCGATATCAAATAAGTTTCTTTTCGTCGTAAACTGAATTTTGAAGGCTAAATAAATCCTCTGAGTAAATGGTATCATGGCTGAGACTAAGAATTACAATTATACCTACTTAGGGCCAAACCCGAAAGCAAAAACTAAAATACAAGGGCTGAAAAAAATACAGATATACAGGCAGATAAATACACACACACACAAACATCTTGCCTTATATATATATATATATATATATATATATATATATATATATATATATATATTATCAATTTTCTGCACTATTGTAAGAACTGCAACCTTGAAACGTCTGAATATCGTTTCTTATATCTTTGTCTCTGAGTGTATCAAATTTGATTAAAATCGGACCACTCCTTCTATATCGGGGGTGCCTCGACACAAAACACTCGCAGACGCTTATAGTACATCTGTGTACATTTTCAAGAAAATCGATTCAGCCGTTTCGGAGTCTATAGGTAACGGACACACACACAGAGACTCACACACACAAAGACAAAGTTCCATTTATAAATAAGTTTAGATATAAGAAGAAGATAGTTAAAATTTCTTAGGCTCATAATTTGGAAAGAGGACTTGGAAAATTTGATACTCTCAGAACAAGTTGAAGACAAGTGGGGCAGAGGAAAACAACAAATAACCTACCTATCGAGCTTAGGCAAATTGATGGCGGAGTCAGGTTTACGAGAAATAATAAAAAAGCAAAAATAATTTTGGAGCTAAAAAGAACAAGAAATTGTAGGCAGCCATGATTGCCAACGTCATAAAAAGATACAGGATAGAATAAGAAAAAGCAATGAGAAAAAAGCAGAGAATGGAAGTAATTTTCATTCTGTTTGAAAAGTCTTGAATTTGAAACGAACAGAATTCTGATAATGCTGAATTTATTTATTCGCTACTTCTTACATTTTGTTAAGGCACTCATCTCGGAATGCTGTTGAGTTAAATTTTCTCAGCCTAAATATTTTATCCCCTCCTGATTTGATTTTATTGTGTGTAGACTTAAATTGTCATTCTGAAAACTGCAACAGCATTAACCAAATCAGAGACATTTTCGTTTAAACCATCCCTTTTCACTTGTTATTAACAACAAAAAAAGATTTGTTAGGGCTTTCTTACCTACATTTAAGAGCTCA